>CM070876.1:32132694-32572694 GCA_036365515.1 Torymus aiolomorphi
ATTTTAATCAGTTTACATCCGTCTGTTCAAAGCAATCAACTTACTTGTTGAATCAATAGAGAAACTATTAAACTAGCTAGAATTTTGGTAAAAAATAGTTAACACTCAGATGAAGTTTATGCTACTGTAGTTGCAGACGTCAACAACGTGTTCTCTCAGTACATTAAAGATCCGGAAAAAAAATTTTTCGTTTAGTACATAATAAATTTTAATAACGATTGTATTCGACTTTGCCAAAATACGAATAGTAAAACCACTTCTTGATAAAGATTCACGCTTTCACCACTTTGCAGTCTATACATTTCTCAGCAAATAAGATGGAAATTCAGTTTAACACCTCCTCAAAGCGAATGCAGAAGATACTTACATATATGCAGCAGAGAGTACGTTGGCATTTCATAAATTCATGCGCGCTCGCGCACCGTCGACGGCACACAAGCGCCTTGCAGTCGTAAACTGGCGCGGAAGGGTTGAACGACTTGCCAGTGCGAGCGTATAGTCGCGCGAGAGCGCGGTTTTCGGCGACAAACTTTCGCGGCAAGCTGAAACTTCGGGCTAAATCACATAATACTTCATTGCCGCGTGCGCGCGCGAAGCGAGAGAGCATGAATAAAATGCATTGAGTTCTCGGGTTGGGAGGTGACGTGCTGGAATGTCACGAAGAGCGAGGTCTGGAGAAGAAGCATCTCGGTAATTAGATTGCCAAGTTAATTTTGGAGATTTATTGCGTCTTCGATGTTGATGTTTTGCAGGTTACAGTTGTAAAAATAAATTAGCGAAAAACAGGTATAGAGGATTGTAATTTGATAATTTTAGTATGATTATAGTTTTCTACTGCGAATAGAGAAAATGGCCTGATCTTTCAGAAATCAGAATCTGAGTCTCGAGAGTAGACGTATCGTAGAAGTATAAAAACATTATATTATTAATATTATCCGATTGTCGTGTGTATAATAGGATGCACTGACGAATTCTGAGTATTGCGCAATTTAATCCGTGCGCATTGATAGAGTTATGTTTTTACCGCGTTTAATTTAGGTAACTTAATGGTTGAAAAATAAAACTCCATTGTAGAGTGGATTTGGTTTTATTTCCATAATTGTAGCAACTACACTCTTACAGCTGATTGTGAACAACAGAAAATGTTCTTCGACTTTGGTTTCTAGTGGATTAATGATATTTACAAGACAAATTTTCAAAATTAACAAACATATCGCACAAATATTCATCTTTCGCGTCATTGATGAAAGTAAATAGTATAATGTAAAAAATATATTTTTTACATTTCTTATGTTGATTCTTGTTACATTTTACTGCACAAGATTTTAGTATACAAAAATTCATTTCCTAATACCACTCAGATAAATGTAAGAAGTATTCATTCGTAAAAAACAGCTATAAAAATACTTTGTAGTAAAACATCAAACGCGTATATTCTTCGCTTTACAAATCGAGCCATATTACACACTGTCAGATGGAGATTTTCAATGCTCGATTTAAAATCGCGAATAAAATTCATTTGGCATCCCAGTGTATCTATTAAAGTTTCGTCGCTCAAAAGAAATTTGATGACCTGAGCGACGGGTTTGATACTTTATTACGGGTATTCGGCAAATTTATTTCCGGCATTTATTGCTCTCAAGACATGTTTACAGCCTCACCCTTTCCCCGGCACAAAGGCTTTTACGCGCAAAGGTGTATACACGCGCTCGCGCGCGCACAATCGAATTTACGAGCAGCATCTCGAGGCGAGGCAACGCACACGTACCATTGACCCTTTTTGGCTGATAAAATCCCATCGATATCCAAAGGCCCCAAGGGAATAATTCATCGACGAGCAATTTTTTAATTCGCGTGCGCCCTCGTATTTGCAAAGTGTGCACAAAGCGACACCAGAGTTAGTCAAGCGCAAATCATGACTGCGAATTCACCGTTGGAAGTTTAAAGCCTACGATGCATGTTGTAACAAATCGATGGGTACGCTTTTATTGCGCTTCTGAATTTGATATGTGCAACTTAAATGAAAAAGGCCGCACGGAAAAAATCATTTAGATGTTTTGAAGTATGTCGATTGCTGTTGGATGTGGCGATTGTGAAATTTAAACTTTATTTTACGTGAAGAATTGGGCTTTTACATGTTATAATATATAATGCCAACAAAATAATATCTTTGAATTACATAAAGTGAAATTTGACGCTAAAATAAAATATTGTAAATTAAATTTTTAGAAAAATATCAAAATACAGATCATACTAAAAAATAAAAATGTTTAAAATAAATATTTTAAACTAAAAAAGTTTAAAATATACTTTTCACTTTGAAAACATATTAGACTCGATTTTATGCTCACATAACATACAACATATACCCGCATATTATTACTTCTGAATCAAACATTCGATAAGAAGGAACGCTTTGCAATCATTTTTTCATTATGTAAACGCTCATAAAAGCAGAATTGTAGGAGGCACACAATCAGTCTTAGTTGATTATTCCTCGAGGAAAGGCTGTATAAAATACGTTTATCATTAATGTTATTTGTATAATTACTATCAAATCAAAGTAGAGATAATGTCTATTTTCAATAAAATTTTCATTATTTTTTTTGGTAAGTTTATATAAGATTGTATCTATGTAAAAAGGTAAATAAAACCGATTCCTTTTTCTCTATTACATTATAATATAATAGTATTATCGATATTAAATTAAAAAATATTTTGATAATCATAAAAATACTAATTTATTAAATTTTAGCATTCTTTATATTAAATGTGTATACAAGGGAAGTGCGCAGAAATTTTAGACCCGGTTGCCGTTGCGGTGTTACAAAACATAATAGTCCAGTTTGTGGCGACAATGGAGTTACATATCCTAATCTGAACCATTTATGGTGCACGAATATATGTTATAATACAAGTAAGCTTGATATGTTTATTAGTAATTTAATAGCATTTCACACTTGGCAATATAGTTAGATACCTAATCAAACGTACACAAAAATAAACACATTTGAAAATTTGACAAATCATGAAAATTTATTGTATAGAATCGTTTGCCCTCATTCTGAAAGATTATTATTACAAACCTAAATAACAATACATACAGTTTTATTTAAAAGTAACTAAATTATAAATTTCTTCACTATTATTCAAACATTATCCACCTGCAACTGATACACACATCCCACAACAACCCGGTAGCTAATTACCCACGTTAAACAATCCAAATCCGCTCATCCGTACAGCCTCTAATACTATTTACACAGGCTCCAGCGACGTCGAAATAATACAACGAAAAAGCGTGTTTCGCCTAACACAGCACACAATGCATCGCGCACATCTGCAAAACGGTCGGCGAGCTAACGATATCCTTTACGCGCGATCGGTTTGTAATAATTGCCAACGGCGGAGAGCGGGAACGCTCGCGCCCGCGCGCTTTAAATTCATTTCGCACCGACGATCGAGCATTGTCCTCGCATCTGCTACTCCCCGCTCGTTTTACAAGGGAAAACTCGCGCGCACGCATCATCTTCTCCCCCTCCGCGGAGTTAACTTAGGAATATCAGGGGTGGCGGCGGCAGCGGCGCAATTTCATTATCGATGTAATTTTAAAGTGGCTGTCAAAAGGGGGAGGGACACAGCGTCGCGTGCTGCACTTTCTGACGTTTCCTCCGAGTGACGCGTGGGTGTTCGGCCGAATCTTTGTATTATATACGGCTGTCTCGCCGGCGCGTGAGTCATCGCTTAAAACGCTCGCGACGCTTCTTTGCGGGTGGCTGCGCGGATTTTGAAGCGCGTGTAAGGATGGGGAGGCAGACAGGCGTGCGAGGATGAAACGTCGGGGTGAGAGCAAACTAAACACTGACAGGGATTGCAAAGTGGAATGCAGGAGTAATGCGTAAAATATATTATTAATAAAAATAGCTTGTTTTATTGTTATTAGAATGTGTAATTGATGGGGAAAAACTATTTATCAAAGCTTGTGTGATACCAGAATCACGGGTAAACGAAAAATTATTAGAAAAGCCATTTCTACTGCAGTGTGGGATTATCCTAGAACTTTAAAATGTAATGGCTCCGGGAGACGAATTAAATTTCGAAGCTTTAAACGTCATTTATTAAAAGAGCGAATATAAAAAGGGCGATCGAAGCGCGGGAGCCGAAGAATAGAATAAAGGGGGGAGAAAGGATTCGTGTGGGATGAGTCGCGTAGTGGCAAATTTATACCCGATAGCGAATCCAGTGCGCCGAGTAATTTTACGATAAGTTTATAGAAAAGAGAGAATGGGAAGCGAGGGCCGAGGGACCGGCAAGTGCAAAGAGGCTCACCGCGCAACATAAGGGCGCACTTTAAAAGATCAATTGAAAAATGGTACATCAGCACAGCTCGGATTCGAGCACGGATATAGACGGATTTAATTTGAGTATGGCCGCGCTGGAACTGGTGGATTTCTTTTTTTTTCTCGCTCCTCGGGCGTACGGCAGAAAGTCCATTAATCAATTACGACAGCGGTCGATTGATTGTGAACACTAAGCCAATGATTTGTGATTTGATAAATGACATTTTCTTTTTAATGGATTTTCGCTGCTGCTGCTGCTGCCTGTTGATAGTTCACCGCTAGTGAGGCTCCGAGCCCTCTTGCGGTAGCTCGAAATTCGGTATCGTTGTTTTTTTAAGTAGACAGCGGAGCATGAATTATTTAGGAGGTAAGGAAGATTAATGACGGCTAATTGAAAACTTTGTACTTTTTACCGTTATCCTTACAATACTTTTGCGATCGATCTCGTTAACGGGATTACAAATAAATGTATTTGTGACCGCGTCGATAAAAGGTTTAAATCACTTGCATGTTCGATTTCCATGGCTACAATTTCATTTAACGTATAAACAAAACGTTAATCAATTTATTTATTGCTCTATAGTTTATATTATTAAAGAAAGCATAACGCATTTTCTATATATATGCAGCATTGTTTGTTGTTGATTGTGCAGACCAAAAGTAAATGTATTCTATCCTGCTCAATTCAAAATCAACATAAATTTGACTATCCCAACTAGTTTGCCGATCGCATTAGCGCTAGTTAACTCAAATACAATTTAACTACACGAGACTAGGCTGAGCTATGCACTCGCCGTGTTCGGTTTCCAGGTGGATAAACACGGCGTTCACTCATTGAATAATCCCCGAAACATCGTCCCACGTGATTAGACAGGTAATTATCGAGTATTTTGATCTCGCGTGCGCGCTCGTCGTTGTATCACGCGATATATTTTACTTTTTCCTCACACCGGGCCGAAAGTGCCTCATTCCCGCCCGGCTCCGAAACGGAAATATGGCATTTTCGGCCTCGATGTGAGGAAAAATATTATACGCACCACGGGAGTAAAATTGGCCAGTCCACAGCTCGTGTAAATTGCCACCAGAGCCGAAGGCGAGGGTGGCAATTTACACGAGCTGTGGACTGTCCAAGTTTTTTCCTCCCATGGTGCGTAATATACTATTACGATCCCTCTGGCATTGAACGTACGAGTGTGTGCTCTTGATCATTAGTATTCACTGGGGAAAAACGAGAATGCTTGAGTATAAAGGGAAATAATACTAGTTTTTATTGGGTGGGGGTTTCTATACGCGCTTTATACGGTGATTTACTGATTATACCCTATTGATGTTATTTTACGGTTCTGGTATTAACAATGGAAAAAATGAAATTTGAAAAATAAACAAAAATAGCGCTCAAGTTTAAAAAATTCAAATATGGACAAGTCGAATAAAAATTCTCCATTTTTCGACTAGACAAACAATAATTATAGTCTGCGATGCACTTGATCGTCGTATATTTTTTCATATTTCACTAATTAATTCGCATCTCACGCAACAATATTATAATAATTAAAAAAACTCACAATACATATATTTCCAATGCATTAACATTATTTATTGTTAGCATGTGAAACAATGATTTCGTCTGTGTAATCGCAATCGACATACACCAGAGTTTCTTATAGTCAGCTTTTAATTGTTACTTTTAATTGTTTGTTATAGTCGGTTTTTAAGAGACCATTAGTTTTATAAAAAAGATTAACTAGGACTGTAAACTTAGTTGACGTGTAGCTAAAGCTGTAAAAGACAAATAAACTACAACTTTTGAATAAAAATTTCAATTTGAATACATGACTAACATAATAATTTTAATTGCTAAAAAAAACATTGCGTTATTACTGAATTTTCTAAACACAGATTTAAGTAAGCTATACCTTTATATTTCGGGGTCGTTTTATCTCAATGATGCTTTGTACTTTTTGGAGCAAAATCTCTCGACAATAATAATCGTGTAATTTGACTCCACAGTATATTTTAAGGACATACATCCCCTGCAATGACAGCGTGAAAAAAAAAATAAATCTCACAGGCACGCGTAAAAATAAGCCTGTAATTGTACACTTTGAGGGCATTTTCTCCCTACATCGGCGCACCTCGCCGATGCCGAAATTCCCCGAAAGCGAGCGCGCGCGACGCGACCGCTGAAAAGAGGACGACACAACGAAGCCGAGGAACGGGAGGGTTGGCCTCGCCTAATCCGCACAATAAGTCGATACACCTCTTGTGTAATCCCGCTCTTCGCGCCGGAGGCCATAAATAAAATTGGGGAAGCAGCAGCGCCGCTCTGCTCCTCGGCGCAGCTTGTTATTTTCACACTCGGCGCGCCTAAGGTCAGACCGCAGATAGGAAGGGAGAGAGACGAGGGGCTCCATTGAGTGCGATACCGCTGACATGACAAGAAGGCGGGATTCTCGTGCGGCCGCCGCGCGACACCTTTGACGGGTAAGAAAGGGATTTTCCGGGCGGCTTAGGCTTGGAGAGAGAGGGAGATTCTTATTCTCTCTTTTCTTCGGCAAGTGTATCAAAGTGACCATCGCCCGGGTAACCAATTGGAGAGGAGAGTTCTTTATGCGAGTCGATGCAATGTGAAACCTTTTGTCGGATCGAGGGCGCGTTATACACGTGCGGTTTGATAAAAGTCCGGAGCTTTTATTCGGCTTTATGCGGGATCCCGAAAAAAGAAAAAGAAAATGATTTACTCGCTGTTTGGGCCTGTTTGCCGTGATTTGGGATAATATATCGACTGCGTGGATGAGATTTATGTGTATTTAATATTTAATAAGGCGATATATAGCGCCGTCTGCGGTCAGCTAATATTATTTCCATTTTTCCAATATTTCTTCCTTCTGTAAGCTGGCGATTTCCTCGTGGATTTCAATTTTTATGCGGTGTGCGGCAAAGTAGATGAAAAGTTAACCATACTAGCAAAATTCAAAACGCGCTTCGCGCGTACTATTTTGTTTTTCGGGTTGTCCACACTATTTTTCACTATGATTTAGTTTTAATTAGTTTAAATGATAAGATAATTAGATATAATTATACAAAATTACATGTTTTTATTCTATTTTAATTATTTAGTAATTCTATAAATACTTGAGTTTAAAATTCAAATTTAGCACATTTTCAATCTAAAAAAATTCAAATATTCGCGCTTTTTTCAAATATAATCAATCACGTCGAGTCTTTAAATAAGCCACTACTTCCGGCTATCATTTTTTTAAGAGAGGATCCTCAATGTTCGATGCTTGAAGAGGCGTATATTTTTAACAATTTTTGCCCATTACATGATTCTTTATAAATATTGTACATAGGAATTTGTTGAAAATCAAAAACACAAAAGTTTATCTATTATAAAGTTTTATAATTTTCTTATTATTTTCCAATTGTAAAGGACACCTACTATAGAGTCTTCCATAAAAGTTCCTCCATAGCACAATGGCTTATCGCTCCCTTCGTTCTGGGAATTATTTTTCCCTCTTTCCCGGGCGACCCGCCATGTCGTTGACATAGAAATGCGCGTCGATGCGATATCCCCCGGCTTCCCTGTTGCTCTTCCTTTTCTCGAAAGAGACGCCTCTGCTGTATTAATAACAAATCTATTTTTCAGGTCTCGATCGTATTTACTTTCATGCGGTGCTCATAGCCGATAAGCGAACCGTGAATTATGAGGAAAATACGTTGATTGTAATGATTCCTTCGGTATTTGAAATTTCGTTTGCTTTTTGATTTTCTATATGAAAAATTCAGTGGGTATTATTATAGTTCATTGAATTATTGATATTCATTTTACTTCGGATTTATCCAGCTCATGGTATTTTCTAAAATAAAAAGATTTTTGCCGAACTATAGTCCCATCCCAGTTATATCATCTTGAAATACGGAAACATATTTGTTGGAAAATCTTAATCCCATAAATTATTTACCAGTTAAGCATCGGCGTAAATATCGGCAAAAATGAAGTTTAACGCCGCGGCGTAAATCGCTCGGAGATACACGTATACGTATATATTATATGGATGGAGCACGGCGATACCCGAATAAAATGGTATGAGGACGCGCAGCTCGCCAAGGAGGAGAAAAAAAACGAGAGCCTCGGTAGAGTGCGCGCCTCGGTCTAGACGATATTTCTCTTGACCGAGGCAAGAAAATAATAAACGGCGAGATTGGGCCGCGCACGCCGCGCACTATCGCCATAACGAAGTTATGAGCTGTAAGGTAGTTAAACTTTTCAACTATACCCGCCGTTTTATTTCCCTTTCCGAATCTGTAATTTCTTGCTTCGCGCGCTAGTTTTCCGCCACGAGCGGCCAGGCAGAAGCGCGCGCCGCTTCTCGCTTATTACCGTTTTCTTTTTTAACGGTGTAGCATTAGTTATTTTAATTAGAGCTCCTGTCGTTCCCCTCGTTTTATGCCCCATAAAGTAATCGCGCGATTCCGAAATATTCTACGGTGAAATGATTAAAAAGCCTTTGTTCTGCCTCACGAGTCGCAATCTTATGCTAGAGCATACAATTTTATATTTATCTTAAATTAGACAAGATATTAAGCAGTGGGATTTTTATTCATTATTCTAGAATTTCCAGGCATGATTGATCATGGAAAATAATCAAAACTTTCGTATACATTGGTATTCAAAGATTGTTCTTCTTATAAACTAAAAATATCATTTGTCAAATTTTCAGATTAAATTTCAGTGATAAATATCAAAAAAAGCTATTTTAAACGGCAGTGAAAGTTATTATTTAATACCGAAAGTATAAGCTTTTTATTTTTGACAAAAGCACAACTTAATAACGATATTTTATTATACATCTATTTCAGATATCCAGCTAGTTCGTCGTAGTCCTTGTTAAGGGATTGAAATTTCGTATGAAGCAAATTAAAATGGCTGTTATTATTGATAATGACTCAAAATAAATGTGAACTTTCTTCAAAGTTGCTATTACAATGTAATTTTAATGAAGCAAACAATAAGTTCATAAATAATAAATTAATAGAAAAAATTTGTTGTTTTTTTAAGATTTATTCTGCATAATAGGAATCAACAAATAACAAGTCGCAGACGTCATCAAGGACAGTCTTAACATGAATCAGAGCCGCGGACACCCTAAAAAGCATTTCCTTTGATTTTCCATTAAACATCCCAAATCCTCCAACATCACTTGCACACAAAAAGCCGCAGCAGAGAAGCCGCCTCAGGGAGTATCCACCCGTCGTCGATTAGCCATTATTCGACAAAAGAAAGAGAGAGAGAGATAAAGCAAAAAAGCAAGATAGAAGACGCAATCGACGAAAGCCGCGCGCGGACGATCGTTAGGACAAAACGTTCCCTTTGATCCCGTCACGATCGCAGGGCTCTCCTCTCTCTCTTGAGATCTTCGCTCCGTAACGACAACGACATGTCCAAGCAGGGCCGATATTGAATGTATACACGCACGCGCTAGTCCTGCCCGCATCATCGTTGACTCTCGAGTACGGGAAGAGAGAAAGAGAGAGAGAGATAGCTACAGGGAGAAAAGCAGAAGCTGCGAATTATGATAGGGGCCGCGGGCGAAGAAGGAGAGCGTCTTGCGATGTCTGTCGTTCGAGACGAGTGTATATACTATAAGTGTAGCGAAGACTTTATTAGTTTCTGATCTGCAGTTGTTTGCAGATAAAGAAACGTCTGTGTAGGCAGGAGAATAAAGTTGTTAAAACCATTTTCAGCCTGATAATTGAAGCATTGTATTTTTTCGGTGAAGTGTAATATTTTTTTTCTTGTTGAGAAAGCAATGAAATATTTTTTAAAACCTATTCTCTTTCAGATATTTTACAAATTTGGTCTTTGAATATTAAATTTGCAATCCGTACCAAGGAAATCAAAGATTACTGACTGAATTATGGATAAAATATTAAATTTGTAAAAAGCCATATATAACTGCACATAACCTTGTATTATGAAAATCAATAGTTTTCGGTTTGTAGTTACATGTTTTTAAACACCAGTTTAACAAACAGAATATGAAGAAAAAATTTTTGGTGGAGAATCTAATGATATCATCATACTTACATGTCATTGATGAAAAAAACGTAAACATCTTTCTGCAGATGGTCATTGTTGGAAATGGATAGCTGACTAAATTAATAAAAAAGTTACTGTTTTTATTTTAGAATTTTGATTTGCATTGTTTCGCATAAAATTTAAGGACTTTCTCCGGAAACCCGTTTTTTCCTCACTTTTTTGAAACTTTTTATAGACATCATTAATAGTTAGTCGTGCTTTAATTATTTACTGCTGTATAGTAGAGTATAGCTCACGGGATTAAACATTAAATGTTTGTCTTTAAAGTTTATACTTTTAACATAGGACCCCTACCCCAACCTCGTCGTAGCCGTACATTTTCGCGAATTCTTCTAACTTTATCTGTAATACGTAACAATACAGCATACTAGCAATAATACGGTATAATTTTTTGTATGGCTTGCTAGAGAAGTGTTGCTAGTATAGTAAATATTGTACGTGGAGGGAAAATGATTTAGAAGTTATACAAGGAATAAATGAATTTTAAACAGTCGTTAGTGAAATTTCTAATTTAAATTGATCTGGACGCTGGACCTTTTCTATTAGCAGTAATTTTTTAAAAATATTGTTAACTCATCTGAAGAAACCTACAGTTACAAATCAAATATTTACGATATTCCTATTTAAATATTTTTATTGATATATTGAATTATATTGATGAAAAATAATAATCGAAACATTCAACTGAAACCAATTGCATCTACTTATAGTTTTTTTTTCATTAAAAAAACCTTTAAATGTTTCAGAAAGCATTCAGAAAATAACTATAAAAATATGGAAATAGCTACGCATTTCGAAATAAAAATTAAGTTTTCAAATATATTTCAAACTCTACATGGACGAAAACAAAAGAAAAACAACTAAACTAATTAATTCTTTTCCTCTTTCCTTTCGCCACATTGGAGACTTCATTACGCACAATTCACGGTTTCGCTACAATCTGGGTTATTACATACCATTCGGCAGCCGTGTAACAGAGACGCGCGAACAAATGCATGATGTGCGCGCGCCCCAGGGCTCGGCGACTCCGCCCCCGTCGGAAAGAGCGAGAGTGCCGTGTAATATTTTACGATCTCGGCATGTGTGTCTGTTGCTTTGTCTCCGCGCGTGTTTATTGGCGCGTTCCTCGCGGTTCTTCTCGTTAAGCATGTATAAATTACACGGCGCGGCCCTCTCGCGTGCCGCAAAACTGATGAAATGCGCACACACGCTAGGGAGTGAGAGAGATGTGGTGCGAATTACTTTTACGCGCGGAGTAGGTGCCGCAGCGATGTAGTCGCAAGAGGATACGCGAATGCGCGCGAGGAAAATGTGCTTTGGCTTTATGGGGCTGTATACTTACCTCTGTTCACGTATGCCAAGTTTTTATCACGCTCAGATGAATAAGAGATATTTAAAAATCAAATGGTCTTGTGAAAAATGTTGCATTGAAAGTTACATAAAAAGTATTATAAACTCAAAACTTATATGACTATAATAGTTACTCATAAAAGAAATAAAAGTGAATATATTGCAAGACTATATTGGCTTATAATAAAATCGATACATAAATTATAAACTCTTGTAGTTTTCTAAGTACATTCGTACAAATTTTTTCGGTAATATTACGCGTCGCGCTGTTTCTTTCATTACCGTCGAAATATTTCTTCCATATCGCGCCACCCGGCGCACACTGCACACAATAAATACATTACGAGGACGTGCGCGCGAAATTTCATTTTCTCGCGGAAAAAGTAATGAAAAATACATTCCCGAGCTATTGCGAAGAGTCGTAAATAAATTCATAAATCTCCGCGGGGAATAAAATACGCCGTAAAACGATATAATCATTCCATTGCCGTAAATGCTTTAATAAGGCGAATAAGGACGACGACGGCGACGACGACGCCTCTGTGCCATTGTTCCTATGTGACGTTCCTTTTTTCCACCTCCTCCTCGCATTATTATGCAATAAACAGGTCGGCTCGAAAACGAGCGAGGCGCGTATATACATATACACACGCCACGAGCGCGAGGACAATTAATCTAAACGTCAGCGGGAGTTAATTTATACGGCTATCGCGGAGCCGTTCGTCACGCGCGCGCGTATTCGCGCTATCTTCTTCCAGGGATATATTCCCTCGAGGAGGGCGCCGGCGCGCGCACACCAGGAGAGATATAATGTATTTCGCGCGCCAAACTAGCTCGCGGCTTTATCAACCCTTCAGCGTGGATTTCCTATCGCCTCGCTGCCGCCACCGACGTCGCCGCTCTTGTTGTCGTTGCTGTTTAGTCTTCGTCTCTGTCTCCCCCCCTCCCCCCTGCCTCTGGAAAAGGGGGCGAGAGGAGAGCCGAGCTTAATTAGTTTTACGACTTCTTAATGCGAATTCGCCTCTCCCGTCGTTATTTATGCTTGTTTGCCAATTTTACACGCGTCGACCGTCGACTCCTGGCGCTACGGTTTACGGCCTTTATATTGCTTTTTAAATCACGCTAAGCGCTGATGATGGCTTATATATACGAAAGGAAGCCGGCGGAGTTTACTTTACGATCAGTTCGATAGTTTTGATTTATTTAGTTCGAAGAACATTTTCGAGAGAAAATTTGGTGTCTCGATTTTTCTAGCATATTCATGTGAGGTATGATTACAACGTTATTTTTCGAATGATCACCAATTTTCTTAATCGGTTAACTGATAGACTTTTTGTCTAGTTTTTGTACCAAAACTGGTACAAGTAAATTATTTACCAAAATACATGATAATTTGATAACGTAAAAAACGGTTGTAAACCAATTTTTATGGAAATCGATTGATAATTGAGAAAGTTATTCAAATTTGTACATATATGATAAAATACCAGAATTGGCACGAGTTTTTTTTGTACATATATGATACAATACCGGTTAACCGGTTAAGATCCTGATAATAATTGTTGATGACTGAATTAAAAGTCGATTGTACCTGACACATAATATTTCAATTCTCCACCCTTGGACAAGAAAGGTTGATATAATTAATATATTATCGATAACAATACACTTTCTTTTCCTGAAATATTCTTCTAGTATGTACATATTCACAAATTAAATTAATATTCTTTTAATTTCTCAAGGCCATTCAAATCATTTATATTTAATATTCTCTTATTACAAAATTAATCAATTTAATTACAAATAATCTGTTGAAGCGTGCTCATCATATATATCTAGGAGAGACCGCAATAAACGTAATACCTCAAAAACCATTAAACAAACGAAAAATTCCCTAAAGTAAAGTATCCCCGCGGGATGGGGATCCAGCGCCCGCGGGGGGGGGGGGGCACCACCCGACCGCAGTTTCCGCCAAAAGCGAAGAAGAGCAAAATTTTTTATAGCCGTTATTTTAACGAGAGCTATACGCGGCGTGTGTCGCATCCCGATGAGAGAACAAGAGAGAGAGAGAACGAGAGAGTACCCGGGTGGGTATAGTCCCCGGGCTCTCGCGCCCCTCGTAAAATTTTTCGGAGACCACTGCGCAAAATTAACCGAGACGTATCCGAATGAAGATATTAACTATAGCCGTAGCGTCAGAGCAAATATTTCTAATTGCGGGAGAGAGGCACGGTAGCCCCGTAAAATCTTTATTGTGCGCGACGCATCCGATGAGACGGATGCGCGCGCCCGTAATAATCCCCCGCCGACGTATATATATGTATTAGACACGGGTTGCGCGGCGGCTTTATGCGCGCCGACCTGGCTTTTGGGCGCGAAAAATCGAATGCGTGCTATGCACGTGCGGAGTTTATATCAATTAAGAGGATATATGTCATATGTGTGTAGGCGGGCTTTATTATGCCGACACGCGTCCAGCCCCGTCTATCTGTCCTCGTACGCGCGCTTATTATTATCGTTATTGTATTTCATAAAAATTTTACGATTACGCGCACTTAGCGCTATTACGCCGCACATGATGCCGCGAAATTAGATCTCGCGGTCGTTTCGTGCGCCGAGGAAAACGTTACGATGATTGTGAATCGTGTATATAGATCTATTTGACGACTCGACGAGACTGTAGGCATTATTTACAAGTGGCAATATGGGACTAAGCTTGTATATTAATATATTCCTGTTCATAGCATCGACGGAGGAAGATCGCCTCAGAAACTTTACTATTTGTGCAGAGAAAATTACTATGTTTTGCAGTAGCGTTTTGCAACAAGATTGTAATATATATATATATATATATATAGATATATATATAGATATATATATATATATATATATATATATATATATATATATATATATATATATATATATCTATATATATATATAAAGACCTATAAACGTTATTTCTGGTAATCTACAGGGTTATATAGTTTATCTCTTCAGAGTTCCCTATATAAGCGCGTGACTAAAGAAATAATATCCCTGGGGTGTGGGACTAATACCACGTCCCGGAAATAACAGTTGCAGACACAGATTTTCCGGGACGTCCCGGAAAAAACAGCGCGTCCCGGAAATAACAGCGATGTACAGTGTAAACGTCCCGGAACGAACCGTTGCAGATAAAATATATATATATATATATATATATATATATATATATATATATATATATATATATATATATATATATATATATATATATATATATATATATATATATATATATATATATATATATATTATTGTATTAGTGAAAATTTCAAACTCGAGTAAGACATTTTACTATTTTCGGTTGTATGTATACTGGAGATAACGAACATCGTTCTTTCTGTAATACTTTCATTTTATTAAATGAGTTATCAAAAAGTGCTCACTAAAACATAAGTCGTTTCTCTTCTCTAGCGCGTTCACCATACGAGCGGATATCTACGCGCGCACTCTAGAAAAATTACAACGGGTTTTGACGAAGCTCCGCGCTTATAACGGCTTCTCCTTTTCTCGCGACTGCCTGCGCCCAAGAGCGTCAGCTGTAAGTTATTTTATCGGTTGTAAAATCCGTAGAACGCGATATTATGTCGAGCTCGCGAGTAAATACGCGATCGCCGGCGCTCCTGTCCGGTAACCACGAGAAGAGCGAGAGACAAAGATTTTATCAAACTAATACATTCATATTTTATGGATCTTCTCTATCGTGGGCCGCCTTTTATGATTTAGAGAGTCAAGAGCCGTTGGTCAGTACCGTCGTGGATGAATTTCCACGCAACTCGTATGTTATGGATCGATAACAATGAAAGTTGTTTCTAATGATTATAGAGAAAATTCTATAAAATTATATGAAGGTCAGATTTTAAAAGCTATAAGATTTGTCAGAAAAACTGGTCAAAAACTAAAATTATTCTATAACTGAACATATATAAATGCTAAGAAAGACACTTTCGAATACCACAGGCACGTCAATTATAAATGGGTCCGAGAGTTTCTTCAATGAATCATGCAGTGAAACGAGCAACAGCATCGCGAAGAGAACCTGTGTAAACGCTTTATCCGAACACTTTGCTGACTCGGCACAAATTTTTCGACCATGCATTACGGCGATAATTGAATCAGAGCTTTGGCCAGATCGAGAATTCACTAAATTAAATTAATTACATCATGTTGATTGGACAAAGGGATAGTATGAAGTATAGGTTTAGCTTTTCATTACGATGATTAGCGTGCGACATTACTACTATACTTACAGTTAATTCATGTTTAGTTTTCAATCATCGATATAAAAGGAATAACTATAGAACTACAGAATTAGAAGAAGCCTTCGGTATCAGACTATCCCCATCAGCGTAACGTCGAACGTAATCCCGAACCAAAACACCTCCACTCACACACATGACAATCCCTCGAGAGCATGCCATCAGTACTCATCCGTACCCCAAGCAACGAGCGGTAGCCGGACTTTGAATTAGCGCTGAGCTACACGCGAGAACGGGTCATCGGGCGGGAGTGCAGTTGCAGGAGCCGACGAGACGTCATCCTATTTATTGTCCTGCGCACGTATACACGCGGAATATGGGGATTAAAGCGCGCACATGTACACACGACGCGCTAGCTCGTCACGAGCCATATCGGCAATGGGCCGAAATTCGCGGACACGGGGATTTGGGAGAGAGGTCCGTCCGTCCAGCGCAGCTTGTGTATATGCAACGTAGGTGCGGAGCGATTGGGAAATTCATGAATCTTAATCGGGTTTTGGACGTCGCGCCTGCGCGCCTCCATAGGCCGCGGAGCACTATTTTAGGAAGAACGACGGTGCACGGCGCAGGGATCAAATTGTCCGATTATGTCGGAACGGCTGGTTCATCTGCGTGCTGGTTATACATATAGGTATATACACGTGTGGGCGCACTGCTGGAGATGGAGAGCGGAATAGCTTTCCACAGAGAGATTGACGGGACCCCGAGGGTCGAGAGATCGTTATTTTGGAGATTTTTGGCTGTTTGGTGGGATTGAATATAGGCGGTGTCTGATATATGGATCGCAGATTTAAGGTTAATTCGATTGGTAAGAGCTGCGGATAATGTATATCTAAAATTTAACCAGAGTCGTATGAATCTACTTAATTCTGCTATACGGGATATATAAATGAAAAATCAACGCTTAAATTTAATAATTAATAATAATAATGAATAATTTTATTTGCAATAATTTTTTCAGGTACAAAGTCAAAATTAAGGAGGCAGTGTGCAGAGATACAAAACAGTTTTTCTCGTAACAACGCAAAATGAAATAATTAAAAGGTATACTTACACAACTAACACGTAATTATAGCATACAATTTATTTAACGTTAACCTTTTCAACCATCAAAAATATACCTAGACCTCACATGCTATATAGAGGCATCACCGATGCACCTAGCCGCAAAGCTCATTACCGAAATGAGCCCTGAGGTCACGGACTATTGCAGGAACAAGGAGCTCGGCTCAGTATCCTCTGTTCCCCTCCTCGCGCACTACTAATTATTACGCTAATTGCGCGAGCGGCGCAAACGAGAGCGCACGGATAGTAAGACAATGGACTACATGGACACGTATCGACTGAGCGGAACCCATGGGCCTCTATTCACGAATTATTATATTTTGAACGAATAGTTGGATTTTTAATGAGCCATGCGGTGCGCATTAGGATGCTTCGCTATATATAATTGCAATTTCGGAGTTTCGAGTACAATGCAGTCGTGTTTGACAATCAGAACTGGATGCTGAAATGTTTGGAAACTACGTACTTATTGTATGATAATTAATCTCATCATTGCATTGTCCTACTAGCAAATGTATAATTATTTTTGTATTTTGGGTATTACATCATATTCAATAAGCCAACTGTTATTGCCTTGTTGGTATATATATTTAGAGCCAAACTTATGTGTAGAATATGTAAATAATTTTAAAAACTTTAAATGATTTCGTCTCATAAAAATTTACAAATAAACTTGAAAAGCAGCTATTAAAGCATAATACATTTCCTGGCCTTCATCCTATAATAAAATAATAGAAAGATATCAGAAAATACGAGATACATACATACAGTAACCGTATAGAACACCTCGCTCCGTATTTTTGGAAAACAGCCGCGAAAGACCGAGGCTTAAAACAGCTCTCAACGCTTATTGGTCGATCTTGAGCGCGAAACTTTTGCTCGTTGCCGCACGGCAACAGGAATCGAGCAGTATACGGGCCTCGTTCGACGATAAGTGGAATTAGCGTCGAGACGCGAGAGAGAACTGTAATCGTCGGCACCACCGAGCAAGTGTCTAATCGTCCGGCAAGAAAGTGCCACGCGCACTTGGCAACTCTCATAGGAAGCCCGGTCGATATCCATCCCCATGGCGCGCCGGGACGGAAGGCGCAGCAGCTCTCGCGCTCGTGCATTATTCGCGACTCGCGAAGGAGCTGCGCGAGCGCACAGGGAAATAGGATTTTTAATGAGGCGAACCGACGCGCAATTTCCTGCGCGTGCTTATATTTTTGCACACTTCATCTGGAGAGCAGCTTTTGTCCTTTTTGGCGAATGAATTTTTCGCCCGTCGCCCGCGACTCTTAGGAGGAAATTTACATGATAATTCCCGGGATTAATTAAAGTCCATTTGTGAATTCTGGTTTTCTGTTGCTCGCCTTGTGCATAGTCTAGCATAATGTACTGCAGGAAATGGATTAGAGAGTTTTTATTATGTATAACTAACTGTATGATGAAAGTTCGGTCTTTTAATTCTGGAGGTGGCACATATTATTAGGAGCTTTTGAGTTTTTAAGTACTTTTTATCATGTAATAATTAAAAAATATTTTTAATCAAAATAAATAGGTACAAAATACTTTATAATGATACTAGAATAATACTCATTGTTACCGACTCGCGATCTCTCTCTCTCTCTTTCTCTCTCTCTCTCCAACAATGCGACATTTTGGACTATTGGATTATGAAACAGAGATGATTGAGTAAAAAATTCCCTCGCCGCAGCATATAAGAAAAATGGATGTTGCGTAGGTTGCGAGCACGGCATATACAAAGGTATGACCGGGGCCGCTTTTGGGCTCTCCGAAAATCGATATGGTCGATAATGGAGAGACTCCGTGGCGAACAAGAGCCGAGGCTTGTTCGTGCACGGTTGTCCACAGAGGCAATTGTTTTATTAAACAAGATTTCCATAGAGAAAAACAAATGAGAAAAAAACAAGCGCGCAGCGTTGGAAGAGGAGAGAGAGGGAGACTTTAGCGAGAAGGGCAGTTGCCGTTTCGGTTTTTAGGAGAGCTCTTTTTATCTTGTTCAATCAGTTGTAATTCGCTTTTAATAGCATTTTGTCAACATTGAAATTAATAAATTGTTATTGATTGTATAAGTTTCGCTTTTTGAAATTTAGCGGTAGTCAAATCTTAGTCACGAAGCCGACTGCTTCGTGCGGTCGGGAACACTCATGTCGATATCATTCACCTGTAACAAACTGCACTCATTGAATTTTGGCTGTTCGTAAAGTTTTGAGCTGTTTGAAACAGTCACCTCCCCTATTGGGAAAATACATTCAATGGCTATAAAAACGTATAACATTACTTTTAGACTCGAAATACATTTAATGAAACTATTACCAAAAGTAGGGTTGCGTAGGTTCCGAAATATCACGATGGTCCATATTAGTCGCTGGGCCATATTTAAAGACTTTACATTAAAGAAATAATGATGCAGTTATCGAATAAAAGTTTTTTTTAAAGATAAATTCCAAAAAAGATCCTTATAATACACTAATTGTCTTAAAATAATTTTCCTCTCAACGTCACAGATGGTAAATTAAAACATGATTATTTAAAATATAACGTTTTCACCATGGTAATCAAGTTAGTTTCATTTTCCTTCTCCGCTATGTCTATAGACAACCAGAAACTCGTGCCTGCAGTGCCTGCACGGCAACACTCTTTCGAGTGGAACGCCGCTGTTGCCGTGCGCGCTCACAATGGGGCGAAAAACAAGGGAAGGCGCTCGCGCACATCAAAGCTCCGGAAGTTATGGAGAGCGCGAGAGAGACGAAGAGACCGAGAGAGGGAGAAGAGAGATCCGCGCTTGCGCATCCGGCACAGACTGATAATCATCCGAACGAAATACTTTGTAATCGTTAATTACGCCGTATTTTCGTCGCCGCTGTCGCCACCGCCGCGTCTCTTTGACGGCGCGGATTTAATCCGCGACGTCGCTAAATCAAAGAATCAGGTGCGCGCGCGCGCGTCCACTTCCGGCCCGTTAGGGAAAAGCCCTCTCGCTTCTTTGTGAGCAGCCGACTCTTTTATTCCTCCTGTACGAGGCGCACGCGTACTGCCGTATATATGCTCATGACAATCGGACGAAATTATATTTTTTCGTGCCGACAAAGCAGGCGCGCGCCAATGCTGAAGTGTTTTTCTGCTGTCGCCGCGGGTGAATTGCGAACTGAAAGTGCGCACGTGGAGGGTGATGTGCATGCGAAACTATGCATTTTAATTTTCCACGGGATAATTGTTTCTCCTTCGTCGCACGTGCCTTAATTGATGCACCAGCAAAAGATTTTATTGGGCTTCGAGTAACGCGCGGCGCTGGCACATCGAAGGCATGAACTGAACCTTTGATAATTTTTTATTACATTAAAATTATGCATTATATAAACTTGTTAACTAATACTTCAACACACGCAATAAAACTTGGTGAAGCAACATACCATTATTAATAAGTTTACGTTTAAAGTTAAATTCCTAGTTTGCTAAGTTCGAAACAATTTAGGATTGGTGGTCACTTTGAGTTTGCTTTCATTTAAGTTTCCAAATAGCAGACCATGGCACACCTTCATCAAGTATAAGTTCTCACAGTCGACACTACTTCAATAACATGTAATTAGGCTTATCGTATGATTTATTGTACACTCATCTAGTACAAAAATAAAACAAATGCATCTTTTATACGTACGACTTGTGTTTTTATTTATACATAATTGATGTAAACATTCATCTTACTACACAAAACACAGAATTTTCCACCACGTGTCACCGTTTTGTTACTTTATCACTTTAACATTCGAAGGTTAACCAGCTCATAGACATGTATAGGCACCAATCTAGCAGTTCAGCAGAAAGAAAACGACGGTCTTGCAACGAGGCGATAAGAGCTACGCGAAATCGCGGAAGACTCGGTGCGAGTCGTAAACAAGGCGGTCGCTTCAAAAATCGACTGGAAGTAACGCGCCTTCATCTCCGTCTCTCGCAAACGTCGCCGACGAGGGAGCGCGCGGTTTATCATTATTTAAATCATCGGGGGCGGCGACGGCGACGGCGCTGCCACCTCAATCGTCGTCGGGGTGAAGAAACCTCAAATGAGGCGCGAAAGCCGCCGCCGCCGACGAGTTCGGGAAGGAGAGGAAAGTTTTTCCGTTTGCCTCTGCGTCGTTTTCGAGTAAATGAAGCGCGCGCGCAAAACGCGCCTCGAGTATGCGCGCGTCTTTACGTATATATATACACAGCTGTATAACGAACGAGGAAGCGCGCGAATCCTTCAGATAAAAATTGATGTCTCGTGCGAGCATCTCGTTAGGAGAAAAAGAGAGAGCAAGCTAGGCTGCCTGCAGTTGGCAGAAAATATATGGGTGATGGGGGAGTAGAGTTAAATGTAGTCTATTTATTATCAGAATTCAGTTTGTAACGGATTATCGTCGCCCCAACAATGTCCGACGTATACAATAGCGTACACACATGAAACTATACGCGAATGTAGTGGTAAGCAATGTGAGTGAGGGAAATAGGCGAAGTGACGCCGAATTTGACTAGCCTCGGTCACTCCGAGAGCGACGGCGAAGCTGAGCAGTCAAATCAGCTCCTGCCTCACAATTGTATTCTCCAACTTCCCGAAAGGGGTAAGTGATAATAAGGACGAGCGGAACTCCGTGATTGCGTAAAGCTCGATTTTAAGTCATAATAATAATATATAATTCTAGTCTGGGTCTCGGGCCAGAGCACCAAAGACTAACACGTTTAGATAACGCCACATCGACCATTTCAACGCACCTATCGATCCCGACCGGCACAACATATCACCAGACGCATCGTCTTCGAGGTTGGCCCTGAATCGTGGCATCACCGTCAAGTGCGCTCCGGCTTGCGTCGCATCGACTGCCGGCTACGTGACGAGGCGTCATCGTCGGCCAGTGCTGCCCAGACTCGTCGGGTTGTCGCCATAATCACGTGAAGAAATACGGTATTATACCTATTATAAATCAGTGCGAGAGGGGTCGTGTGCGAGACTCTCGGAGTTTTACTACTCGAGACATAAGACTATTCGAGTGATGACTGGAAGCGTGTTGTTTCCGATTTAAGATAATTTGTATCAAAACGCGGTATGAATGAACAAACGCAAGGCGCATAGCTTAAGCCATTAAACTTTGTATATTGGATCTTCTGTTTGTGAGTGTAGGTATGGGTGATGCACGAGAAGTATAGATACACAATGAATATTTAAGTACGATTGAAAACGCGAAATTTTTCTCTGCGAATCCGTATAATTATAGTCATGCAATATGTATCTCCTAAAGTCAGCATAAATACATTTTCTTTTTATGAAATAAAATAGTATATTCATTACAAGTTATGCCGTGATTGTCACAGAGATTGTACAGAGATGTCTTTCACTATTAAAAAAGTAAAACAAATAAACAGATTTTATTTTCAAAGGCGTCAGTTGAGTAATAAACACACTAACGAGTGGCAGAAATCTGTACGTTTGAAATTTCACAATATTTCATGTATTTTACGCACAAATACTTCAATAATCGTATACGATTGAAATGCGTACTTTTTAAATTATTTGTTTTCAAAAAAATTTTCATAAGAGGGTTTTTAATGGTTCGACATTTTTTTTGTAGAACGAAAAAAATCATGTGCTGAAGGTTTGCTCTATTCCCCCCTTCGTCTTCATTATAACTTCAATAGTTCATATACCCATAAAAACAATCACAGAATAAAAATCATTTTGCTTAGCTTCTATAATTATTTATCGACTAGCACATATCCGTCTTACGTCCCGAAACTCAGCGAAGGAAAATTTCCTTTCCACTCAAATATTTCATCGAGCATCGCCGGCAATTAAACGGCCGATGTACGCGCTCGCGGAGTTAATGACGTGTCAAGCTCGTAATGGGGGGGGGGGGGGGGGCATCATCGGGCGGTCGCGCAAGATGTGCGCGTATACGCGTGCGCGCTTGTAAGGCGAGCGCGCGAATAATCGCCTATTAAAGTACAAAACCGGGACTCTCTCCCTCTAGTCGCGCGACAACGGGCGTGAAGGGGTGCGCGCTTTCGCGATTAAATTTAATTATCAAATTTTACGATTACTCACGGGTCGCTATAAACGTAAAGACACGCGAAAGAAACTAATTCTTCTTGTTATTCGTGGCGAAATTCAACAGTCTGGCTTCTCTTTACCTTTTGCTGAAGTTGGGCCCGCATCGATGAAGCAACAAATACGGTTGAAACCGCATTACACGTGATCTGTGAGAATGGGCTGGCTGGCGTGGCGGCGTTGCGATAATGTTTTCGTTCCTAGCTAGTGCTGTGAGCTCCTCTTCGTCCATGGAAAATATGTAGAAGAACGATATGGCACTATCCTCTATGTCGATCTTCTCACTTTGCATTCACTTGACCTCTTCACGGCACTCCTGGTCGAATTTCGAATAGATCTCGCAGGACTTGCCCATTTGCTTGTATCCTGTGCAGAGAGATTGGCCTAATGCCCCACGTTTAAAGGCTTTCCTTATTATGATTAAAGCGGTAGCTTCGCTGGATGGGCTGTTTGGCAGCAGTTTGAAAGCCACCTTGCCTTCCTGGTTGCGGACGTTAAAATCGGTTCCAAATTTGAGGAATAAAGCCGTCACGTCAGCCAGCCCATTCTCGTTGGCCACATGAAATGCGGTTTCTCCCGTATTTGTTGCTTCATTGACGCGCGCGCCCAATTTCAGCAAATGATGGAGAGAAGCCAGGCGGTTGAACTTCATCGTGAAGCTATAAGTTAAATTAAATTAAAAAGCCATTGCCAATTCAATGGCTCGTGACTTCCTCAATCTAAACTCACTTATTCCTTGCCTCAATATTCAAGACAATAATCGATACAATATGAAGATTGTGATGCCAAGAATGTAAAAAATCTTGTCTTGTCTTGAAAATAACTTAACACTTTCTAAGCGAAATAATCATATTATTTAAATAAAAACAATTATTCAATTCTCACACAAAGGCGACTTTATTAACTCAATAAACTTCGCTAGTTAAATAAAGCCTGGCGGGGTGGTCGGTGACGAGCTTCTATATCCCCTCGAGCCGGCTTATTTAGATACGTGAGGACACAGGTAGGGGCTGCGCCGCCTAGCGGCGGCGCGCGAACTGTCCTCTGGTCTGCGGCAAATATATGGCGGGAAAAATCAAATTTCAAATTTGGCATTTATTTATACTTGTACCGAAATTTTATTGTTTTTATATTAAACCTAATGTATTTGTATATTAAATTACGTTTAGTTACATTATTCTTAAAATTCAGTAAATTTGTAACTTAAAGGTTTCTTAAATTTAAGAACATTTTTATGTATGAAAATTAATGTACTTTTACATTAAATTTATTCTGTTACATTGTTATTAAATTTCAGCTACATACCTAACTTTAACGATTGTAACGAATTTTAAATAAAATATTACTCTTTATAAAATGGTAATAATTTTTTATTTATTGTCAAAAATTAATTCATCCTCACATTGAATATTAATCAATTGAAAAGCCAATCAACCAACAATAGCCATAATATTTCTTAGACCAAATATATAAATTTGAAAATATTACATTTTGATACTATTGCGTGAAAGTGATTTTATCCTCGTTTGAACGTTTGCGCCCAAGCGAAGCGAATCCATTGAAATAAGATGTGTTAATAATCAAATTTTCATCACGATTATTTTCTATTTTTATTAAAAAAAAAATAAATAAAATAGTACATTACTTAAAAAGTGCGAAAAATTGATGATAATACGAGTCGTACGAGTCGAGAATCATTAAACAGAGAGCAAGTAATGCAGATTTAGCACATAATCTGATCACGTTTATTATTCTTTATTTTTTTTAAACGACTTAATAATATCCGATCGGGCCGAAAAAAATATGGGTAGATAGGAAATTTCAAGACCTTCCAGAAAATGGGCCTACTTCCGACCGATATCCAAACCCGACGACAAAA
This sequence comes from Torymus aiolomorphi, assembly GCA_036365515.1. Classification (NCBI taxonomy): domain Eukaryota; kingdom Metazoa; phylum Arthropoda; class Insecta; order Hymenoptera; family Torymidae; genus Torymus; species Torymus aiolomorphi. Next base: position 32,157,821 of record CM070876.1, read on the forward strand.
AAAACAAATTTCGATTTTTCCATATTTTTCTTTTTGATTTTTTAAATACTTAATATTACCCAATAACCTATATAATTGAACTTGAACAACTTCAAAATAAGCTTTATGGTAATCTTAATATCTCTGGCCAGTTTCGATTTATACTGCGGACAAATTTATAACACATATACACACACACATACATACATACACACAGACATTTTCTAGAAAACGCATATTTCGACTCAGAAAGCTCAGAAATATCGAAAATCATCGAAATCTCGAAGTCAAAAAATTTTGACCGTTACCAAGCTTTCTCTTTGAGAAAGCAATAATAAAGCAGACGCAATTTTCATAAGCTCTTAACATCTGACAATTAATTTAATTATTTCCTAAAAAACATGTTGAAAAAGTCATTATTTTATAATATTGTTCTACGAGCAAAGCAGTAACTCGGCAATAGTGATCTAAAATAGCAACAAATTTTAGCTGAAAACATATCGAATTTTCGAAACAAGAGTCTTTCATTAAACGGAAAAATTTACGTCTACATCACGTAATGGCTTTCTATTTATACACTTAAAAAATAAAAAGACGAGCTGCACTCCACTATTCAATCAAAGTAAGCACCCTCCTTAAGTCGCGTCCGTCGCGCGTCAACTGTACATGTCTCCGTATAATAGTGAGCCGAGCGTTTCGAATCGCAGAGCGTAAAGCAAACGTTTACGATCTGGTGTCGTATAAGCGCGCGCACCCGAAAGTGCGACCTTTAACGCTCGCCGAGCGTTACATACGGCCGCTCGTACTCCTCGCCTCGGCCCTAATGTAAAAAAGAAGTATTCGCAGGACTCGCAAAGAGGTGCGTTTAAACGCGCCTCCTGAACGGAGACACAAAAGTACGGGACGTTAACTAGCGAGCAATGGGTTGAGTTTGTAATCGATGTTTAAAGATTGTACATGAGGTTTTTCACCCCGAAAATAAGAACATCGGATTGTCCGTTTGATTCTTTCTTTTGCACGGAAAATACAGATCAATTTAGTATTTATTGATTTTATTTTAATTGAAAAATTGAAGAATCTGCATATGCTTTACTATTAGACTAAAATTTATTGTTTTATTAGGTAACAAAACATCGAAACAAAATAACATGTATATCCATAATAATAATTTTTCAAATATTTAATATGGTAAATTAGACTTCAAATTAGAACATAGTAGATAATGACGTTCAGACCTTTTATCAGTCATTAAATTTAATGTATAAAATTAAAAGTAATTGTAACTTAAATACTTGAAATTGATCATTAAAATCCAATAGAATTATACATAATTAAAAATAAACAAGAAAAATAAGTTCTTCCAAAAAGTGAAACTATCTAGTGTTCAAAAAATACCATTTAAATTTATTACCTTAATATTTCAATACATAGTATATAGTATATAATATTTACGTATTCTCTCTTTCCACTACAGTAATTTATTGTAAATAATTTACAGGTTTCTTTTAAAAGTTGCTCCTCAATGCGTAAAGCTTCGTATAGATTCAAAGACGGACAATAAAGAAGCCAGTGTCCGCACGCTCGCATACACTGCGGTTTATTGCCTGGAAGATCCGAGGCTAGCCGTTCGCGCGCGACAATTCGAAACGAACGAACGATTCGAACAACCGACTGTTTCTCTGTCTCCCTCTCGTTCATTCTCGCGCGCGCGAATTTCCGGTTTATAAGCGAGTCGCGTAATAAAGCTTTAGGGTGAACAGCGCTCGGTTAATGCAGCAGCAGTTAACGATTAACGATTCATTTAGGGAACGTTTAGTGGGCCGGAGTAAGTACGCCCGGGCCTTTCTACGGCCTGATAAGAGACCTTTTCGGCCACGATCAGGGCGGATCTAAAGCACTGGCGGACGTATCGTCCTCGCGTAGGCGGCACAATAGCGCCCTATCTCGTAATTTTGCGTAATTCGCTCTCGCGTGTATATTGTACGGGAAGGCAGGAGTCGTGCGTGACAGTCTGACGTTAAAATGCGAGCTTTTTGGGTTGGATAGGGGTAGTCGTGGTGACGATTCCTCGTTACGTGCGAATGTCGATCATTATCCTCGTCACGGGTCTACGCGCGAAAAGCGTAGACTTGAGATTGCTGAAATGAATAGGCGCGTAAGAGATTGATAAGAGATTCAAATATTTTCTTATAAAAAATACATTCATGTTTTAATTTTATTGCACTCTATAAATAGTGGTTATGGAAACTTTTCCGTGTGTAAAGCTGTTTGGTTTATCGTTGTAATATAATACACCAACAATTAACTGAGAACTTCTATAAGTTTATTATTAATATTTCATCAATCTATAGATTGCCAACAGATTGTCTTTGATTGGACGCCTTAAATCTAAAAAGCTTTTCTCGTAACTAAGACATAAATTAACTTTTTTTTATAAACTAATGCCGGCAACATAAACTTTCCCATGATAAAGTTCTTTGTTTTATCATTAAAATTTAATATACCAATAATAAGTTTGTTATTAATAATTGATCAATTCGTGAGAGACTGCTGACGGATTTGTCGTATTTTTTGCATAGTACGAAAATACAGGTAATAATGAAAACTTTTTCTAAAATATAGTACATACTAATAATGAAATAATTGAGCGCTTCTACAAGTATTATTATTACCTGAACGTGCACTAATATTCCAAAGATAGCAGAGAGCTTTAATAGTAAAATAGGAAAACTTATACGCATTACGAATTACGCATAAAAGAGCCAGGCTATATATCAAGCGTTATATAAAAGTTCAAACAAACTGCGAATTATATCACTCGTAAAATCCTTGAAAGTTCATCAATTATACGACAACGCAAAGATTAGAGCGACGAGGAGCGCCGCCCCTCGTAAAATGAAGAGGCTACATCTCTGGCGCGCACGAACGATAGGCGACAAAGCGCGAAGGTTCATTATGAATCAAGCAAAGTGATTTCGTCGATTCCTTAAAAGTTCGCTAGCTCGCGACGGGAAAACTTTTAAGCGCGTCACTAAAACCCTTTACCGCCTCGCTCGCTGTGCATTTAGCGCAGGTGATTTTTCTCTCCTGCGCGCTTAATGCGCTCGGCAAACGGCAGCTCTCGTATCTTCTTATCGCTTACATGACACTAACCGCGAGCTTTCGAATGTAGGAAGCGCCTTTTAGCCTCTTAAGGCGAGTCTATGATAACCGGAGGGAGGCTTTACCACTGACTTGAGAATGCATCCGGTCTTGGAGTCATTTCATCTCTTGTTGAGAGTGTGTTTCACCAGGCTTTCATTTTGAAGAGTTCGAAATTCTTAATTATTTTATTTAAGTTTATATTATATCTAAAATTTTTTCTGTATCTGTCTACCACTTGTAGATTGCAAATAGGTATTTTTTCCAAATTGGTCGACTATTTCGTTGATGTTATTTTTTGGGATGGACAGGGTTAGTTTTAATTGTGAAATAATCAACACTGAATTTAAAAATAAAAACTGAAGTATTTAATAATAAAATAAGTAATATATAAAGTATACTGTGCCTGTTTTCTAATACAATACCCAAGCCCGAGTAGAGCTTTTTAGACTTGATCAATTTTTAAGCAGAACGCTTAATTTTTTTCATTTTTTAAAAGGGCTTAAAAAGATTTGATGCTTCATTTTCAAAGTTTTTAAAAGATGGTACATTTGAAAAGATTATGTTAAGGTTGTGCAATCTAAGTGCCAATGAATTTACAGCGGATTTATATTGGGATTGTGTGACAAATTACTTTTTTATTCTAATAGTTGTTTAATTTACAAAAGCATAATCACCTGAAATCTTCAACATTCGAAATGTGTATATATTATATCTTTAAAAAATGTTGATTCAATAACTAAAATTATTCTCAAGTAATTGTATATTTTATACCACTCTAACCTCAAAATCATAACTTTAATATGATTATTCAGCTCTCGTAGTATAAAATACGGTTCGAAACTGGTGCATAAGAAGATTTTTAGCTCATGTGACTTTTCTTACTCGCTTCGCTCGTGCGAAAAACGTCACATGAACTAAATAATCACCTTCCGCACCCGTATCGAAATGTACTATACACACATTAACACTGTGATTTCATGAACTTGGAAAATTTCTGGAAAATCTTGATCAGACATCTGATTTTGAATTGTTACACGGAGAAAATGGTGTAGAAAAAATTACTATATTTATAGTAACTGTGGGACAGCCAAATTATTTACTACAATTTATAATAAAAATCCCTATGTTTTGAGCAATTTTTACTATGCATATACCAATTTTTACTATAAATTGTAGTAAATTTTATGATAATTCGAGTCTGTCCCAAAGTTCCTATTGAATATAGTAATTATTCTTACATTTATAGTAAATTTTCCTACAATATTTCTCAGTGTACGTACATGCTAGCTACGAAAACTATATTATCAGAAGATGTAAATGATGATCTAAATTCTGCTTTTTGCAGCTTCAAAGCTATGACTTTGCACAGTCTTAATGTGAATTAAAAAAACTCCACTGCCAGAATGTAGTGTTTACTGTTTAAATACTTACTTAACAAGTATCTACAGTAATATACAGTATAAGATATAAGCAAATGGCGCACATTTAGCGAACTTCTATTAGTACATTATCAATAGTACATATGCACAACATTTCTCTCGCACATTGCACACATACGAGAATATGCAATGCAGCCACGGTAAGTATCTCAAACTTACGACATTTACACACGGGATATGTATATCGCACATCCTCAGCTGCAATATGAAGTTTGAAAATATCTATACGCTAAAAGCCACCCAAGTACGTTAATCCTGGCGACTGGTGCGCATTTTTCCAGCGCCATTATCCAAATGCAACCGCGGAAATCGAAGCTCCGCTGCAGCCTTTACGAGCGTTTTATCGGGCCGCAGGCGCATTTCAACTCTCTCAAGCGCGCGCCTAGCCGGCGCGTATAAGCGATTGCCCCACGCCACCGAGTACACTTTGTCGAAAGTATAAGTACGCCGTCATAAGTGCGCGAGTGAGTCGCCCTTCGACCGATCCATCCGCGCGCGAGGAGGAAACGTTTTAAGCCCTCGCCGTATTATCGTTTCGTCGCGCGGCCATTTACCAGTTTCGGTGGCTCGGAAAAAATACGCGCTAGCGCCTTCGCGCGGTTATCGGCGACGATGGTATACCGATGCTGAAGAGGAGCTAAGTGCTCGAGCAGCTATGTGCGATTTTCGCGACTGGTTGCGCGCGCGGGGCCTACGACGCTTGATTAGGTGAGAGAAGATGTGCAAAGTGGCTCGCGGAGGAATCGACAAAAATTCGTCCTGAAAAATCCGCGAAATCGCAGTGCAGCAGTCGGGAAGTACGGTTCTCACGTCTGCACTCACTTTACTCGTCCGTTTTTTCTATACAGTGGAAAATTTATTATTACGGCCAGTACGTATACGTTTACGATTATTCCTGCTATCCATGAACGTTGATAAAAATTTTACAAGTAGCAATTAACTATACAGATTAATGGTTATTGAAGCGAAGTTGCTGAAAACTACATTGCTAATAGCCCTGAAAGGGCCTAATTTCAAAACAGTCGTAGCTAGTTAAAGCCGATTATGGTAATTACTATAGATTGAAAAATATAGTAAAATCCCTCTGTAATAACGCATAATAATCGTGGAAGCTATAAAAGCGCGGTGAGCGAGCAGCGCAGCCGCAAAAACAAACTGCCGCGAAATCGTCAAAGCCACCGTATAAAAACGGTCTAATGAGCAAAAGCCCCAGCGGCAGGCAAAAATCCTCCTTCGTCGTTTATGCACCTTCAGAGCCGCTATCGTCACTTCGACGACGTCGGCAGCAGCAACAGCAGCTCCGTATTTCCGAGGGCGCCGATCTCGTTCCTTTACGATCCACCTCTCCTCCTATATACATATACCCAACACCGTCACAAGGCTTCGCTCTCTTTTCTCCGCTACGATGCTTTATACTCGCGCTAACAATCCTTTCTGCCCGAGATATCTATATATATATATATATATATATATATATATAGATACACGCGCGGCAGCGAGTTGGCGCTTATGTTCACCGCTCTGTTGTGCGCGGCGGCATCGTGCTCCCTGGGGAAGAGCAGCGCGGCAAGCCAGCCATAAACATCCCGTAGGATAATTAACCCTTTGAGGACTTTGATGCTCTCTCTCTCTGTCTCTCTTTCTCCCTGACGATTTTAATAATCTTAAAAGACGAGCGCGCAAGCGGGCCCTCTGATTAGTACTTCAGCTGCGCGATGCTCGCCCCCGACAATGCGCGGAGCCGAGCGTATTACTCTCGCTTCAGTAAACACACATGCGGTTTGGTTACTGCACAACCGATGCGCGCGCGCGTGGTATATACTACGCCCGGGAGAGGGAAAAGAGTTTTATGCGTGCGCTCGCATCCTTTTTTTCTAAGTCTTCTGTTTCATGATACCGCGGCGGTGGGTGGCGTTTTAGCGAGTAGCTGCGCTTATCCTTGTCTTGGCCTCTTTGGGGAAATTATTTCTTGTTTTCCTTTTTAGAAGTAAACCTGCAATTGAACGTTTTTTTTACTCTTTGCCGTTTTGTATTATTATTGTTATGTTTAAAGGGTCTTTCAAAGATTTGGTTTTTTTTATAAGTTATACGGTGGAGTCGAATACCTTCTTATATATTATGATTAAATTACTACACAACTACACAAACTAAAGGTGAGTATTTTATGGTTCTGTCATACTCACTGCTAATCTATTATACGGGCAAAAGTTACCCATAAAAAAAAAAACACGCAATGGATCCGAAATTACTCCTAATTGAGTGTAATTTCGGACAATATATAGTAATATTAGTGGGTGTTAATACTCAATATTTGAGTGTTTTTTTCGTAAGAGTAGGTAAACAAATATTTCGTGGCAACTCATGAATTAAGCAGTTTTTCTAACAAAAGTCATGTAAGTAGAGGAGATGTGGCCTTATTGCAATCGCATAAATGAATAAAGGAACTTACTTTTTTTTAAACACAAGTCCAAGTATTATTATTTTTTTTTCAAAAGAACGTGCGTAAATAATTTAATTTAAATAAAGAAAAATCAAATTAAAACAAAACTGTTTTTGCAATAATCACTTTGTAGGCGTACATAGTAATGCGTGGGTAGGTATCAGACATACAATGTTCGACATTTACTTTTTAAATCACATAAAATATGACAAAATATTTGAATGAATATTGGCCCAATAAAATTACCCTAGTAGAAATTGTGGCATGGTGTGGTTTGTGCACACAAGAATTATGCACATATTTATTGTGCACACTTTAGCATTGGTGTATATCTATATCTATGTGTATACTCCAATGCTAAAGTGTGCACAATAAATATGTGCATAATTCTTATGTGCACAAACCACACCATGCCGAAATTGTCTCTATCGGAAATGGCCAGGAAAATAATAAATAGCTAGTAAAAATAGCTAATTTCTGGACAGTGATGAAACGATTTTTCCGCTCATATTTTCTATTTAATGGAGGTAACACAACCTTAAACTGTTTTTACTAAATTTTCTCTGTGATTTGATCATGTATTTAAAAACAAATATTAAAAAAACGATAGCTAACGAATATGTAAACACGAATTATTGGTATTTAATCATTTATAGTACTGTTTCAGGGGATACAACCGAAAACAATAATTTTTCCGTTTGATTCTGTCTCTCTCATTCCTTGCCATTATAGCAAGCCTCTTATTAGCAATTTCCTGACTAAAAAAACTGGCCAACTTTAATATCTTTTAAATACTCATAAATAAGCTAATGTAAATTTGTGAAAAAATTTATTTTATTATTCTGTCTATTAAATTGCGAATATGGTCGGAAAAATCGTTTTATCGATGGATAGAAATAGCCAAGAAAAGTGTCTAGTTTTTAACGATTATTTGGGAAACTCGCTATTTATTAGGTAAATAATGAAATCGATTTCCACCAGGGTAGTGTTGGTGACATTATCGCCTTGCTACCTAGTAGTTTTAGATAATGTTAAGAGGAGTTTAATAAAAAAAAAACACCAAGAAATTTTTTGATGTCTACGTTTCGGGCATTTGAATTATGCCTCCTTTCAAGACTAATGTTAAAAATGTATCTTGAAATCAAGGAGCGCGGGAGCGCTCCGAAGGCAAGTAACAGTCAAACAATGCAGAAGAGGCCTAAGGAGTGACCCGTGCCTTATATTCTTTGATATGAGAGCGCGAAAACTTTGATTTTATTATACACTAATATCAAAATTGACTATTTAGCTCGCAGTAGGTATACTCCCCCCCCCCCCCCCCCCACCTATAAAAACTTCAAACAAAAATTTGTTGAGCAAGACCATAAACGTCAGTAATCCCCTTTTAATTTCAGAATAACAAAGAATTTCATCATTAATTCGTTCAATTAAAATTCTAAAATAATGACCTAGTTCCAACTATCATAAATGCGCTTCTATTTTTGAAAATTTCTATTACAATACTAAATATTGGCTAAATTTTTCCTAATAAAAAAGTTTCAATATAAAAATGCTTCAGCTTTTATTAACTGTTTTTCATCGTCTTTTGTTTCAGGTCGTATGTGCAGTGCTAATTCAAGTCTCCATTTCCGAAATTAATCTTCCACTTGCAAAAACCATTGAACTTGCACGTAGTATCTGACTGAACTCGATGGCATTGTCAACAGTGTAAACAAGCAAATGCACACAACTCAGAAGCCTTACAACAGAAGAGCCGTTCCCTCCGAAGCCTGCAGTCCGCGACTCGTGAAAAGACTGCGGCGGTATCGGCGCGGCGGCGAAATGTTCAATGCACGTGCAATTGCATCGAACTATATATATATGCGCGCGCGCCGGCCTAACTCTCTTTTCTTTTCTTCCTCTCCTCGCGATCTCCGGGCAGGGACTTTTGTCCCTGGATGCGCGCAAGCGGACGAGCGTCACTTTGATGTATCGTCCATAAAGGCCAAAGCCACCGGCGCGCGCCATAGGAAAACAATGAGCCGACGGAACATGAAACAACCCTTGGCGGCTAATAACGCGAGCGCGCGGATCACTCGAAATAGCTAATTTTTCCCGCTGCACGACGCCGCCGCCACGCACAAAGTCAAAGGCTTTAAATCCTTTCGCTCGGCCTTTATTTCCTTCTGGTCTTGTTGACGTGCGCAAAAAGAGAGCGTTATACTGCTAGACTTCGAGAAGACAGAATCACGCGAAGAAATCCCGCGGGACTGTTTCTGGTTTTTTACGAACGGCGCGCTCTGCTTTCGTGATGCTATATTTGCCTGGCTCTTGCATCTTTTTTCATCACAAAAACTATCCTTTCTGCTTATTTGCCCACGCTTGCTTTAATGCGAGTTCGGGCTTCTTGCATATATACGCGTGCTTTGCAGTCTAGAACATTTCTCGCCGCCTTTTGTTCGTTTGATTAATACAGATTTGTATAGTTGAAAGTTCTTGATGGTTGCCGTTTAATCGTCCTACACAAGCGTTGCTTAATAATTATATACGTAAAAAAATTAAGAAGCAGATTCTGCTATTTTCTATTTATATATATATGATATAATGTTATAATAAGAATCGTTGTCAGAATTTTTAGTAAAATCTACATGTATAACCTTACATAAATTGCATAACTAAAATGGTTTTTATACACAAAGAAAAGTATACAAATGCAAATAATTTACAAACATGTCTCCAAGTTCAGGGGCTGTTGTACCATGTTTTACTAATAAAACAGTTTTCGAGGTAAAGAAGGACTAAAAATTGTCATTTTTCTTGAACAATTTTTTCTCTATACAATTGCAATGAATCAATTTGGAAAAAATGTAAAATACATACAAATTAGTTGATCTAACAAAAATCTACCTACAGTAAAAACACTCATTATTTGAATTCAGTTTTAAATATTGAATGAAAACAATGGAAAATACGAGAATGTCGATAAGTATGTAATTCCAGATGGGCTCCGACATCCCCTTAATTGGTAAATTCCGAATCTTTATAAAATTGCTTAACGAGCCTAAGATCTGCATCCGGCGAGCCTGCAATTAACCCAAGATCTTGGCGAACTTCCTGGCGCAATGCCGTCTATATATTACCCTCTTCCGCATGAACTTGCTTCGGAAAGTTCATCGTCGCTCCTTTTTAGCCGGCAACGCTGCGATAACAGATCGAATTATACACATTCGGGACGACGGCATTATAGCGCAAGTCGCGCGAGCGAAGTGCCAGCGGAAACGGAAACCATTCATCGCGGTACCTCCATACCGACTTTCCAAGTTTCGCCGTCGTACCATTAAGCTCGTTATACAAGCCGAGATTTTCTTAAGGAATTAACAGAAGTGACGTTCGCACCACGCGTCATTTCATTTGCTATTAATGGGAAATAATCTTTCCCGACAGCAAATTTTCTCGTAGCCTTTTGTTAGGTTGCCGAAAAAATAAGTCCCTTGTTATTTAAAAAAAACTTTTAAATGTGGGGAAATGTTCAATTAATATATTTAAATATGTCCCAGTAGAGGAATACAAGTAAGCAATGCTCTTGATAATTGAAAATCAGTTTTGAAAGAGTTATTATACTAACAATCAAAACATTATTTTCGCAGTAGAAATCAAAATCAGTATCTGTAATAAATAAAGTATGAACAATTAATTAAGTATGAAATTATTTCATAATAATTGGTAATTTTAAACATTTTTTCAGTATTTTAAATTATTATTGGCAGCTTAGTGTAGTAAGGTTAGTGTAGTTTTGTTCGCATGAGTCGACATAAATATTTTCAAGCTTTCAATTACAATAAACATGATGCTGTTACGAGTGGGAACTCGCAAATAAATAAATAGGTAAATGGAAGAGGACTCGATAAAAACATCAATTGCAGTCAGTTGCGAATTTGAAATGTACGAAGAAAGGCTTGATTAAGCAGCAGTGCAAACCACAGAAAAGCAGCAATTAAGGGAATGGTTAACCGAAATTCGGATAGCCAATACGATCAAATTCTCAAATGACGCGCGCACAGCGTCAATTGTTCTCTCACCATGACGAGTACTCGAGTAAATGCTCCCATACCCTACGTACGACGAATGTGTTACGTAATAATTAACTTGTCTTGATTTTCTTATTCTTGATGTTTTCTATACTTTTGTATATAAATCCGTTCTTTTAATTATATTTAATCAATATTTAGTTTTATCATTCTTCTATTTATATTTAAAAATTGTTAATTGTATTATACAGTTTAAATGTAAGATGACTCGAAATAATTCGACCACCTGAAGGAGAAAATTTTTGGTATGTTTCTGCAAGCATGTTTAGAAAAAAGTGTTGAAGAGAAATCAAAATATATTACGTCCTACGAAGAAAAAAATTGAGGACACCCTAGAAGGGAAATTGACTTCACACGAAGACAAAATGTAACAAGAGCGTTTTGACGTTTTGACTATTCTTTACCATGTAGTTAATTCGTCCACTTTAAAAATCTCAGCGAAATTTGGATGGATCGGACCGAATTTTTTATTATATGCTCGTTCGATTATAAGTACCTAATCGACCTATTTTCAGAAAGATTCGTTCAGAAACTGAAATGCGAGCACAAAAAAAGTTTCAAAAAACTGATTTTTAAATATAATAAATTAACTTGTAGTAAAAATCGCTGCTAACTACTTTAGCAGAATGCTTTCTCAATGAGAATAGTTAAATTATATCAATTTACTTTTTTTTTAAATACATTATTTAAAAGTAGGGTAGATGTCCGTATTAGTGTGGGTTTAAGAAACTCTTCAGTTTTGTCGCATAATAATAGACTATTTAAGCTGTATCAGAGATTCCGGGCAGGTTTATATAGATAATAAAAGTAATAATCTACACGAAACAATTTTTTTTATAGAAAAATATTAATATTTACGAAAGTTACAACCAATATAAAAAAAAAAAAGTTTGTACGCATTTGTGTGCCCTAGCAGACAACAAAGTACATTTTTGTGTGCCCCGTATTAATGTGGATGTACACGTTTCTGTGCCCCACAATAGTGTGTCTTGATAATATTATCATTGCCAACAAAATTATTTTGTTAACTGTAGTGCATTTATAATCAATTTCTAACCCTTGTTTACAGTGAATGTTAATTAATTTCAATACGGTAAAAACTGCTGAAGGTCGTCAATGCGATATGAAACAACGTTTGTGCGCAGACAACCTAACCTAACTTGTCTGTTCAAACGCCGATACGAGCATGCTCGTATTGTATTTGTGCACACACAAATCTGGACAAGTCGTTTTTCACTGCCCTATTAGTAGACACCATTAATTAAATATTAAAATCAATTGAAAACCTTTATATTAAGGTTTATTATATAACATAATATTATTTTATGATATAATTAATTGTATCTCACATTAAAATCCTTCCGAAACAATTATTTAATGTTACTTTTAAAAATGTCATTTCTTAGCAAGTTTTGATAGGGAAACACCGTGACACACCGCAAACCGTGAAACATATTTTTGAAAGTTCTTTTTTAATGTTATAGTAAATGAAAACAAATTAAGTAATTAATTCTATTTAAACTTAATTAACTATACTTTATGAAAAAAAATATTTTAGTGTTACGTTTTTACTCGTTCATTTCTAGGATATGTTTTAATAATAGAGCACACAAACATGGACAGGCACACTAATACGGACCACTACCCTATATGTAAAATTATATTTAAAAACATTTAGTGAGTAGAAATCGTAAAATTATACTAATTAACTAATTAATTAATTAAGCAGCAATTTTACGACTAGAAAATCAAAGAAGATGCTCTTTTGCTTGAAACAGTGCTTTACTAATGAAATAATGATTTACAAGTATTTCTTCACATTTTCCTATTTTTTTTTCTTTTTTTCTTCATCAATATCTGGAACATCTTTACCAATATTACAAGATAACTTAGTACTTTATATAAATAAAGTTCTTTTTTCCAATAACCGTATGAGTATTAAATTTTATAATTTAATATTATTAGCAAATGATACTATTATTGTATATAGTTTACTATAATCTTTTAAATAAAAGAAATTTTTCATTTCGCTTTATTTCTTATCAAAATGTTTTCAAAATTGTAATGAAATTTTGTATTATGTTTTAGCTTAAGATATAAGAAATACTATCCTGATATAAATGTTAACCATAAGTTAGCTATTTTTGAGTTAACTTTATGGCAAAAAAGGCACATTGCTTGTTATTTCATAATTATATACCAATCAGAAATAAATTATGGTATTTACACGTCATAAAATCGGTATTTTAAGTAAGAGTAAAACGTTTAGATGAATTATATTACTTTTGTATTTTGGCTAAAAATACTTCTATTTTATTAACACGTTAGCTATAAAATATAGTTAATTTTCTACGAGGGAGACTTTAAATTACTCCACAATCAAAATTCCAAAATTTGGTGAAAATCTCAATATACCTATTCCTCAAATTATAATATTCGAAATTCTTTAATAAGTATATTTTGCGTGAGAACCTTTAACGATTTTTTAATATTTTTACATCCAAACATTTTGTTAAATCATGCCTTGACAAGATAAACGACATAACCATGATTGGGCATACTGAAGATAGTGACCAGAATCCATATGAATGTTAATGGAATCCACTCTACTTTCAAACCAACTTGATTTCCTACCCAGGTAAAAGACTTATATTGTTTCTTTATGATTTTTTATTATAATCGATATAATACCTCATGCACGGATATTGGAGCTCAAACGTTTTGGTACCGGAACATTCCTCTTTTATTAAAATGTTTTCTGTAACCTATGTATAGATTTAAACAACAGCATCTTAATAAACCAAAAGGTTTATATCATCATTTTTCAAATTACGCATGACCACGTACAGAAAATGAGCGCCATGCAATGTGAACACTTAACAATCCTCTTAATATTAAGTACCTTAATCTTCCTACAAGTTCTCTTGAAATAAATATGCAAAAAACATCCACTTAACATGACTTCGCGGTAAAAGCTCGGCGCACCGCAAGCAGACCAGACACAACGGCGGTAAAGGATTGCGCGGTAATGACATCGTGAGCAGTGCTTTCACGGCGCGCATCGCGAGAAATGCAGTCAAGAAAAGTTGCGGGACAGGCGGCACGCGATCGACGCATCAACGGCGATATGCCGCTCGAGCTAATGTTGCTTTTATCGGCCTAAGAGTTTTTTCATTGCCCGGGAGGCAGCTGTCTTTTGCGACTGAATTTTTCTCAATCTTACAACATTTGAAGAAATTAAATGCATATTAAGTGGGAATGAATCTACGCACAAAGTTGAAATAGTCACGAAAATGCAATATCTGTGGATTCCCGGCTTTCCCAAATTTGAGATTACATGAGATTTTATATGTTTAAATGTTTAAATTCCACTCAAAACTATCCCATTGAACAGGGGCGTCACTACGAAGTTTTGCGGAGTCTGGACGGATGGGCGATGAGAAGGAAAGAGGGGGGGGGGGGGTGTCCCTGGTATAAAGTAATATGTTACACATATATTTTTCAATTTGATACAAATTTATTAATAAATAAATAAATTTTATGAATAATATAAATTATTTATATATTAACGAATATTAACATTTCATATATTATATATTCCATTTAATATATTATTCTACTGCGAAAGTTTGTTGCCTCAAATTATGTTTTTGAATAAAGGTATTCATTATATGTTTTACATCTATCTGGCTGGCCATATCCGAATAAATATTCAAGGTGCTGATATCATTTAACCGATCTTGAAGCATCGTTGACCGTAAATAGTTTTTTAAACGCCGGAGTCTGGAAAAAGATCGTTCGTTTGTGCACGATGAAGCGGGAATTGTCATTAAGAGCTTAACCAGTTTTGTTATTTGTGGGAAAATAGATCGTACGTTGGGTCTTTCTTTTAAGTAAAATACCACGTCCTTTAATTGCAACATATTGCTTGACTCATCATTATCCTTTTCTTTAATAAAAAATTTTTTATCAGCACTCTGCTTGGTATTGGTAGATTTCTTTTGCTCTTTCGATTTTCTTATTTCACATATTTTTTTTAAATCTTCATCTTTTTTAAGAGTGTACACAAACAAATCTCTTTCTCTTTTTAGACTAGAATAATCTAAATCAACTACTGGATCAGCGTTATTTTTGTTATCGAAACGAACATTGTAAAAATCTGTTATTTCTTTATAATCTAAATCTGTTACATCTTTCACGTCAAGAATGAAATTTTCAAATTTATTTAACAGATCCATGGTGTCACTTTCAAATCTTTCATTTAATGACGTGATCGTGGTATCTAAAATTTCAAAATAAATTTTTCGGAAATATTCTTCTGGAGTAGAAAAAACGTGAGTTGCGTTCGATTTGTGCTCCAAACGCTTTGGCGGATTTCGAGTACGCTGCAGACAAGGCTCCTCTACGCTGATCTCTCTGGAAACCTGTATTTCTTCGCACCATATTTTACTAAATATCTCGTCATTCCTCATGTTCTTGATATTCTTTAGTACAGCACGCACACATGCGTGAGATTCATTAACACATAAATCCTTTTTTTGCAATTCAGTATTCAATATTTCTACTTGTTCGAAGATGATGATTACAATTGCCAAAATAAAAAAAAAATCGAAGGACATTAAACTTCTCAAAAAGCCTTGCGCTTTTGCAGATACAGAGGAATCGATATCCCGTTCGTTAGCCTTTTTTTCAAAGAACTCGATGGTGGCACAATAATTTCTCTTCTCAAAAAGAGATTTTAAAGATTTTATGCGCATCGTCCACCTAAAGCAAATGACAAATAAGAATCAAAATTTAAATATTAGTATAAAGATAACTTTTACAATTACAATAAACCTTGTAGGGCAAAATGGCGATAAAAGTGGGCTATCTTCTGTCTTGATCTCCTTAAACTCATTGAGGCGTTTTGGTAAATCGCGGATGAAATTGATGATCTCCTTTACCATTCCAATAACGTTTCTCACAATAGCGACTTCTTCCAGTGAATCTTGTACGCTCAAACTCAAACAATGGGCAGAGCAATGTACGAATAGAGCACGAGGTTCTATCTCGCGAATACGACTTTGTAGTCCAGTTATTCTACCGCTGACATTACTGGCTCCATCGTAACACTGCCCCCTTAAATTGTGTATATCTAAATTATTTTTATTGAAGAAATCAATAACTATTTTCTCTAAAGTTTCAGCTTTTGTGTTAGGAGTGCTACAAAACTCCATAAAATACTCGCTTATTGACAAATTGTCATCGACAGATCGTATGCAAATGGATACCTGCTCAAGTTTACTAATGTCGGAAGTTTCATCGAGCATTAAAGAAAAATATTTTGCTGACTTTATATTTGCCAAAACCTTGTTTTTAATTTCGGTAGCCATCATGCTGAGGATTTCATTTACAATAGTGCCTGAAAGCCATCTGCGTCCAGTTCGGTGCATCCAATTATTAAGTTCCGGAACGTCTTGACATCTCAGCAATAAAAACTGATACAAATTGGAATTTTCTTCTTCGTGTCCACGCAAAGCAAGGCCTTGTCTTGATAAAAACAGAATCGTCGTGAAAATTTTAGTTAAAGCAATTCTATTATCCAACATTTCTTTTCTTTTTGCATGAGACAAGTGTTGCACTACAGTTGGTTTTTTGCAATTCAACAATAGTAGTAGAGCGGATTTGTGCAACTCACTTGAATCGTGCGGGGCAAAAGTTGCAGGAGCGTTTTTGAATGTCCGAAAACCCTCTTGGACGAAAGCTTTTTTGGATTTATTGCAATTGCTGCTATTCGGAAGAGGCAACTTTCTACTTATGTCTTCAGTACAAATCGTACAGGTAATGGACTTCTTCTGCTCATCATAAAATAGCCAATCATACTTCTGTTTCCAAGACTGGAAATTTTTCCATTTAACTGCCAAAGAAAAATATACATTTTTATAGTCAAAAACTAAATATATTTTTTATGAAATTAATTTTTATTACAAAGTAATTAAAATTTACAAACATAGCATGTAAAAAAAGTTCCTTTACCATTTTTTCATATGACTAGTACTTTTTTAGTAACTGCTGAGTTTAAATTGTTTGTTTTTAATAGAAAATGTATACCTATGTTTATAAGATGATATCTATAGATATACAATTCATATTAAAAACAAACAATTTAAACACATCAGTTACTAAAAAAAGTATTAATCATATGAAAAAATGGTTAACGAACTTTTTTCTTAGAATTTTGTGCTCTACACGATTATGTTTACAGACGCATACATTTTCAGAACAGGTTGTATAGACCTGTGTGCAGCGGCATCGTGACGAAAACAACACACGATATACGGTGCTCAAAGCAAAGATTATCGCTAATACCTATTAACCTTGCTCGTTATAGTATCTCTAGTGAAAAATGTTTTTTTTTTATTTTTTATATAATTTTATATATCGTTAGATATAAATTATTTATTAAATAATACTTTATTTTACTAAATAATAATTTATTAAAAGAAACATTTTATAAACAAAGTTTTTTTGAAAATTTGATTAGTTGAACTTACATTTTCTTGACATAAATAAAAAGTATAAAGCTAAAAAAATGTGCTTCTAAAGTTTCAAAACTGTTTATCTTTGTTTCTATATAAAAAATCTCTGAAATTACTTTAACATTAAGAAACTTGGCTTCGATTTAATTTCAAAATAATTATATTTATAAAAAAAAGAATTAATTTGACTAAAACATTTGACCTGCAAAGTATTCGTCTAAGAATTTCTGGATGTTTTTGGTAGGACTCCTTGTTTACTTTTCTCGCTAATGACGTACGAAGAAATGCGCACGTTTGAGAAAGTCAGAATTATTTTTTGTCGCAGTGTAAAAACTGAAACACTCAACTGCAAACTATTTCTGAATTCACATAATCACATTCATGTTTTTAATTTCAAATGCTCAGTCTTTGCTTTATTTCATGTCAAAATTAGTAAATTATTGGTTGAAATTAAAAAAATAAATGTTTCCCCAAAACTAATCAATCGCCGTGTTTTTATAACGCATTTTATTTATATTGGTGCATGACTTACAAGAATTATTATTTCTATTCGATTTGCTCGCCGAATCATCTGGAATCACACTGTTGCTCACACTAGTGGACACAATAGCAGAGTTCAAAACATCTTCATTGTTATGAGAAGTGGCTTGGGCTGCTTGGGCTTCGCTTTGAGCTTCTTGCATCTTGTCACGTTCCTTTGTCAGATCCTTCCCTCTCAAAACATACTTATCCATTATTAGTCAGCAATCCCCTCGTTACTTTTCGTTTACTAATACATTTACAAACGCGAATTCGGCGACTACACAGACAGTTTAGCCGGCTATCGGGATACACGACTATACGAGTCAAACGAAAGCTGTGTGCGTGACAAGTTCGCTCGTGATTCGCTGTAATCATAGCTGGCAGCGCGCTAGGTTAGGTTAGGGTTTGGGCAGCACTGGGTACGTTTGGCGTAAGGTGGGGGCCGTGGGAAGAACGGTGCCGGTTGCCGACTGGCGAGTGCCGATTGTGTTCTGTCGAAAATAGCGCATGCGCGCGCAGGAAAAAGGTTAGTTAACCGAGATGAATTCTCGATGATACTTCAAATACTTATTAATTTGTTTGAGTTGGTTAAGTTTATAGCTCATAGGTGTCGGGTTGAGCATCTTACTTTCATTATTTAGATTTCGTTCATTGAAAATTGGTAAAAAAAAATCATTAATGACACCTTTTCTGCAGTCTGGATTTCCATACTTGGCAGTAAGCGGAGTCTGGATGATCCAGATCATCCATAGTAGTAATGACGCTCCTGCCATTGAAATGGTTGACAACATTTTTTTAATTTTCGCACCAAGTATATTTAATATAAAAACTGATTTATGTACCACTGCGTGAATAAATTTGGCACTAACGTATTATTGCTTCATCAAAGTGAATGTGCAATTCAATCGCAAGAATGCTCTATACAGAGCAATAAAATTTCAACCCTTGACATATCCAAATAATAACCTGCTATCCGAATCGACAATGAACTTGATACACACGCGCCGATACATCGCGAACGCTATCACGCACGCGTGAATTAACGACCACTCGTGGTAATACAGGGCGCGTCGGCATTCTCGCCGCCGTGTAATCCAGTTCCAACGCATGCATGTGTACCTATACGTACATGCGCCGTGCTCGCATCAAACGCGTGCTCCATCAAAGGCGCCTAAGCGAGCGTTTTCCATTCACGCGCCGGCCGCGAGGTAGGTATGCGCTTAATAACGTCGCAGCCTCTCCACTGACGAGCGCGCGACATTGTTCGCGCGCCTCTTATAATTCAGCGATTGATTACTCTCGTGCGAATAGGTATAGGCGGACACGCTCCCGTCATTAACCTCACGGGCCATTTACAGATAGATCCATTGTATACGGACGTTACATATAGATATCTATGTATGTGCGCGGTATGGACGGCCGAGGGAGCGTTATCTCGAGCGGCGATGTCGCAACGCCGCTTTCATTAATTATGCGTGTGCGTTATTGAAATTAAAGGGATAATATTAGAATGCGAGATTATATGTGAGCGCGCGCGCACGTGAGGAAATAAACGACTATAGAGACGCGGCGATCGATTTAGCGGGAGGAGAGCGCATGTATACGTATCGCGCGCATTAAAGATGTATCAAACGAGTACGTTAATTGAATATTCGATGTTCTAACTCTAGTAGATTGATATTGACGGTTTTATTTTGCGACATAAAATTTTAATTGCTCGTCGAGAGAGAGAAAAGATATTGCTTGATATTGTTAGTACATTTTATTATTGTTTAATTGTTCTTAGTACAGTATTTCTGCGATCTTATATGCACGATTGATATATTTAGCCATTCCTATTTCTAGATATGTCGTGTCATAAGTATTCATATTTTTTATAGAAAGTTTTTGTATTTATCTGTATTTTATAGAAATTGGCAAAATGTTGTAAAATTATTCTTAAAGTATTTTCAAGTAGTTATAAAATAGTATTTTACGCAACTAGGGAGGTAAAGAGTTGGCCAGTCCAGAGCAAGTGGCAAACATGTGCTCTAGGGTGACCCTCTTTATCCCCGTGTTGCGTATACGATTTTTCACCATACCCGGGCCGAAAATACCACATTCGCGTTTTTGGACCGGGAGCTAAAGTGGTATACTTTCGGCCAGGGTATGGTGAAAAATAGTATACACACCACGGGAGAAAAATTGGCCAGCCCATATGTCGTGTTAGCCACCCTCGCCTTCGGCTCGGGTGTCAATTTACGCAAGTTTTTTCCTCCCTAAGTGCGTAATATACTATTTGAAGTATTTTGATAGGTAGGATGTGCTACTTTAGGGTATGATAGATTATATATCGCCGGTGTCGACGAAGACTATCCCGTTCAGAAATGCCACGAATAAAATCCCATCTACAAAAGTACCACGAAAACTATCCCGCATCTATGTTCGCCACGAAAAGAATCTAACCTACAAAAACTATCCCTCTTAAGGTGGCTTGGGCGGTCTAGTAGACCTAAAACTATCAACACTTTTTACAAAGATTCATTCACACATTACAATCTGCAAACTGATATGACAGGAAACAGGATTCTTAACATAACGGAAAAAATTATTTTTAAAAAATTTTCAATCTTGCAAAAGTATATTTTGTCCATTAAAAAAAGTTCAATTGGTAATGATAATCTTTTTTGTTTTTCATTCAATTTTAATTTGAAAGGTCTCATTTTCTTCCTTGTTCAATTTCAGGGGGAGTCAACGATATCAAAATTGGAAAATTTTCAAAACCTGCGAAGTTATATCCAATTGTTTGTAGATTTGACACTGAATTTTGTAAACAATTGGAAAATGAGACCTTCCAAATTAAAATTGAATGAAAAACAAAAAAGATTATTATTACCAATTGAATTTTTTTTTAATAGACAAAATCTACTTTTGCAACATTGAAAATTTTCTAAAAAAATTTTTTTCCGTTATGTTAAGAACCCTGTTTCCTGTTATATCATTTTGCAGATTATAATGTGTGAATGAATCTTTGTAAAAAATGTTGATAGCTTTAGGTCTACTAGACTGCCCAAGCCACCTTAAAAAGGCGACCGCGAAAATTATTCCTCTCAAGAAGGCGTCCGCGAAAACTATCCCGTTTTTGTAGCTGAGATGGCGTTTTTTAGACGAGATTCTTTTCGTGGCGAATATCGATGCGGGATACTTTTCGCGGACAGCTTTTTCGTGGCAAACATTGATGCAGGATAGTTTTCGTGGCACTTTTGTTGATGGGATTCTTTTCGTGGCAAATGCTGACGGAGGATAGTTTTCGTGGCTTTTTCTAGATGAGATTCTTTTTGTGGTCAATATTCATGTAGGATAGTTTTCGTCGGTACCGGCGATATAAACACGTGTATATTTATAAGTATGCCCTGGTAGAAAATTCATCATATTTTATAGACTTCCAGAAAACAATTTTATTTTATTTTTAACGAAGATAAAATAGAAAAACCCCGCACTATTAACATATTGGAAAAGTGACTAAGGTGAAATCGCTTAAAAATTTGGCGACAGGTAGTTCAAGACTTTCTAAACAAAAAAATGTCCTATGAACTACACTGAGAGAAAAAGGCTAAATCTACCGAAGTGCGGCTTGTGGGAATGGCCGAAGCCCGCTTAGGTTGTAATTGCAGCACAGTTCGGTAATTTTTACCAACTGCTTTAGCAACCAAGCAGTATTTAACCAACAGGGTTTCCGCAATTGTAGCCGTTGCGGGTAAGCAAACGTTCGTGTCTTTTTCTTGGTCTCGGTGTTTAGTTTTATATTATAAATTTAATATCTGTGGAAAGTGAAAAGTTGCACATGGAAAAGTTTTTCTCACCAACTGCAGGATGGATGAATTTGTGAAGACGTTATTACGGGAATGGGAATTAAATTTATTTATAGAATGATTTGACAGTAAGTACAATTTAACCTAAAAACTTGTCATTATTACCAAATAATCAATCATCCAAATAAATTTATTTTGTAGTTCATCAATAAGAATTAAATTATACAATATGCATGTGTAGAATATATTAGAAGATTTCTTCAATTCTATATTTGAGATTTTGATATTTACTTGTAATGCGTGTCAATATACTTATGTAAACGTGAACATCTAAGAGCATAAAGTAAAAAATAAATTTTTTAACACACCCCATCATAAAGTTCGTACTTTATTCCCGCCGAAGTGGGAAAAAAGTGCTACGTTCATTCCCTACCCCCACTCTAGTCCCCAGCGCCACGCACATGTGCCCTCGCCTTCGGCTCGGGCACAAACAGTGCGTTGCGCTGGAAACGAGAGTGAGGTTAGGGAATCAATATGCAGCCTTTTTTCCCTTTTCAGCGGTAAACGAGTACGAACTTTATGATAGTTGTGTTAAAAAGTCGTATATTGCACTCGTGAATATAGTGGGCTGTGCGAACCTGCGCGTTTGTCGCCCTCGCTTCGCTCAGGCGACAACTCTCGCGCAGGGAGCGCACAACCCACTTTATTCCCTTGGTGCATAATATACTATTTCTCATATATTTTTCTAATATATTTAATTAGCACATAAATTTGGTTGTCATGAAACAGTAACTTTTTTTATTAAGCTGTACACACTGTGAAAAGATTGAAAAAATCATGAATTATATTTAAGCTAAAATTACATTTCTTGGTTTATACATGCTTCATTATCAAGAATTTATAATTATAATACATATTTTCTAGTATAATTTACAGTTATTTAATCACTTTTCATGACACAATAAAAAATAACGTAGATTTCAAAAAAGATTTGAGAAGGCTTGTTCGATAAAAATACATTTATATAAACCAAGAGATGTATTTTTATCGAACAACCCTTTTCAAATCTTTTTTGAAATCTATGTTATTTTTTATTCTGTCATGAAAAGTAATTAAATACCTGTAAATTATACCACAAAATATGTATTATGTATTATAATTATAAATTAATGTTATTTAATTACTTTTCATGACAAAATAGAAAATAAAATAGATTTCAAAAAAGATTTGAAAAAGACTTGTTCGATAAAAATACATTTATTTCAACCAAGAGATGTATTTTTATCGAACAAGCCTTTTCAAATCTTTTTTGAAATCTATGTTATTTTTTATTCTGTCATGAAATGTGATTAAAGAACTAAATTATACTAGAAAATATGTATTATAATTATAAATTCTTGATAATGAAGCATGTATAAACCAAGAAATGTAATTTTAGCTTAAATATAATTAATGATTTTTTCAATCTTTTCACAGTGTGTACGGCTCAATAAAAAAGTTACTGTTTCATGACAACAACATTTATGTGCTAATTAAATATATTAGTAAAATATATTAGAAAAATTTATTTTTTACTTTATGCTCTTAGATGTTCATATTTACATAATATTGACACGCATTAAGTAAACATCAAAATCTCAAATATAGAATTGAATAAAGCTTCTAATATATTTTACATACATATTGTATAATTTAATTCTAATTGATGAACTACAAAATAAATTTAGTTATATGATTGATTATTTTGATAATAATAATAAATTTTTGGGTTAAATTGTACTTACTGTTAAATCTTTCTATAAATAAATCTAATTTCCATTTCCATAATAACGTCTTAACAAATTCATCCATCCTGTAGTTAGTAAGAAAATAGTACATTTCGACACTGGTGCGGAAGGTGATGAGTTACTTCATGTGACGTTTTTCGCACGAGCGAAGCGAGTGCGAAAAGTTACATGAAGTAAATAATCAACTTCCGCACTCGTTTCGAACGGTATTTTATACCACGAGCGCCGAAAAATCATACCAAAGTTGTGATTTTGAGGTTAGAGTGGTATAAAAGTATATTACGATACGTATAACTAAAGTGGCTCTTATTTGCACGGCGTGAGGTTATTAGTGCCCGAGCGCAGCGAGGGCGCTAAACGCCGTGCAATACAGAGCCACTAATTGTAAGTCACGAGTATCATACAGAGTTTTATAGCACTGTCTGCCCTAAGCCCGCTGTCACGCCTATCCGTGCCCAAAGTAATCCTTTTTTGCACCGTGAGGTTAGCGCTCGAGCGTAGTGAGTGTGATAAATACGGTGCAAAAAAGTACTACTTTAGTCACGGATTTTCTTTATGATTTTCCTTTGATATTATTGTATCCTTCGGTTCATCCTTTATTTCAAGTTTATTCTTGGTGGTAGTGGGGGGGGGGGGGGTCTTAATGGAGGCTGTTCTGTCCGTGATCTGAGTGGAAATAATTTGTTCCATTTGTTGTAACTGAGTAAGCAGGTTGGATAGGAGCGAATTCATGTTGTAAAGGTAAAAGTCCACTATAGGTTGCCTGGAAAAGAAGGTAAAACATGGGGGATTTAGTGCTAATCAGTTTCAACGGTCGTAATAGGAAGCGAGGATGTAGGATTAGCAGTGATAGTCCCGAAGTTTGATTGGGCACGGCGTTCCGATCTCATCTTATGCATCTCGACGTCGTAAGGGCAGGTCGTCCACTAACGGGTGGTCGCAATCATGTTTTTTCTTTGGAGAAAAGTCCGTGCGACAAAGTATAAAACGATACCCAGCATAACGACCCCCTGGGCGCCTAACCCGCTATATATCAAATTATTAGTGAACGACGTAGCCCTCTCGTGCCGGCCAACCTCTTCAATTTGGGCCATTATGTTCTTTAATAATTCCTTTTTGTCGGCCCAATATGGTAACTGAGTTAAAGCCTCCTGGGTTAGTCCTGGGTCGATCTCGGAGGAGTTGTCGTGTGTCCTTAATTTCGGCAAGATGTCGCTAACATTTAACCCGAAATCAGGGTCGTATATGTATTGGGTCATGAACATTCTGACACTGCTTGAAATCATTGTCATGTGTGGGGTGCGTCCCATACATCCCTCAGTCAATCTCAATATACCAACTCCCTGTAAGTTGATGTTCTTGTAGATTTTTCCGGGACAAGATACTTGGATGATTTCGTTCTCGCTCGCGGAGAATAACAAGGTGCCATCAGTATCCAAGTATTACCATTGTGTCGATTTCTCTGATCTCATTAGAATATTGCAAAGAGAGAGAGAGAGAGAGAGAGAGAGAGAGAGAGAGAGAGAGAGAGAGAGAGAGAGAGAGAGAGAGAGAGAGAGATTCCTTCATCGGATTTATCAGAATTTTGATTTCGCATTCTTTTCGGCTACCCAAGGTATAAATTGCTCCTTGAGTGGAACAAATGACCCATAATGAGCGTCGAGACAATCCTTCAATTGGTGTTGGTGACCTTTGAGATATGTCCTTTGATCCTTTCTGAGGATCATGTACTCATATTCAGGGACAATGCAGGCTGATCGAAGGGGGTGTCGCGGAAGATGTTGAGGTATGTCGACGGGGTGTAATTTATACAGGTCGTATGAACCTCTATCAGTGAGCGGGAGGCTTAATCTGGACAAGATTCTGCCTGAGTGGTAGATAGCGTCTATGGACACGATTCTGGCGATTTCCTCAGCACGTTTGTGCTGAGTGAGAATCGGGAGGTCTAAGTTGTCTTCGTTTTGTCGGACATTATCTGCGATTCCCTGGATGGTATCCCTTCGGAATAATCTGGGATCGATCTTCCGCTCCATCAGATTATTGAGGATATCCAGCAGTTCTTGGTTGCTGTAGATAAGATGATCCATCTTGGTTTCAGTTTGTCGGGCAAACGCATTTAACTCCCACAAAAAGTTGTTTTTCTCGAAGTCTCTGGAAAGATTGTCAATTTGGCCCGCAATTATAGTTCCATCGTTTTTACCAAAGCCTGATGGGATGCCGTTAAGTTATAAAGTTCTTCGAGCTCTGCAGATAAGATATACGTTTTTTCATCGATGAGTTTTGCAAGTTTGGTTTGATCCTGGAACAATCGATGTTTTTATTGATCAAATCCACGACCTCTTCCGTGACAAGTCCGAAGAGTCCTTTACTGATGCTTCCAATCACTCCTAAGGGCCTTCCAATCAATCCTTTTTAGCCGCATATATCTAAGAGGGAGAGGAACGTTAGGGTCCTTGGTGTTCATACTCTCGGCTTCAATCCGGATTTCCTTATGAAGATTTTGGAGCGTTTGGTATTTCACATCCATCAAGTCCTTGCTGAGAATTATGTTACACCTACGTTGGTCGAAATAGGCCTCGCATCGCTTGATGTTGGCTTTGTAGCTGCTGGAAGGTTTATGGGTACATACCGGTCTATGGGTACAAGCCGGTACATCCAAATAAGTAATGATTTTCCAATCGTTCTTACGTATCCTGACAGATCGGGTCGGCTCGTAATAAATTCCGGGGTTGGTACGTATTGGGGCAATGTCATAGTAAGTATCCGCAATTATTAAAGTCCCTAGTCCTAAGAAGAGAGTGACAGCAAACAGTAGATGCATAGTGAAGAGGAGCGAGAAAGCGCAATACCTTAAATTCATCCAAAAAGATTAGTCAGAAGAATCGATGGGGGGGGGGGGGGGGTTAATTTATCCGTATATTTACGAATTTTCTTTCCATTCGGGAGTTCGATGATAACGTTATTACATCTTAGTATTTCGACAATTTTCAAGAGTTTATTGTAAAAACTGTCGAACTTCGAGGTGCACAATTCCTTTAAGACCCACGCGTGGTCACCAATTTTTCCCTTAAGGGGATCGGACACCTTTAAAATGACGAAAAATCAATTTTCTTTTTATTACACATTTTACTAAAAAAACACTTGTAGAATACGTCCCAATTAGTTTTAAAGCATTATCTATTTTTGTTTTAAGAATATACACAAAACACTGATAAAGGTTTTCATTTGTTTTTTTATCAAATTACATTTTTCAACTTGTATACATATTTATATAATCATATATTATTTTTACTAATTTTTTTTTTCATTTCACTGTTCTTAATATATTTAAAATTCTGACTCTACATATCTATATATACTTTAAAAGATCCAAAAATAACATTTTAAACATTAATATAAAGATAACAAATAAATAATATAATTTATGGACGATATTTTTGACAAAAATAAAAATTTGAATTTAAAACTTATATAGCAGTTACGTTGGCACCATTTTATAACAACGTGACTTATCAACGACAGCCTCTCACAGCTCACTCCTTTATTGTAAGCTGATTTTAACCTATACAAAAGTCCGCAAGCAATGTAAACATGCACAACTGTCATTTCATATAAATACTGTGATATCAACATCAGCACCTTTTTTATACAAAGTGTTGTTCTTAATTTTCATTGTTTCCAATGAATTTGGGAGTAAACATTTAGTTTATTATAATACGTAAAGGTATTTTAAATTAGTTTTTAGAAGTGTTTGAATAATACGAGTGACAGTGAATTAAAGTTTTAGAAATAGCTTTTAGTACTTGAACTTTTATTGGAAACTTTATACTTAAAATAACAGGGATTGATACTAAAGCAAAATTAAGTCTATAGTGACAATTACAAAAAACATTTAGTGTACAGATTTAAATCAACTTTTAAAGGAAGCGAAAGATATGCTATTGTGCAGAAAAATGTTATGGAACCTTCGCTTCTGCCAGAAAGCTACTATTATCAGCCATCGCCTGACTCTTACCGTGATATAATTGACATTTTATTTTCTGAAGTAAAAAGAGTTATGCACTGCAATAAACATGTATCAGTCGTATTCTCTTTATTAAGTAATAATATTATAAATATAAGATAGTAAATTGCAGTCGACATAAGTAATATTTTTAATGATAACAATATTATATGTGAAAAAGAATAATGAAGGACAAGTAAAGAAGTTCACCCTATCAGACATTAAAAGAAGATCAATATAGGAGTGTTGCTGCTATAAACATTTTTCTTAAGCATTTGGCTATGGCGATACTGGCTTCATAACATGCATGAAGGATTTTAAATTTCGCAACACATTCTTTATTTACCTCAGTATATGTATAAGAATCTAATATACGTGATAAAGATTATTAAAAACATGTGGATTTAAAAGCACCAAAGGATCTACATGTTAAACCACTTAACAAACTTGACTGACTGATGTGGATATGACTGTTACGCGTGCTCATAGCTTACAAATCTGATGGACCATATACTGAGGTACCAGAATATTTGTTCTAAATGTAAAATATTTTGAGCTAAAAACAATACTTTTTTGTATTTCAGAGCAGAGATGGAGTTAAGAAATAAAGAAGAAGAAATAAAGAAGTATTTTAGTAATTTTATCTTTAAAGCTGTTTTCTACATAATGTAAAATTTTGAGCTCTGCCATCGACTCCAGATTCAGGAACTGCATATATTTTAATGGAAGAGGTCCTAAAATTTTGGTATTTTATATGTCTATTGACTGAAGAGTTGTATGTATCCATTTTACTTGATTAAATAATGTTTTACAGTCAAAGATTGCTAAAAAAATCTGAATTTCACTTAAATTTAAGATTTTTTAGCAATTTTTGACCGTTAAAATTTATTTAATCAAATAAATTGGATACGTACAACTCTTCAGTCAATAGTCATATAAAATACCAAAATTTTAGGAACTCTCCCATTAAAATATACACAGTTCCTGAATCTGGAGTCGACGGCAGAGCAAAAATTTTGAAATGGCTATATATTTGGTTAAAATCGATCAAAAATTTTTTTTTGGGTCTCATTTTATCACAAATTGAATATATTTTTAGGATATTACTTCTAAATATTTCTAATTATGAAAATTTATTTTTTTCAGGTCATTTTATGAAGAAAATTTTAAAGGTGTCTGACCCCCTTAAGGCTCTTGACCTTCTGGTCATATCGTTATTTACATTGTATTTTATTTGCTATCTGAGTTTCTCCGGCTATTCTTTGCAGTTCTCCTAACCGACTCGATAGGTCTTGCAGATATACATTATAGGCGCGCAATTTTTCGTCCTTAGGTATGTGCATGGGAAACCGAGCAAGTTTGCCAAAGACAAGCTCGAATGGGGTGAAATTGGTTTCCGAATGTACACTGGTATTGTAAGTGAAATGTAAACAAAACTATATATATGGCCTTTGGTATTTACTGTAGCAGTGTGCCCAAAGATCTATCTATTAAAATTAAAAATCAACCAATTAAACGAGTCCAGTGCGTTAAGTATTTAGGTGTACAATTTGATTATAATATGAAATGGAATATACATGTACAACATATTATAAAAAAAACAAATATCTTATATTTATTTTTGCTAAAATTATAAAAAAAAATGGATACCAAAACCCTTCTCATGGTTTATTATGCTTATTATGGGATAATTGCTTGGGGTGCAGCAGGTAAAAGCCTTTTACCCCAAGTACAAAGAATACAGGATAGAATTATTAAATTAATAAATAAAAATTTTCTAGGGGAAAGCTATCCTTTAAGTATTAACCAAGTTTATAAGTATACTTGTTTATTATATCATTACGAAACTCTAAAGGAAGTATTTATAAAAATAACGAGAAGCACTAGGTATAAAACAATTCAATTACCGCCAATGAACAAAGCTGTCAGTGATAAGAGAAGTTATGTGGCAGCTATACATGCTTTCAGGGATCTTCCAAATGAGTTTAAAACTCGATCTAGTAATAATAGAAGTATTAAAACTAAATTGAAAATTTTCATGAGATCTAATTACGATGATTCAAGTTACTAAAATATTTATCAAATTGTTATTGCGAGTTCACAATTTTATACGAATGTTTGTTACTGCGAAATTAAAGATGTTAATATTTTTTTAGTTTTAAGTATTTAGTCTATAAGTATTGTGCCAATCTATGTACAAGTATCTCTGTATACTTCTATAGGATTTACCTATGTAAATTTAATTGGTGAAAATAAATAAAAAAATTTTAAAAATAGCTACCCTGCGACCACACGAGTGCGATCACAGGTTCATGTGTTATGTATAGGTAAAAGTATTTAACTGCGCAGACTCATACGATTCACGTGACGGGATTGCCGGGATCGCGTGGTTTTGCTTCACTGTAAAGGTCAGATGGTAACGGAGCACCGTGTAGAAAACGGAGCAATACGAGTACGAAGAATTTATGTAGGATACTTTCAAATTTTAAATGTAGAAATACCTTTTATGTAGGATTCTTTCAAATTTTAAATATAGGATACTTTTAAAGGCTATAGCCGGATAAGCATGTTAAAATTGCCCCCAACGTAATCGACAAACTAACTTTACTGGTCGATAGAACATGTAAAAAGAACTTCTGCGCTAAATTTTTAGACCATAATATCTTTCCCATGACTAATTAACACCAAAACCGTGTTTTTTCGATTTTATTTTTTTCCGAGCGTCAGTTAACTTTTAAAAATCTGAAAAAATTCAGAGAGATGTATATGTAGGTCCCAAATAACCATGAATTTTTTCAGATTATGCTAATTTAAATTGTGCTCTAAAAAAATTCCTAAAGATTTGTATTGATTTTTTAAATTGGTTCCCTATCAATGGCTAACTTCCAATACCATTATTTTTTTGTATTTTTTTTTTCGCTCTTTCGATTTCCATTATAAAAACTGTGATAAAATGGGGTGGAACACCATCAAAAATCAAAAAAACCGTGTTTTTCTTCATTTTTGGCATGTTCTTTTATCCAAGCGTCAAAAATAACCCCAAGAATCGAATCAGCACATAAAAAAATCCTCTAGAATAAAGTAAAAATATAAAAATCGTCATAACCAACTTAATACCAACGAAAAAAATTCTATATTAATCGTGTAAAACCATGTAAACAACGATTTAACCTAAGAAATAACTCCATAAATCAATTTAGTGCATCAAAAAATCTCCTAAAATACAGAAAAAAATATAAAACTTCTTAAAACTTCTTACACCAACGAAGAAAATCTGTATTAACCGTATGAAGCGATGATAAGCGTGATTTAGCCTAAAAGTAAGTCCATAAATCGATTCAGCGCATATAGAAAGTTCTACAATACTGTTAATACTCGTATATAAAAAACCGTTAGTACTCCCTGTATATGTAGCTAATAAGAAATTGAGTGTAACAGACAGAATTGGTAATTTTATAGTCAACAAGTGATACTCAAAGTATATTACGAAATATGTGCAGAATTGACCCGCATGTCGGCGCCCGAGCGAAGCGATGGTGAAAAGTCGCACGAGCCAATAATCACTTACACACCAGTTTTATATAGTATTTTACAGCAAGAGGGCCTAAAATTGGCATTATAGTTGCCATATTTTGAGGTTAGAGTGCTATAAATATACTTAATTAGAATCAAAATTACATTAAGTATGTCTGTATCTATATGCAAACGCGCACATTCGATATTTATGTTTATAGAATATTTATTCAGCACTTCCACAGTTTACGCTCACATGAGTGTACGAGTAATTCATATCAGCTGGCAATTAATAATTTAATTTATTAATTTACTAATTCAATTTATTAATTTAATTTAATTATTTTAAATATTTTTAATTTTTGTAATTTGATTCTTACTTATTTATCAATTTAATAATTAATTATTTAGCTGTAACTATAAGTATATTTGCATTGTCAGATGATAGATTTTTCTGTCTCTACTATATTATACTTAATATACACGTGTACACGTGTAATATACACGTGTATACACTAACACTATAAATATACTAACTTTATCTGTTGACGGTGCAAGTAACTAAAAAATTAATTAAAAAGGAGCAAAAATAAATGTATAAATTGAATTATAAAATCACTTACCGATTGAGAAAAAGATAAAAATAATATTTGAACTCGAGAAACATTACATTTAGCAACCCAAGTGGTTTTTTTGGCCGTTTTTTTAGGTAACCTTTTAATGTTGTGTATAAAATATGTAAACATTTGTAATAAATGAATTATTTTGTTTTCCAATATGAAAAGGAAAAAATATATCATTAAATTAAATTGTCTCAATTACATTTTTAAATAGAAGAATTTTTAATAAAATATATAATGAGGACTTCGATGGTTTCATATAAATAGTTGTTATTCATTGGTTGTTCTTTTATTCACAACATTTATTTCTAAGAAATGCAATTAATTTAAAAAAAATATTTTTTCGGCTTTTAAGTATGAAGAAAGGCATACATTTTTTATAAATCAATCACAAATGTACAAAAACATGGTGTATTGGATCAGTATTGGATCAGTATTGGTACAATACTAGATTTTTTTTACATTTGGATAAATGTTGCTGAAAAATAATTCTTAATTAATTGAACAACATTGAACTTTTAACATTTCTTTTACCGAATAGTTTTAATATAGAGCAAATTCGGGAAAAATAAAAATGAAATAGTTCTTGCAATTAGTGTGATATTGCCCAATTCTATTGTTTTCCAAATATATGACATTACATATAATACATATCTTCAATTCTTGAGATAATTTCTAACGTAGCATATGAATCTAATATTAATTTTAATGTGATTTTTAATATAAAATTACAATATTATATTCTAATATTTCTGATTAGAAATAATTAGGAATAATATTTATGAGATTGTTTACACATTATGATAAAAATACGTTTAAGAAAGTAATTGATTATTTTCTTCATTAAACATATAATCTAATTTTTGAAGCACCAAATAAATATATATCCATATATCACAATTTTATTATCTGAGAAAGAGTATTATAATAAAATCATTCTGCAAGTTGAATGAGTTAATATTTTGAGGTGGCTCCGCTGAATTGGCAAGTTCATAAGAAAGAAAAAATAAAATATACTTTTGAAAAGTGCACAATTCAAGGATTTTTTGGTATATTGATGTAGCTAAGGTCCTAGGCAGTCGAAAAAGATTTTTTATTTAAAAAATGCTTCTTTTTACATTAGCTTTTATGGGTAGACCATCAGTAAAGCACTTAAAACTCTTTTATCAACTCGGAAACACATTTAGTACGGAAAACTTACGTAGTCGTAATTTTGTACTTATAGAATCGACTTAAAAAAAGATAATAGTTGCCAAAGAAATGTAAAAGAAAATTGAATTCATAATTTGATAAATAGAGATTTACCGAGAAAAGTGGCGACAGCGACGTTTCCAATTTTTTTTAAAATTATTTTTTCATATTTTCCATGATATATTGTTAAAATTAATTAAATATGAATTTAAAACTCTTGTATATTTATATACCATTTTTTAAGTATTATAATTGATAGCCCCCCACGGGATCCCTTCTTAGTAAGAGGCCGCACGACGGAGCCACCTTAATAAAAAATCGAATTACATAATATTTACCTTGGCCATCTTAAATTATTTATCTAAAGAAATAAAAATACAAGTTTTCTTCCTTTTACATATTATTTTTATTCATACTTTTTAATATTATTCATAATTTAAAATTATTAAATACCAAGTGAACATTGTCATGAGGCATAATGTGACCTATAAAGATAATAATTAATTTCAGACATGTCTTCAAGTGTTAATTGCTGGAATTGCGGTGTTAGTTTTAAAAAACTAACTGGACAATCAAAAACTATAAACACAGTTTTGGATGTTGAAACAGTCAACGAGCAATTAAAACTTAACGTTAAGATTGGAGAAAAATTATGTGATAAATGCAGAAGATACGTTTTTTTGGCACAAAAAAGGACAATTCTGCTCAGTTGCAACCTTCTACTAGTACTCAAAATCAAGAGATAGAATCAGATTCTGAACCTTCTTCCCTAACATCCTCCACAAATGAATCTGTAAGCTCTGAAAGTTTATATGAGTTTAAATCTCAACAGAAAACAGACGATGTACCAGTAATTGAATTACCTTTACAAAGACCAATTTCGAGCCATAAGTGCTGTTGCATATGTAGAGAAACAAAAAATTTAGTTACTGTACCATTTGAAGCTCGTTTACAATGTTTCAATAAGCTTCAAATATTTATACCTAGTACAAATCGCATATGTTCTCATCATTTATTACAGAAACGGGTGTATGAAGATGATTTAAGTTCAATTCAAGTTTATAGTAACTCGTCTTATTTGACTGCTTCTGACATTTCACTGTTTTTGACCAAGGCATCAGATTTAACAACTAGAACATTTTTAGATAAAGTTACATCTTGTGAACTTACTGATGTACAACTTCATTCATTTACAGGATTTTCGTACGATCAATTGAATGAATTAAGTCTTATGTTAACTTCCATGAGAAAATCTGATTCTAGAGATGTCATGCAAGCATTAGTTATATTTTTGTTCAAGCTACGTACTGGGGAATCTAATAATTTAATTGCATCAGTATTTCAAATGAAACGAGAACAGCAAGTATCAGATTTTTGCAACTCTGTACTCAATTCTTTTGCAAACGATATTTTGCCAAAAAGATTTGGAATCAATAGTTACACTAGAGACGATCTTATTAAAAATCACACTTCAATTTATGCTAGAAAACTTTGCAAACTAAGTCCAGATCAGCTTGCTATAGTTTTTGATGGTACATATTTACGGCATCAGAAAAGCAAAAATAATGCATATCAAAGGAAGTCGTATTCCGGTCACAAACACGTGCCTTTGTGTAAGCCGTTTACAATTTGCACCACAGACGGTTTTGTTGTAGATCTCCCTGGACCATTTTTAGCCACTGAAAATGATGCAACTATTATGAAAAAAGTTATGATGGACCATAATGGAATAGCACAAATGATGAAGCGAGGTGATGTATGTATCGTAGATCGAGGTTTTAGAGATGTTGTTCCATTTTTAGAACAAAAGGGTTTCACGGTTCTCATGCCTGCATTAAAAGGCAAGAGAACAAGTTTAACTTGTAAAGAGGCAAATGAATCGCGATTTGTAACTAAATTGAGATGGGTCGTAGAAGCAGTGCATGGAATTTTGGGAAAGAAATATAAGTTGTTGCACCATCAGTTCGACAACAAGCTTCTTCCAAAAGCAGGTCTCTACTGTAAAATAGCATGCTTTCTTAATAACTATTTTGGAAAGCGTTTGAACTGTGATACCGAATTACAGAATGAGATCGTCGATAGAATGCTCAATTCATGTATTGATGAAAACACACTCGCAATAGAAGCAGAGAGTGCAAGATGGTCACGGAGAAAGAGCATGACTGTACAACTGACATCTCAAGAAGTATTAGATTTTCCAGAGATGACTGAAAGAGACTTGAAGATATTTTTTTCAGGCACATACCAATTAGGTCAAGCTATATCTTATTTGGCAGAAATTATGGACGAATCTAATACGATCAATTTGGAGTATATCAAAATCCAGACATGTAAACAGAAAAACGTATAAATGTTACATCCAATACAAGCCGCATACCACAGGCTGCAGTGGAGTTGTACGTCACGCGTGTGACTGTGCAAATGGATTGAGATCAGTTGGAAGCTGTTCTCATATTGCTGCAGTCATATACTATCTTTCACATGCAAGGTACAAGTCAAAAATAATAAGACCTGCAAAAATACTGTCTGATTTATTTACAACCGAAGAGATAGATCCAGTCATAAACGAGGATAGTGACGAAGACTAACTAAACACACACACACACACACACACGCACACACGCACACACGCACACATGCGCACACGCGCACACACGCACACACGTATACACGCATACACGCACGCACGCACACACACACACACAAACACAAATATTATTGTAGTTTTTTTAATATTCATGTATGTTTAAATAAACCAAATAATTATTTATTCAATCAATTGAATTTTTTTGTTTTATGTTAAGAAGGCGACGACAGAAACCTCGATTGATAGAACGTGACGTTCTGTTTGAAATTCTAACCTCAAAAATTAAAGTTTGATACCTCTCTATTATAAATGCAAAATGTAATGATTTTGAATATAATATGTCCAAAACTAATATCGGCGCGAAGCGCAGCTCGATCGCTAGTTATTTAAATTACAACTATTGTTCTTACTTATTGTATAGTGTTCTATTATAAAACATCTTTTTAAGTATATGCTTAATAATTATAGCTCATTTGTTTCTATCTTTTTTATCTACTGCTCACTAATTCCTATATCCAGATGTTATCCCACTTTTGGCTGACATTTGAATTAGAATTTATCCGCTTAAGGAGTAAAGTATCATTTTTTTGCGGGGTCCAGGTGTGCACAACATTAATAGTTATTGTTGAGATTATATAATAGCATCTATCTCTTTACACAAATAAGATAAAGATTTCTCATTGCAAATAGCTGGGTTATCATAATTTTTATATTTTAACTACGAGTATATTCTAAGAGATTTTTTTATGAACTGAATTGATTTATGGAGTTACTTTTAGGCTAAACCACGCTTATTATCGTTTCATACGACTAATATAGAGTTTCTTCAGTGGTGTAAGGTAAGTTATAAGAAGTTTTATATTTTTTCTGTATTTTACGAGATATTTGATTCACCAAATCGATTTATGAAGTTATTTTTTAAGCTAAATCGTTATTTACACGGTTTTACACGATTAATATAGATTTTTTTTCGTTGGTATTAGGTTGGTTATGACAATTTTTATATTTTTACGTTATTCTAGAGGATTTTCTTATGCGTTGATTCGATTTTTGGGGTTATTTTTGACGCTTGGATAAAAGAACATGCCAAAAATGAAGAAAAAAACGGTTTTTTTGATTTTTGATGGTGTTCCACCCCATTTTATCACAGTTTTTATAATGGAAATCGAAAGAGCGAAAAAAAATACAAAAAAATAATGGTATTGGAAGTTAGCCATTGATAGGGAACCAATTTAAAAAATCAATACAAATCTTTAGGAATTTTTTAGAGCACAATTTAAATTAGCATAATCTGAAAAAATTCATGGTTATTTGGGACCTACATATACATCTCTCTGAATTTTTTCAGAGTTTTAAAAGTTAACTGACACTCGGAAAAAAATAAAATCCAAACAACACGTTTTTGGTGTTAATTAGTCATGGGAAAGGTATTATGGTCTAAAAATTTAGCGCAGAAATTCATTTTTACATGTTCTATCGACCAGTAAAGTTAGTTTGTCGATTACGTTGGGGGCAATTTTAACATGCTTATCCGGCTATAGCCTTTAAAAAAATGTAAGAGTAGGTAAGCTAGGAGAGTTCTGGATCCCCCCACCACTCGCCCACTGACTCAGAGAAGCGCTCTGATTGGTCGAGACGGACAGGTGCGAATTAATTACAGGTGAGACAGTGACGTCATCGAACCTTCTCGAAGATTGCATGCTCTTACGTAATAGCATCCAAAACGTTTTGAAACGTTTGCGTATGATGTCAAATATGCGATGATGGGTGTCAAATTACAGAATCCAAGAAATAGCAGTTCAAGGTTAGGATATCAAATCTCCTCTAATTATTTGTAATTCAACACCTTCGTGCCCCCATCCCCCATCCCCCATCCCTGCATCGATGATGCAATTGCGCGAACGCATCCCCATCCTTGATTTGCGATGACGTCATTAAATATTACGCCACCCTATTAAATATTGCAAAATATTATGCCATATACACCTGTGTGTGTGTGAATGTGTACACATTAACTTCTAATGAACATATATTGATGCCCACGTATATGCCCCATCCCCCATCCCCGATTTGCAATGACATCATTAAATATTAGGCTTAAATATTGCAAAATATTACACCATATGTGTGTAAAAGAATGTATGATCATTTTGATACATACTAGCGAACGTGTATTGATGCCCACGTACATGCGTTATCTATCGCACCTCCTCTTTGTTCCGATATTCGCACCGCGCGATTCTTGGAACTGGAGAGTATTTCAATTGCGCTCTCCTTATCCACTCTCTTTCGTTTTGTCTTATAAAATTTAGGATTATTAATTTGTTAATAAAAATTTTATTTAACAATGTCAATGGGTAGAAGGCCCGATAATCACGTCTCATGAGGAACCAAAAATTTCATTATTTTTTCGATATCTTGAGCCGTTTACGAGATATAGAATAAAATTAATTTTAGCATGAGTTTATTGCTGAGATTTAAAATAATTTACTATACATTGAGACATAAATGAAATTTTATAACGGTAAGAATGTGGCATATCGAAAGGGTATCAAATTACAGCCTTTTCTTGTCAACAAGTCTTTGAAAAGAATTTTTGCGGTATATCAAAGGGTAAACGCTTTTGTCAACAGTTCGAATGATGAACAAGTGTATCACATTGAAGAGGTATAAAATTACAGCCATTTCCTGTCAACAACTCCTCTGTAAGAATTTTTATGTGTTTGCGGTGTAGGGTATAAAGCAGTCTTCATCATCACTTCTTAGAATTTGAATTGAAATAATAATGTCTGGTATGCAAAGAATATCAAATTAAAAGGGGATCTTGTAAACAGTTTATGTGAAGGTTCTAGAACGAGATTATCAGAGATTCCAATCAATTTTTGCGTCATAAACACCCTATAAATACGACGTTGCTGCTGCTATTCCTTCAGTATAAAGCGGAATCTCTAAGTGATCACTATGTCTGCAAAGGACTGTACGAACGTTGTCAATATAATGTTGGAAGCCTATAGGCTTCTAGCATATAAACAAGTTAATCCTGAGGAAGTTATCGAGTGGATTAAACTTGGAAATAAGAATTTAAGACTCTTGAGGTTGCTTTTGCGTAAAAATGCAACAAGTGTCGCTGAAAAACAAAAATTTATATCCACTATTGGTCTACTCAAAAGTGTACAAGACAGACTAAAGTGTTTATTAAAGAGTGGTGCAGGTTTGCGTGAAAGACGTAGTGACAGAGTAAGATGGCAAGATGTGGAGTGTGCCTTTAATGAACGGCTTCGATCTGGAGTCATCACAAATTTAAAAAACTTGGATATTACTGCATTCATGAAAGATGCTACAGCATTGTTTAAATCTAGAATAAATAATGCTTTAAAAAAGGAAGAGGCTCTTAAAGTGTATACTGTGTTATCAGCTGAATATGTTATAAAAAAAGCTGATGAAGAGACAGTAGAAATCAAGTATTTCAATACCAAGGCTGAATCGATTTTACCAACAACAGATTTGAAACAGTGGTTCACCGATAATGTACAACAGCCCATTCAGAGAGACATGGAGGAGTTTCAAGAGAGAGACTCTGGCTGGACACTTCGTGAAATTCTTAATTTATCTGTGAATATCAACAAGTATATTCCGATGCGAGGTAGCTCATACGTTAGTCTACCCCCACAAATACAAGCAAAACATGCATGTGTTAATGTACACAATTTTGACGATGAATGTTTCAAGTGGGCTATACTATCAGCTTTACATCCAGTACACCTTAATGCAAATAGAGTATCATCGTACAAAGCCTATGAAAATGACTTGAATTTTAGGGGAATCGACTTTCCTATGAGACCAAAACAAATTCCAAAGTTTGAAAAACAAAATAATCTCTCGACGAATATTTACATTTTAAAAAAGTGTAGTGGAAAATTTAAAGTTGTACCACTTCATATATCATTTAAGAAGGAAACACATGTAAACCTTCTTCTGATACAAAATAATTATGAGGATGAGGATGAAGAAGAAGAGCTGGAGGAAGATACTACAGTTATATCTCATTATGTTTGGATCAAAGACTTATCTCGCTTGGTATCTTCACAACTTTCAAAACGTAATGGCCGAAAATATTTATGTGATAGATGCCTACATTACTTTAGAGATATCTCTAAATTAGAACTACATGAACAAGATTGTGCACAAATCAACAAGTGTAAAGTTAATCTACCTACACCAAGAGATCAACTTTTAAAATTTAAAAATTATAATAATAAAGAGAAAGTACCATTTGTCATTTATGCAGATTTTGAGTGTCTCTTGAAACCTATACAGATTGGGAACGCCTATCAAAAGCATGAGGCATTCAGTGTGGGATATTACTTAAAATATAGCTATGATAATTCTTTATCATATTATCGTAGCTATAGAGGACCAAATCCTGCTGAATGGTTTGCAAAGGAATTGCAAGATTTAGCTGAAAATGTAGAGACTGCATTCAAATGTGCATTACCAATGAAACCATTAACTTTGGAGCAAGAACATGCTTTTCAAAATACAAAAATTTGTCATATTTGTGAGAAACCCTTAGGTGAGAAGCGTGTTCGAGATCATTGTCATCTCACTGGAAGGTAAGATTAATATATATCGCGCGCGCGCGCACACACACACACACACACACACACACATATATATATATCGCACACACAAATAAACACTTTACAGTCAATGTGTATTTTATGTTTCAGATATCGAGGTGCTGCTCACGAAGATTGTAATCTAAATTATAAAGATTCACGCAGCATTCCAGTTATTTTTCACAATTTAACAGGCTATGATTCTCACTTTCTCATTAAAGATATTTCTCAAAGCTTTCCCGGACGAGTAGATTTGTTACCTTTAAACAAAGAGAGCTTCATCTCATTCACGAAACACATTGATGGTAGTGATATTAACTTTAGATTTATTGATTCCTTTCGATTCATGGCTTCATCATTGGACAAACTGTCATCTTATCTTGACGAAACTGATATTTTGCGGCAAGAGTTTTCTCAAGATGAACCGCTAATCGAACAGAAATTTCAATTACTCAAACGAAAAGGAGTATTTCCTTATGATTATTTAGACTCTGAAGAAAAACTTAATGTTACAAAACTACCATTGAAAGATGAATTCTATAGTAAATTGAATATCTGTCACATATCAGATGAAGATTATGAACATGCAAAAAATGTTTGGACAGCATTTAATATATCAAATTTAGGCGAATATTCAGATTTATACTTAAAAACAGATGTATTACTCTTAGCGGAAGTATTCGAAAATTTTCGCAATAGCTGTCTTAAAGCTTATGGTTT
Organism: Torymus aiolomorphi; assembly: GCA_036365515.1. Classification (NCBI taxonomy): domain Eukaryota; kingdom Metazoa; phylum Arthropoda; class Insecta; order Hymenoptera; family Torymidae; genus Torymus; species Torymus aiolomorphi. The sequence continues at coordinate 32,198,761 of CM070876.1, forward strand.
GGATCCAGCACACTATTATACAACTCCAGGTCTAACTTGGGACGCCATGCTCAAGTATACCAAAATACAGCTTGAGTTGCTCACTGATATTGATCAAGTTATGTTCATTGAGCGTGGAATACGAGGTGGGGTAAGCCAATGTTCAAATCGCTATGCCCGAGCTAATAATAAATACCTGGGTAGTGACTATGATGCAGAAAAGGACTCCAAATATCTCATGTATTTCGATGTAAACAATCTTTACGGCTGGGCTATGCAACAGTCATTGCCATATGGTGGCTTTCGATGGATTGAAGATGTAGAGCATATAAATTTTAATATTTCAGATGATGCTCCAATAGGCTATATACTTGAAGTCGATTTGAAATATCCAGAAAATTTACATGATGCGCACAAAGACTTACCATTTTGTCCGGAACATAAAAAACCACCAGGCTCCTCACAAGCTAAATTGCTTACAACTGTTGAACCAAAATCGCGATACGTACTTCATTATCGTAACTTAAAGCAAGCTTTAGCCAATGGATTAAAACTTACAAAAATTCACAGAGTATTACAGTTTAATCAGAGACCTTGGCTTAAAGAATACATTGATTTAAATAGTAAAATGAGACAAGAAGCTAAAAATGACTTCGAGAAAAATCTTTACAAGCTAATGAATAATGCCGTTTTTGGTAAGACTATGGAAAACGTAAGAAAAAGAGTTAATGTTAAATTACTGACCAAATGGGAAGGCCGATATGGAGCAGAAGCTCTTATTGCGCGACCAGAATTCCATAGCCGTACAATCATCGATGAAAACCTTGTTCTCATAGAATTAGAGAAGACAGAAGTATACATGAATAAGCCAATTTATGTAGGTCTTTGTGTATTGGATTTATCAAAGACTTTAGTATATGATTTTCACTACAACTACATGAAGAAGCAATTCGAGGATAGCTGCAAACTGTTGTATACCGATACTGATAGTTTAATATATGAAATAAATGATGAAGATATATATAAAGTGATAAAACGTGACATTTCAAATTTTGATACTTCTGACTACCCAGTTGATAACATTTTTGGAATTCCTCAAGTCAATAAGAAAGTTGTAGGCCTAATGAAAGATGAATGCAATGGTCAAATTATGACTGAATTTGTTGGATTGCGTAGTAAAATGTACAGCATTCGTGTAAATGGACAAGATCATGTTAAAAAGTTAAAGGTGTTAAAACTGGAGTTGTTGATAGAACCATTACTTTTGATGACTATGTTGATTGTTTATTAAATTTGTCAACACAACACAGAGAGCAGTGTGTAATACAATCTAAAGCACATGTAGTACAAACTGTAAGACAAAAAAGTTAGCTTTAAGTCCCTACGATGATAAGCGATACTTAATACCTGGAGAAACGGATACTTTACCTTGGGGGCATTATAAAACTATTGAAATTAATGAAGATTGATTGTAAATGAAGGTTTATAAATAAAAGAATTTATCTTATATATACATCACATGTTTATTTATTTAACCTTTACATATCTGATTTGCTTATCCAACTATTGTGTGAGTTATCAAACCCTAACCATTTAACATAAATCTTATTTCCACGCTTCTTCAACACCTTCTCCACAAGATAGACGTCTGGATATTTAGCTTTGAGCAGTTCTTGTTCATAGAAACCACCGGCAATGGGTTGATCTTGATAGTCTTTTAGCTTGTAGGTAACTGGATTAGTAGCCATCACTTGATTTATTGTAAAAATTTCTGTTGACCAATTAGGTGTATAACCCTTCTCAAATACTTGCTTTATCTTACTAACTCTTACTATATCTCCAATCTTAAATTTTGGCTTTCTCACTATTTTCGCCTGTTGAGCAAACTTTGCAAGTACTCCTGCCTCATTGGTCAATGTTATATCTTTAGGCTTCATTCCAATGGTACGATGTTTGCTGTTATTATACTCCTTTAGCAAATTGGGTAAGATATCAGCCACTTATATTTTCCACGCAAGCTGAATTGCATCCACATCTTCTGCTTAAGGGTGCGATTGAAACGCTCACAAATAGATGCTTTCAGATTACTGTATGTCGAATAGAGATTAATTCCATATCGTTGCATGAGACTTTGAAATGTAGCATTGTAAAACTCTTTGCCTCGATCGGTCTGTAAATTTGTTGGTTTGCGACCCTGCTGCAAGATAGACTCCATTGCTGCTGTGACATCACTACCAGTCTTTTGCTTTACCGGAACAGCCCATGCATACTTGGAGAATACATCGATAACAGTGAGCATATATCTATAGCCATTGTTTTCTCGAGCATAAGGCTGCATCTCCACTAGATCAGCTTGCCATGTTTCATCCAAGCCACGTACAATAAACTTACGTCGTCGGTAATTTCGACGGGCAGGTGTATGAAGCTCCTTAACCACTTGCTGCTGCATGTCCTTCATCCTGAATTATTGAAATCTCTTGTAATTTTGTCGTTCAGGCAAGGAAAAAGTATTCGAAGAAAATTTATTCATAAAATTTTTCCACTGTGATTCGCTCTTTTGTTTATCTTTTTGACTGTTGTCAGAAAGTTTTGTGTATGGTATATTACTGTTAGCAGTACTATTTGATTTATCCATTCTCAACGAGTGGTTGAACGATACTGCGATAAATTTATAATTGAAGAGCTATTTATAAGATCTACATTGACTTGTTTGATAATATATAATTGCGTATATAAGCTTCTTGACTATCTGCTTTCACATCTTCTATATTCTGAATTGATGACTGCAATTTTAAGACTTTCGTATCAATTTCATTTTTTTGAGCCTCAACAATAACGTTTAAATTATCCAAGTCTCCGCGTAATTTCGCAGTTACTTCATACAAGCTTCTGATTTCCATTTTAACTATGCGCTGTACAGTATCCAAATTAACAGCATCACCTGGTTCGGTAGGCTCAGCAATGTTACATAACCTCTTGCTGTCAATGTCGTATTGTCCGTCAGAAGTTACTTTGAATCCAACACCTGGAGGACCACGACTGCCTCCACCTCGCTCGAGGTTACGTCCGAATACATCAACACTCATATTGCAACTGACTGCAATACCATCGAGTTCAATCAATTTATACTCAAATATGTATTATATTTATGTACGAGCACAGGCGTAATAATTCCAGATAATCTTTGAATTCGCATTCGAAAACGCTCTCGATCACGTGCTATCTGTTCCCATTCTCCGTGGCATGCAGCTCGACTGGCATAGGACCACACATGCATCACATGAATAACTGGTTTAGCATCAAAGTGAACTCTCATCGAAGACATCTTAATGTATGTAACCTGCTTCTTTGAGTTCTTCAATGATTGAATGAATCTCATTTGTGTGGCTCTGATTGCCAGCTTCCAGTTCAGCCAAGAGTAAGCGAAGACGATCAACTAATTCGTTAGGATCATCCCAGTATACATAGTCCATACGCATATTTTTTCTTGCAATCTTATATTTAGGTAAGAGGCCTGAGCCACTAACACTTCTGTTTATTGATTTATCGAAATAGGGACCTATGAAGTCTTTATATTTGTTACTGTTACTCTTACGCAGAGGTTGAGTTTCACTATAATTTCTTCTAAAAGCATTCGTTACTTCTACGATTTTTCGATAATTTTCAATATCATTGGAACCTATGTGCATCAAGTCAGGTTGCTTCTGAAAGAGCAATTGAAGTAAACCTGCTGTTTTTGGATAGTTTACATTTTGAACTTTCACATATGTTTTTGTAAAATCTATAGGTGAGTCACCAATTTTCATTACATTATCTTCTATTCGTACCCCATAGATATTATCGAGTGAGTTGGGGCGTTTTTCTAAGGTCTGTAGGTAAGTTTTTTTAACAAATTCTGTTTCTTCATCATCATCATCCTGTCCGCTTTCAGCTGTTTCAAATGATGCGTCTACTCTTTTAGTCTTTACAGTTTCATCAAGATCACTTTGTGTTCCTCTTCATCTTCATTATCTGAGCTAAGTTCTTGAACATAACTTGGTTCTTGCTCCTCTTCGGTCTTTTTTTTAATTACTTTCTTTTTCTCTGTTTGTGCAGCATCAACGAGTTTTTCAAGTGGACTTACAATAGGCTTAAATGTTTCCCCCAACACCTTTTCTACATCTGTTTTATCTTGCCTCAACTGCTTGTACTTTCGCTTAATTGCTTCTCTCGATTTTACAATTTGATTGAGAACGTTTTCCTCTTGCTTGAGGTGTGCCATATTGTCTGATGAACAATTGAAATCATACTAATCGGGTTTGCTTTGGGGCAGCTATATTTATAAGAAATTGATCGAACCCCTTTCTATATCGACCACTACCAAGTGCCCTCTCTTTGTCGATAACAAGGAATCCGTACTTATCATTATTCCAACAACTTGAACACAAATCTCTAAATTGAGCATATGACATATCTGTGTTTACGTGATCATTATATATATGCTTTAAATTCATATCATCTTGTCGAAATAATACTAATAAATTAACATTATCTCGTATTAGATGCTTTGGAATGTGAGCATAAGATTGACATAGATAGAAGCAGTCTACGTTTTTGTGCCTTCCCATACAAAAGAAATTTTTAATGTTTTCTTGTTTTTCACATGCTACATCATCAAATATGATAATTGAATTTGGAAGTACATCTTCTATTGATATTACTTCATCATGATCCTTGAATGGGAAATACTTAATTCCATTTATAGGCTTCAAGAGAAGCTTGAGAAATTTGTACTTGGGCTGTTCCAGTGATTTTGAGTAAACATATACATTTTCAAGGAGAGTATATACAGCATGCTCCTCTAATTGTCATCGATTGTTCAAAGCAGAATGAGTCGTTGAAGCAGGCTCCAGTTGACGTTCGTCTTGAATTTGAAGCTAAAGAAAATTTTCCAGCACAGACATCAGCTTACTGCTTGATATTACACGATCGTATTATTGAATATAATCCCATGAGTGGGGATATTAAGAAATTAGTCTAAGGAGGGGATGAAGGTATAAAAGATCCTGCAAAGCCATCTGATCGGTCAGTCAACATGGAGTACGTGCTGGATGTGCAAGGGTTCAAGCAACCTATCAATGAATTTGTTGTCAAAGAATTAGCCATTGTGCCTCTGAGTGGAAACGTGAAACCAGCGGTGTTTACCTTCAAGCCACCCACACCGTGGTGTAGACTTTCAGCAAAATATAAGAGTCAAAACTGCTGGTTGGAGCGTAATTATCACGGTTTATCATGGAGCTCTGGTGAATTGCCATATGAAGAACTCGAAAATGTGCTACGCAACAGTCTACATGATGCAAGTGTTGTTTATGTTAAAGACCTGGAGAAAAAACAATGGCTTGAACAATATAACCTCAACGCATATGATATGAGTGACATGCGCTGTCCATCACTACAGAGACTCAAGTTTGATGTGTTGGAGCAGCTATGCCCACATCATAGACTTGCTTATAAGGCAAATTGTGCATATAAGAATGTACTATTGCTCAGAAAATTTTATCATGATAATACTCCATCACTAGAAATATCGCTCAAGATATTTTTTCGCACTGAACATTTGTCGTTTATGAGTCCTACAGATATTGCTCAGTTGCCTAAGGCATTTCTCACAACGTTCGGAGCCAATAGTCTCGAGCAGGTGTGGGATAAGCTGCCTGAAGATTTAAAAAGTGATGAAGAAATTTTAAAATGTCTACGTTGTCGAGAGCACAATTATATGGAAACTGTAGTGCCACCTTTAAGAAGAGATTGCATTCAATGTAATGCTAATATAACATGAAAAACTTCCTTGTAAAAAATTATGTTTAATAAAGGGCTGCAGTTCAATGAAATAAATTGAAATGAATGTAAAATTATTACGCAATACATGTAAAAATTGTGCTTAATAAACATTTCTTATACTGAATATTACTGTTTTCATTTTTCTTTCCTCATATCTCATACGTAAATTAAAGTATTAAGGTAATGTGTACTTACCGACAAATTTTAGAACATATATATCTTTTGCAAATAATAATAGAATTACTAAAAAAAAAAATTGAGTATAGTATTTATACATACGGAGCGCCTGACAGAGCTGTTTTTCCAAAAATCTACTCAGAATTTATTTAATTAAATAAAAGCCGCAATGTCGATAAGTAGGGATCTGTAATACTTCGAATTTTGCCAGTTTTAAAACGAGCGTATCTCATGGAAATGCTGATAGAATCGCACAAAAAAAAATCTGAGCATAGTATTTACATACACGGAGCGCCTGACAGAATTGTTTTTCCAAATAAACGTTCGAATGTTTATTAATTAAATAATGAAATTGGGTTGATTTTGAGGTTCACATCGCCTTAAATAGCTTATAAGAAATTGTATGCGAAATCTCAGCAATAAACTCATGCTAAAATTAATTTTATTCTATATCTCGTAAACGGCTCAAGATATCGAAAAAATAATGAAATTTTTGGTTCCTCATGAGACGTGATTATCGGGTCTTCTACCCATTGACATTGTTAAATAAAATTTTTATTAACAAATTAATAATCCTAAATTTTATAAGACAAAACGAAAGAGAGTGGATAAGGAGAGCGCAATTGAAATACTCTCCAGTTCCAAGAATCGCGCGGTGCGAATATCGGAACAAAGAGGAGGTGCGATAGATAACGCATGTACGTGGGCATCAATACACGTTCGCTAGTATGTATCAAAATGATCATACATTCTTTTACACACATATGGTGTAATATTTTGCAATATTTAAGCCTAATATTTAATGATGTCATTGCAAATCGGGGATGGGGGATGGGGCATATACGTGGGCATCAATATATGTTCATTAGAAGTTAATGTGTACACATTCACACACACACAGGTGTATATGGCATAATATTTTGCAATATTTAATAGGGTGGCGTAATATTTAATGACGTCATCGCAAATCAAGGATGGGGATGCGTTCGCGCAATTGCATCATCGATGCAGGGATGGGGGATGGGGGATGGGGGCACGAAGGTGTTGAATTACAAATAATTAGAGGAGATTTGATATCCTAACCTTGAACTGCTATTTCTTGGATTCTGTAATTTGACACCCATCATCGCATATTTGACATCATACGCAAACGTTTCAAAACGTTTTGGATGCTATTACGTAAGAGCATGCAATCTTCGAGAAGGTTCGATGACGTCACTGTCTCACCTGTAATTAATTCGCACCTGTCCGTCTCGACCAATCAGAGCGCTTCTCTGAGTCAGTGGGCGAGTGGTGGGGGGATCCAGAACTCTCCTAGCTTACCTACTTGTAAGTATCCACCTGTACATGTCCTGACTTACGTCAAAAAGTCACGCACACTACACATTAACACGCCCTAACCTCAATTTGAACAAACAAAACTATACCCGTTACCGATTTAACCATATTTATCTGAAGAAAAATACTATTAATATGTGGGTTTTGATTATTCTATGAATAATACAAATTTTGAGAGTTTTATTTAAATAATAAGTTGTGTAAATGATTTTTATTTAAGATTTTTAATATTAAGCATTCATTGACCAAGCGCAAGGGTGATTCCGTGACGAAATAAGCGGTATTTATCGCTAACTGTTGGTTAAACGGTTGGCCAAATCCTTGCGATTTGGCGAACGGATGGCGTACGGTTGGTTACAATTTCTACTAGGGTAACATGTCAATTAAATGGAAGCATTTTTAGCTAACATCATAATGCAAACATAATATAATTCATCTAAAAGTTCTACTATTATTTAAAATACATGTTTTATAAAGTGTAAATGCCATAATTTATTTCTGATTGGTACATAATTGTGAAATACAAGCAATGTTCATTTTTAGCCATAAAGTGAACAGAAAAATAGCTTGCTTTTGGTTAACATTTGTACCAGGATACAAATATCTAAAGTAAAAATTAAACAAAAATTTACAAATATAATTATGTATCATTAAAATTCGGAATAGACAACTGTTACTTGAAGAATTTATAGACAATTACGTATGCACGTATAGACATGTATACAAATATCTATAAAAATGTGTGGGTGTCTGTAGACACACAAGCACATATATATGTGACTGAATATAATTGTATTTATCTATGTATTATAAAGACTATTTCTCAATATAAGAGCTGTAACTAAAATTATCTTACTACAGCATATATAACAAAAAGTTATAAATTTCAACAACATTATAGTTCATTAACATTTTTTTAAACCGTCGGCAAGTTTTACTACAATACTTCAAATGGCAGATTACATATAAATACATAGAAAATCCAAATATGTATCGATCCGAAAGATAGCGTCGATAAAGTAGTTTTCTAATATTAATTTAGCGTATATTATATATTATATTGAGTGACTCAATTATGGTAAATCGCCAAAACTTAAAATACATCTTCTACTTCAAGAAAGCATAACATAATTTTTATGTTTGTAATCAAAATATTGTAAAAAAAATTATTTTACAAGACCTAAGTATTACTAGCCTACTATTACTTAAAAATGAAAAAAACAACATTGAATTTACATTATTTGCTACTAAAATATAATGTATTTAATTTTATTACATTATATTAAAATACAAATGTATAAATAAGAGAAGAAACGTTTAAAAAATTCTGTATTATTTTGAATATAACAGAAAATCAATACTTCCAAGTTTGTGATTCGCAGGGGTAGGTTCAAATGGGTGGTTTACTGGCAGACAGAGCAAGCTAGGTTGGCCGAGCGGTCTAAGGCGCCAGACTTAAGTTCTGGTTCCCGTCTGGGAGCGTGGGTTCGAACCCCACACTTAGCAAAAATTTTTGTTTTTCTATTTTCATTTTATTAGTTTATAATGCATAATTGTTGACTAGATTTTGCAAAAAATTTTAATTTTTTGTATCTTTTTAGTATAAAAATATATAATCGCATAGTGCAAAATTTTTAACGATGAAGGGACTTTGTTCTATTAGATATAGGTGGATACGCGGCCCCTGTACGTCTGCAATCTCTCTATACACATGTGCAATTTATGATACGATTCAGTTTTTGTTTTATTAATGATTTGAATTGTATTTATTGTAAAAATCAATGAATATTATTAATAGTATACTTAAATATACAAAATTGTTAATAATACTATCTAATTTTATGGAAAAATTCATTGCAAAATAATACCGTAAAATATATGCCAATCGAACTTCACATTTATTTGCCAAGATCTATACAAAATATACTATACACTTAAAAGAAACTCTCCACAAAAATTGACACTTATATTAATTTAAAACTAAGTAAATAATTATCTTTTTTTAAATTGTATAGTATACAAATTAACAAATCATTGAAAAAATGTGATGTATATGACCTTAAATCCATTTAACAATTATTACTATGATTTAAAATTACGTATTTTGCAGTATTGTTGTTTAATTATTCTAGATTTAAATGTTATTTTTATTATAAATAATTTGAAATATATATGAACAATATAGTATTTCAATATTACCAACATTTGAAATATATTAGAGCAACAAGTATTTCAATACTTCAAATGCTTGCAGGAAATAGGTGAAATTTTTACCTCGAGTAACTGAAAATTTAATCATTGAATTACCAAATTTTGTTAATAACCTTCACACACACGTCCATATGGACATAAATATTCTAATAAATATTTCTAATACGTTTTCAGGAAACCGTTTTTTGTGTTATGAATCTTGCTCTAGGAGAAAGCAAAAATATTTTTAAATAATAATAATTTTTCAGTTAGAAAATTTTGTATGTATAAATCACGTCAAAATAAATTGCAAACGAGTGAAAATTACTAAAAATTGCAAAGTGTATCTAAAAAATACATTATCGGATAAAGATAATCAAAAGATACTTTTAATGTAAAGTTTCTATAAAAATACTGTCTTGTTGCAAATATACTGTCGAATTTTACGTTCTATTTCAAATATTACTGTTGTAAGAATTCTATAATTTTCTGCACATTTTACTTTTTTAATTTCCCAGTTATTGTAAGGGCACTTTTAAAGATTTTTAATGATTTGTCAGATTTAAAATTTTCATTTTATATGTAGTAACTTAGAAAAAAGTTAAAGTATTTATTTTTCATTTAAAAACTACTTTAAGCAATATGATAAAAAGAAAAGTTTTCTTTTGTAACTGCATGAAAAATTCTATATAACGGATATTTTACTCCGTCAATCACACACTGTTAATTCAAACAAAACTAACTGCCGGATTTTCATCATTATACCAATCACAAATGAATCACAATAAGCACGTATATTGTCTCACTGGCGTTTCATCAACCTTCAGCGAGCCATCATTCGGCCGCTACAACGCTAAAGCCGCATCAGAGCGCACATTGCGGCCTAAAATTCCCCAATCAAATAATATTTTCACAGTGTTCACACTTTAAACCCCCATCATAACCGCACACCCGGGCGGACGAGCAGCAGCGCTGGCACAAACCCTGAGATCCTCACAGACTCAACGACGCGAGAATCGTCTGAAAAATCGCTGCGCGCCGCACCATCTGCGCCGAGTCAAAAACGTAGTGCAAGCTCGCACTTCTCTCGCACCCTCTCGACGAGCGGCGATTGTTTCGGGACAATCGCGTACATGTGTGTACACGGTAGAAAAAGAAGAATCCGAACCATATAATGAGATTGCGCCACGGAGAATAGGGCAAAAGAAAAAAAACCCGACGAAGAACGGGGAAGCCCTTTTCCCAAAAGGCTCCGAGGACGAGTGTGTGTAAATCGCGCGAGGTGTCGGGTTGTCTTAAAAAGCCCAAGGTTGATCTCGAGCGTACCTCTTTCGGAACGCCCGTCACAACAATTTCAGCGAAAGAGAGAGGCATGATTTCATTCCGACGCATCTGTTGTCATTCTCACGTTGCCTCGCGCAATGACGAGTAGGTCAGAAGACGCGCACGCAAGGGAAACCGAAATCGGCCGAGGACGCGCTTTTGGGAGTTGAAATTACGCCGGCACACGCGATGTAGACGTGTGTTTTTCGTTCAGTACAAAGTGTACGTGCGCGTATGTGTGAAAGAGAGAGAGACGCAACACAATAGGCGTTGGGAGAGCCGCTTAGAGTAGATTCGAGGGCTGACTTGTCGCACGGCGCTCTCTCTCTCTCTTTCGTTTCGCTCGTGTCTGTATACATGTGTGTGCGCGTTAGGGTGCGAGAAAGAGACAAGTGATACGACTGCAAAGATTTACGCTCAAGGAGAGACGGATAAAAGGCCACTCGATTTTCTTTCTATTAGGGGATTTGCGTTTATTAAATTATTATTCAGGGCTCACGTATATGAGGGTGGTTGCCAACTCTCGTTTTCTCTCCTTCCCTTTTCTCGCTTTAGTTTTGCGTTTACATTGACAACGTGATTTGCTGCTTGATTGAGATTATTGAGGAAGCAATTAGACTGAAGCGAAGTAATGGGTGGAAGAAATTCTTATAACATTTTTATCTACATGTACCATTTTCTGAATTGCACATATGATTTCGAACTTATAAATGTGCCAGATAAATCTTTCCAAAAAACACAGATTGCGTTAATTTTAAGCAAAATAAAGTTAAGTTAGTCAACAAAAATATACTCGGGTATACATAGATCATACCAAAATTTAATTTATACGCTAGTAAAGATAGCAATCATTAATATCACATTACGCCTATACTCATACTTTAGCCGAGTGATCTAGCAACTCGGAGAAACCTCGAAAGCCCTCGTCAGTGCGAAAACCCTCCCGATTCTAAAGCAATTACGAGTGCCGAGGTGTGCGCGGCAGCCTTCCATCATCCTCCCCTGTATTCTTCACAGCTTATAAATCACAGGCGATCTCGTTGTACATCGCGCGCGCGCGCCAGATACAAATCGCATTTCGAAGGCGCACGTTGCCGAAAAGAAAGAGAGACGACCCGCGCCCGAATTTAATATTCCGGAGTGTCCCTGCGCGGGTAACACGATTTCACGGTACGCGCGCGCGCGCGCATAGTTGTACACAACGCCCATAAGCATTACAAATGCGATTTTCGCCGACAATCCCCCGAGCAAATTTCTCGGACTCGCGGTAAATGGAAATCGTTTTATAGCGGCGGACCTGTTTTCCGCGGTTGCGCCGCACGAAAGTATATATCGAGTTACCGGGGAATTCGCGCCCGCTCCTGACTCGATTGCCTCGCTGACGAGGGAAAGAGAGAGAGAGAGAGACAGAGTGAGAGGGGGAGAGAGAGAGAGAGAGAGAGAGAGAGAGAGAGAGAGAGAGAGAGAGAGAGAGAGAGAGAGAGAGAGAGAGAGAGAGAGAGAGAGAGAGAGAGGAGAGAGAGACGGATGTCGGCCGGAGATTCGCGTGGAGGGAAAAAGGAGAGATGGCGAAGAAAAGTTGAAGAGATTTCGAGGGAAAGAGAATTAGCTGCTCTGTCTTGATGCTCTCGTAGCTGTCACGAGGAAGTGCGAAGGGTATTATCATACATAATACAGTGCGGAGACAATAATCCGATATTCACGAAATTGCCTGGTATATTCCGGAGATTTCGCTAAGTGAAGAATAATCTGAGAAACTTTTATCTTCATAATTTTAGTGATATGAATTTTTAGTATGTTGTATTCAGAGATATAGTCTAATTAATAATGGTAAATTAAACCAGTTTTAGGCGATGAGTGCGTCATTCAGTATAATGGTTAACAATGGCATATGGATATCAAATCGAACTTGTTTGTAACACTAGGCAGTTTATTTATATGTATAACTAAAATAACAAGACAAAGGAGTTTGCTGAATACAGCACAAGTTTGTATCGAATTTTTCCACGTACACAACCCGAAGAAATATTACGCCAGCGCACGAAGCCGAAAGGTTCGCGGCACGATTCCAATCGAATAACTTCCTCTCCCATATCAGCTCTCGGGCCGCCTGATGTGTCCTCACGCTATCTGCTTCTGACAAAGAACGATAACGCGGGGGCGAAGAATTGTTTTAAAAATCCGGCATCGCGACACTACAACGCCGGCCGAAGGAAATTAATCAGCGGGCCGCGAAACCATAAATAACGATTCGGGAGCTAGCTCGAGAGATACGCGCTCTCGGGCTCGTTGTCGGACAATGGATGACAAATTGCCGGAGTGGCAAAACAAACGGAGAGGATACGTATACGCGCGTGGTGAGAGGGAGAGAGAAGTGCATTCGCGTCCAGTCGCGCTGTCATCGATATTACTCGCCGCTGGCCCCGTAATCTTGCCCGAGGCGGAGCGCAATGTCAACAGACACATATATATATATACTCGTGGAGGCAGAGGAGGAAAAATGGCCTTTTTCACGGATAGCAGATTTGTTCCCGCGTCACTCGCCGCGTAGGTATAACCCGGTATAAGCACGAGGAACTTTCATGCGCCAGATTATGTTATATGTGTGTCGGAGACAAAAAAAGAATCCTGATTGATAGAAGAGAGGGGGAGAGGCTGACTTTCGGAGACAGTCTGTTGTGCAGTGTTTGTTTTCGAGAAATTTACTTATTTGTCGTTGGCTATTACTGGAATGGCTTTTTCGGAAAAGATAAAAAGGTTAATCGGAGCGATCAATCAAGCTCTAGAATTACTCCAGGATACCATTTCTTATTATAAATTACTACAATCCAACTGACTTCTAAATAATTATTGGTAATATTATTGTTAAAAGATTTTTGTGTAATTGAATAATTGACTATGCAATTCTCGAAATCGAAGAAAACGTATTTATTAAGAAGTTTTTCGCGCGCAACAGAACAAATTTCTCATGGCCACAAGTAGATGACGTCCAGAAAGTATTTTCAACTCAAATATTACGTAGAATTAAATCTCTATCTAAATATAAAGAGAAGCAAAAAACAAATTCTTTTTGCCTTAGCGATAAGACATGTAAATATGTAGATGAGGTAGTTAAAAATTGTAAAATTTACGAACTATAATGAATTTACTTGTTCACCCTTATTTTATAATTTTCTCATAATTATTAAATAAAAAATTAAATGGAATGACTTATGTTCTTTATTCACTTAGTTATTTCAATTATAATATGTATTGAATACGTAAAGCTGATGTAAAGTTTAAAAAAAAATAGATAATGATTTTACGTTTTCAAATATTTATTGAATTATCGCTAGTAGGAAATTATTATGGGAATTAGTAATTGTAATAACAATTATTTCTTAGAAAACTGTAACTTTTTAAGTAATAATTTCAGTGTAGATAATTATTTATGGAAACATCAAATAGACAGATGCCAGTATTTGTAAGTGTTGCCGTATAGAAAAAAGACGAAATTTTCCTTAATTTTTAGATTTAAAAGTCGCGCCAAAAAAGTATAGCATTCAATCGGGCTTGTAAATAATTTTTTTCACATTCAGAAAGACTTAAAGAACAAGAAAAACTTTGTCCTGTAGATGTGCCTTAAAAATTAAATCACCTTTTCAAGTTTCGTCGTTTAGAAAAAAAGGTGAAATTTCCATCATTTCTTTTCAATCCAAAATTGACTTAAAAGTCGCGCCAACAAAGTATGCCATTTAATCCAGCGTGTACCTATTTTTTTGACATTCAGAAAAGCTTAAAGAACAAGAAAAACCTTATCCGATGAGTGTGCCTTCAAAAAAATTTTTTTTATTTTTTTCGAAACTTAAGAGGGAAATAATTTTTGGAATAGCTCATATAATTTTGTTTGCATATTCTCTCTTTGAGATTTTGGACATCTAAGTGACCATTTGAGTTTTATTTTTGTAACCTATTGTGAATTTTACAGAAAACTATAGTTTTGTACAGTTTGGAGATAGAGCGCATATAGCGTTTGCAAACTAAGCGTACTATATTTTGCATTATATATACCATCAGAATATAGTAGGTCACGAAAATAATTCTACATACAAAGCAGTAATAAACTATCCAGCAGGTGTCCAAAAAATTCATAAAGCACCTAAAAAATCAATAGACACTCGTCGCTCATTGTCCAGAAAAGCAAACACCCAGCGTTCTCCAAACCCTAGTGCGGCGCGTCCTCTTAATAACATGCTCGCTTACTCTGGCTAAGTAGCAGCGCAGTCGACCCTCTCGCGGAAGCGCGTGCAGAATTTAAAAAAATTGCCTTCTTTGACGAGCGTTCTCCCTCTCTCTCCATACCAAGGCGGCGCGCACGGCTCCTCTCTCTTTTTTGTTCTCCCGATTTCCTCGTTAAACAAACGATCGTAAACAAAATCCAGGGCTCCCCTCCCTCCTTTATTCGTCCCCCGGTGCGTGCGTGCGACGCGCTTTTTTCACGTCTCTCGTGTTGCAAACAATGGCGCGCGCTGTCCCTCGCGCCCGGTGCGATTTTTCGCGGCCAAAAGTGCAGCGTCGCAAAATTAAAGGGAACGAAGGAGACAAATCCATCGGTTGAGAGCCCAAGACAATGGCGCCCGGGAGGCCGCAGATGCGTATACACAACGCGCGCGTTATCTTTCCCCCTCCCACGCTCCTTTCCTTGGTTTTTTCGGCTGTTATAGTTACCACGCGCGTATCTTTTGTCGCGTGTATTTTTTCCTTTTTTGTTTGTTCGCGTGTCACGGCGTTAAATATTTAGCCGGCTAATTTTCGAGAAGGATTTTTTCACAAGTCGGTCTCTAACGAGAGAGCAAGAGATAGGGCAAGCGAGAGAGAGTCGTATATAACGTAAAGAAAGGCAAAACGCGAATTGAAAGGCGAGGAGTGGCGCGCGGGCGAATCACCTCCCGCGCGGATCTGAAATAATAACGAGGCGCCAAGGCTATGCCTTTAATCACGATATTAAACATTTACGATTGCCGAGAGGACTCGCGCGCGGGAGGGGAAGGCGCAAGAAAACTGTGTCCTAGAGCCGACCTTTCACGCTGCAGGAGCTCGCCCGATCCGATGTCGTCGTCGTTGCCGCCGCTTCTTTCTGTGTTTTCTTTTCTCTCGCAGCTCTCTTTCTACCGTCCCCCGGCCGCGCACAAAGGATATTTTCTTCTCTCCCCGGTAATTATGCTTATGCTCGCGATCCCCTTGTATATACACCGCCGGTACGGGCGGCAATGGCGCCTTGTATACGGTGCGCCGTGAGAAAGAAGAAATTTCCCGGGAATTCCGAGTGTCTTGGACTTATTAAGCCCCGGCGATCCCGCGTTAATAATTGATCAGCTTTTTTAATCACGGCTCTCGACGGCTTTTCGGCGGCCCAGCGCGGCGCGGCCGCGCTTAAGTACTGATTAAATAACGCGTAATTGGACTGGGCGAAGAGCCGTTATTTTTACGCGATAAGGAGAATTATTAAGACGCACATCATGTGAAAATTTTAGCCTGCCGGCGTTGCTCGAAGCGTTGAGGATTAAGACATTATAGATTGAATGGCAAACGTATAATTACAGGGAGGAGTTTTTTGGTAAACTCTCAGAGAGTTAATGAGTGAAATCGAATGTTTATTTAAGTAAAATTTTTTAATTTTTTAATGCTTCTCGTGTGTATTTTTAACTTGCATATTCGGCTAAAATGTAAGCGACGAAGAAAAAAAAATTGGAGATGCCGGGGATCGAACCCGGGGCCTTTCACATGCAAAGCGAACGCTCTACCAGTGAGCTACATCCCCTGATAATTACGGTTTTCACAATCGTTTCAGGTCAAAAGCTTCCTCTGACTTACGTTTCAACTGTGAGTCACCTTTGTAAATCAGCTGAGTAGACTATAAATTTCTTTTCCAACTGGCATACACGAATTCCATTCGGTATCTTGCGTAAAGTTAAATTTATGGTCAATTGATAGAGTTTCTTTTTTTAACTTGACATAGATTAAAATTTGTTACCTTGTTTTGCTTAATTTTTTTCAGATGTAAGAACATAAAAATTTTTATAAAAAAATTTTTTTTCACACAATTCTATCATTTATATATTTACAATTATTCTAAATAATTTGATTATTATTTTTGGTAAAAATTATATGAAAAAATAATAATAAATTATTAAGGCAGTTTTACATCTATATTAAGCGTCTGAGGCCAAATACACCTAAAAAATATATTTAAAAACATATTAAATAAATATATATATTAAAAATTACTTACTCAAAAAATTTTTATATTTACGATTTTTTAATCGGCAACCACATGAATCACACATAAGTACGTTCATTTAGAGTTACAACAAAACCAACACTGATTTTGGATTCAGAAGCCTAAAAATGTAAAATCGCCTTAAGAAAATTAAAAAATGATTCCTTTATAAACTATCCACCCATTTTCAAATCACAATTATATCATCAACCGCTACAGTAACAAATAAAATTGTTTTAATTTATTTATATCCTATATGGAAGGTAGTTGACTTGTAAATGTCAATATATTTGACCACATTATAAAGAAGCTGTAGAAATTCAGGGAAATATATAAAGTGGAAAGTAATAATAATAAAAAAATTCTTCAAATATAACATGTTCTTATAATTAATAAATATGGATTTCCTGATAGAAATATTAACTAGAAGCTATAGCTATTTTTCAGATAACTTTATGGCTACAAACGAACATTGCTTGTATTTCATAATTATGTACGGCATGTTCTTGTTTGTGCACATAAGGATTGTGCACTATGTACCAATCCGAAATAAATTATGGCATTTACACTTCATAATAACATAATAAAATATGTATTTTAAGTAATAGTAGAAGTTTTAGATGAATTATATTATTTTTCCATTATGATTTTTGCTAAAAATTCTTCCATTTAATTAACACGTTAGCTATAAAATATGGTTAATTACCAGGGTTCTTTCATAAAATTAATATATTGTTACATGCTTGTACACTTCAACTCCCTGATAGCAAATGTAAATAAATGCCCTTTCATAAAAAATCTAAGTATTTTTATTATTTATCTTTATTAATTTATTACGTATATATTTTATAAGATTTAAATGCTGTAATTGGAAATATTTTATGTCTATATTCATTAGTTCTAACGCTAAAATATATGGTATTTTTTGCTATTTTCCAACACTAAAAAGGCTTGTTTTAAAAAAAGGCACTTCGAAAGAGAAATACATAGATATACACT
Organism: Torymus aiolomorphi; assembly: GCA_036365515.1. NCBI lineage: Eukaryota > Metazoa > Arthropoda > Insecta > Hymenoptera > Torymidae > Torymus > Torymus aiolomorphi. The sequence goes on from CM070876.1 coordinate 32,216,846, forward strand.
TATCCTCAGATATCGCGTCGTCAAATTTTCCTTTGAGACCCGCATGGAAATATTCCGTACGCGTCATATAACTCGTGGAGCGGGGCGCGAATAAGAATTCCGTAAGATCTTAGAATATATTCGTAAATAAAATTCTTATGCGAAAACGGTGGCGATGCGTACGGGAAAATGGTCACACGCTCCAGTGCTGACCCTCCCACCCACACCCTTCGCAGCTATTCCAGATCAGAACTCCCGGATATACATCCGAGATTTTTATGCTGTTTTCACGTAGTTACGCCCGGTCCTGTCTGACGAAATAAAATAGACACGAGAGCTAGCGACAAGTCCGCTGGACAGAATATTATAACGCTCGACTGACAGGGGATGGAGAGGACGCGTTTTTTCGCGCTCTCGCTCTCTTTCTTGCCTTGCTTTCCGTCCGCCTCTTTATTACGCCTCGTCTTTTTTCTCGGGCTCACGCGCCTGAATCATGCTCGAGATTCCCGAATACCGCGGGTTCAACGCGCCCACGACTCTATTAGATTTCGAAACGCGAGACGAATTTACGATTTTCTACATAAATCTCCGGCAGTTTTAGTGTCTGCGTGCTGCGCCCGTCGCCTGACATATCCCCCGAGCAATAATATCCACGACAGACGCGGAAAAATAGGAAAGGCAAATCATACCGACGACGTGATTTCAGCTTAAAATTTTTCATTTGAATATGGAAAAGGTTTTTAATAAAAAAAAAGACTGCAATGCCATTTTAAAATCTTGGTAGTTTTCTTGTTTGGTAAAGAAAGCTACATAACATATACAACTTGTCTATGAAATGGTTCATTACTTTCAGAATACACATTTAAAACAATATTTACGATACTTTTCATGTGCGGCAAATCGATTCTACATTATTGACATAAAAAATTTGTTAAACATATAGTTGTTCTACATTCATCTACATGTATATATTTTTCTCAGGCAAAAATATTCTTCGTACTGTTAGAAGAATGATCGATTCAAATGAAATTTAAGGAATCCCCCTGTTTACTCCTTGATATATTACACAACCTAAAAAAAGAAACTTATATAATCTCAGCCATTATTGCCCGCTTTTTATCATTATTTTATCGCATCACGTACACTTTATCACCAGCTATCGGTTACATTCGACGTGGACACCGTCATCATACGCTGCCACGCAGCTGTAGTAACATAGCGTACACGCCCGTCCCCGTCATACGATGGGAAGATTAATACGTCGAAATATTGCGAGCTCGCTCGACGGAAAAAAAGTCTCCCCGGCACACTTGACGCGATTATTCTTGCGAAGCGAGACAAGCGCCCGAACTCGCACAGCCGCACACAGCCGCACGCACGTTCAACACACCGATGAGTACGCGGCAATCGCAAAGATAGCATCTTTCTAGCGAGCGCGTCAGATAAACAGAAGAAACGCGCTAGGGTATATATACTCTCTGGAATACGTACAGAGAGAGACGAGAGGCTTTTGCATATGACGAATCGAAAACTATTACCATTCAATTTCGCTTCGCTGGCTTCATCTGCATCCCATCAGCGCCTCTCGCGCTCTCTTCCCCCGGCCTTGTCGCGAGAATTGAACGAGCTCGTGATCTCGACGCCTCTGGCTTTTTTAAATTCAAAAGTAAAAAATCGACGCTCGATGAAATAGAATTGCGTGCAATGGCACTACTTTTCATTCGCCTGACTCATGAAAGATTTCACCATTACTCGAAGCTATTATCGCTTTAGAAAAACTTTTGTCTGTAAAGAAGCTAAACGTTCTTTCTTGCTATCTACGGTATAGTGAAAATTGGGCCACCGTATAATCTTTTCGTTAGGTAAGCAACGGCTCACGTGTTACGTGACGTAGTAGTTTCGCCAAGGTCATCCGCATGTCCATATTTCCGGTCTTGACAATGATCTGATATATAAAAATATATTTGAAGTTTAGAGTACTCGTGCACTTTAAATTCGAATTGATTTAGCATAACACTTTAAATGTGAAATCAGACTTGAAATTTATTTTCAACCATATAATCACAAGAAATTTTTATTTAAAAATCTAAACAAGCACTTCAACAATTAATATGACATTTTCAATTTATTGAACAAATTATATCTATTGAATGTTATCGTGCTTCCCTCTATAAATTATTCGGATCATGGTACCAAAGTATTTTTTTCTAATAAAAAAAACGAAAAATGTTGGCGTTATTTCATTGATACTTTCATTTATTACGAGATAAATTATTAATTACAATATTTGATGATTTATTTTAAACTATTGCATCATTAATACTGTCATATGAATTAATCAACACAATTAAATTTATATTACTTTACTGTACATATATGCAAACCATAAAAAATTAGCATGCTATCTAATAATATGGTATGCAATTATATTTTTTTAAATACGTTTAATTGTGCGATATATTATCATTATCCTCAATATATCAAGTAAGTAAAACCAACATTATCTCTGAAAAAAAAAAAAAAATTGGAGATGCCGGGGATCGAACCCGGGACCTTTCACATGCAAAGCGAACGCTCTACCACTGAGCTACATCCCCTGATATTTTCGCGACCGTTATAGGCACACCTGAAGTTAGAGTAATATTTTTGATAAATAACATATAGTTTTTAACCAAAATAGTAATAATTTTATTTATTTTAATAAAGTAATATAGATTTGATAGATGTTATTAATTATAACAGCAAAAATAAAAATGTTTCTTTTTTTTAAGGTAAAACTGAGGTGGTAAAACACAAAAAATTTAGAAAAATCTAATTTTTTTTACTAAATAATATAAAATTATAATTAAAAAATGGAGAAACAACGCGTTTTTTATTTGTTTCTTTTTTTTATCACAATTTAGAAGATTTTGTTGGATTAAAACTGTATTAAAAGTTTAAAGCTCGTTTTCTCAAAATTAATTGTTTCAATGTTCCAAAAGAGGTATACACATCAATTTTTTTTTTAATTGACCTAATAAAGCAAGTATACTATTTTTAAATACTATAAGCAATACTTTTTGGTTAAAATATCATAATTTTACTAAAAAAAAATGCTTTTTCTATGATTTGTTTAACTAAAAATAGTAAAATTACTACAATAACATTTTGATAATAGGTCTTTCAAATAAATATGTATTTGACATATTTCTTATTTTACTAACCGATTTTTGTTTGTTTCGGTTGTCAAAAAATGCTCTAGAAGACATGGCTGAGCGTAAACTTCTGATGCGGACACTCCATTCCAAAGATCAAGTATTTTTCACTACTTTCAGAGGCATAACTTTGTATATATTTAATATTTAGGACTCAAAACTTGTAAAAATATTTATTTTAAGTACAATGTTACAATATGTAATGTGTGTGTGTGTGTGTGTGTGTGTGTGTGTGTGTGTGTGTATTCACACAATCAGTAGAAAAAAATGTTATCTTTCCACCCCAGTCTTCCCTTACTCGGGAAAAAAATGATTTTTCTCTATCCCTTGGGCGAAAGTACGTAGTTCCGCCGTTTGCTAAGGCTAGAAGAAATAGCACTTTTACCCATTGCTGAAACGCCTGAAACGGTTGCCGCGCGCAAGTCGTGGGATAGTGCGACTTCGGTGCGCAACTGTCTCGCATCGGGAACGTGGCGTTCTCAAGAAGGATGGTCACTATATCCACCGATAAATAGCGCGTCGCTCTCACATTGGGGTGCTATCCTATGCGTTCCGAAAAATTAAACGGAACGCATTTAAGCCTGTGAGGATGCTATCCCATGGCGTTCCGAAAAATTAAACGGAACCATTTAAGCCCGTGAGAGCAAGAGAGACATTCACGAAAGAAACCTCTCTCTCGCTAAATGGTTACGTTGAATTTTTCGGAACACCATTGTATAGAACCCTTATCGTTGCTGCATAACCAAAACCTTTTCCGTGTAGTACGTACGCTGGATACACCGCGCATGCTTTCAACGTAGTCATGCGAAAATTGCAATAAATAGTCATAAGATACTTCATGATTCTAGAAATAGTTAAAAAACTATAATAAATATAAGTGACTATTTTATTCACATGAAAGTGGATAAATGTTTTTATAAAAATAGAAACTGAAAATTAAATTATTTATTAATAAATTCATGTTTATTTATTTGGAAATATCCTCTCTCTCTATCCCTCTTTTCTTGACTCACATGTGTACGTAAAATCTGCTTGCTCATGTATTTTCGATGCCCGCCCCAACCAGCAGCACTCTCTCACGCTCGTGCTGCAAATGTTGGACAGGCATCGATCACACATAAACGCGCACAACGGGAAAGAGCAGACGAGCAGACCAGGCAAATCATCTAACCTGCAAGTATTGCGTGGACTGGCCACGAGAGCGCTGCGATGCAACTGTCAGCTGGAAGGTTATAGCAACGGTGATTTAAACTTTTTCCGACTAAATAGTGAACGTACTTTCGCCCTGGGATAGAGAAAAATACGATTTCTTACATGGGAGGAAAATGGAACTTCCGCACGTACGTCACATGACGGCCGAGGCGAAGCCGAGACCGTCATGTTACGTACGTGTGGAAGTTCCATTTTCCCCCCTTGGAAGAAAATCTACTATATATATGACCTTATCATATATACCTATATATAAAAATTTTGCACGGACATATATAACCATACATGATTATATATGATCAAATATGGATTTTGTCTCTAAATAAACATACATGTTTGTATACTAGCAAGTATAGTCATCTACGAATATATATGATTATACATAGACACATACGGTTATCAAGGAGTGTAGAAGCGCTCCGAAGACAAGTATAGTATCTATATACATTCATATACGTCCATGTGCGATCATATATGATCGTACATAGTTGTATATGGTGATATATGCTCATATATGGATATACATGGATATGTGTGACACCTTCAAAAGTATTATATATATATCCATATACGGCCATATATAGTCGTGTATGACTATACTTTCTTATATAACTATGGTCATATGTATGGTCATATATGAGCAATTCTCTAGAACTTTTAACTTTTACAGAACTGTAATATATCTTATAGTTCTCAGATAGTTAGCTATCTAAGTCAAGCAAATATTTATAAAATCCACTTCCAGTAACATGTTCCACTATACATAGAACTCACTTTTAAACAAGGACAAGCTCAATGGGCAATCGGAAAAGGCCTAAATTTAGAGGTTTTGCCTGCGTACCATAGGTAAAAAAATTAATTAATCGTTAAAAAAGACTCTTTTATAAATGCTTTACCAACCTTTTTAGGCTATTATCCCTTGTTTAGTATTCGAAAATATGTTGTCGGATTGAGTGTGCCTACCTTTAATAAAACCGCTGCCAATTCATTGGCACGTAGCTTCTTCAAACTTAATTTACTGATTCCTTTAATTAATTTTTAATTTCAATATTTAAAATTTAATACTTTATTTTGTATGGTGAGACTATGTTAAATGGTTTGTGACTTTTTATTTTTACTCTTTCTATTTGTTATCATTAAAAAGCAATTATTATTATACAATTTTAAATTTTAAGGAAAAAAATTCATTGCCCACAAAAAACACAAAAAAATTATCATCACGACCAGATATTCGAGAATAAAAATTTTTTTTAATGTTTTTTAATACTGATATCTCAGAGAATATTTGATCAATTTGAATTTTTAATCAATTATTACAGTTTATATATATGGTGTAATAGTTGATCGATCTGACGGAGGCGATGAAAAAGAAATCAAAACATAAGATTTCTTAGTTACTTGAAGCAACGTTTCGTTGGCTCGGTCTGCCAACCTCTTCAGGCTACATTTATTAAAAACCAAAAACAAAAATTACAAAATAGTTATAACAATAAATAATAAAAACTCTCACTCTCGTTAACAATTACAATTCATACCTCTTCCTAGTGTTCATGAGTATACTAATCGTCAAAATAAACGAATAAAACGATGTCACACAGTATTTAAAATCGTTTTTTGGTTATAAAAAAAAGAAAATCAATAAAAATTCAAATCCATCAGGGTACGGAGTTTTTTTACATTAAATTTTGAAATTTCTATTTAGTTAAAAGTGGAAAGTTCCAGAGAAATACTCATATAGTTGATCATATATGGATATGTATAATACTTTTGTAGTTCTCATACGTATCCATATATGTACAACCATGTACGACCATATATAACCGTACATGGAAGTATATGAATGTATATAGATAGATGTCATATATGTCTATGTATAATCATATATATATATTCGTTGATGACTATACTTGCTAATATACAAACATGTATGTTTATATAAAGACAAAATCCATATATGATCATATATAATCACGTATGGTTATATACGTTCATACAGACTTTTATATATAAGTATGTATGGTCATATATAAATCATTTTATTTCGGGAATATTTATTTATTTATTTATTTTAATATTAAACGGGCTATAAAAGCCCTTGATACAGTAATAAGAAGATTATTACAGGTGGCTAAATATTTTAGAACAAATTTTACTCGCAATTACATAATACGTCTCATACGCTCGCACGCAAAAATATTAAAACTAGAATCTGGCAACAAATGAGTGCACTGACTATTTAAAAAGATTCAAAGTTTGTATATTAGTTAATCTGTCGGGTAAAAGATTCCATGACCTTTTTAAGCGGTTAAGTGTGGAGTAGAAGCCGTAGTTCGAGCTTGATTCGCCCTCTTTTAGCGATCTATGGTTTCGAAGGGAGTAATTAAGACGTCTGATAGTGAATAAGTTATTGATGGAGCTACAGGATAGGTAATTATTTAAGATTTTGTATGTGAGTATGCAGTCGTGGTAGTGATGAAGGGATTTTATTGTTGTAATATTAAATTCGGTTGCAGGTATCGTATAATCATGCTCTAATCTGCTTATGGGCCTTCCAATTTTGAAACAAAGATAGCGAATAAACTTATGTTGTATAGATTCTAACATATTAATTAGAACGTTGGTAAATGGAGACCATATCTGTGAACAGTAAATGAGGTTGGAAAGGACCATAGCATTGTAGAGATACATTATTGCCGTAATGTCAGTGAAATCAGTGGTGGTGCGTTTTATGAAGCCTAAAGCTTTGTTTGCCTTTGCGTTATATTTATATTTCTTAACGTTTCGTTATTGAAGCCCCTCATGTTTTAATATTTATTAATTGTGGTCTCAAATTATCATATTTAACAAGACGCCGAATCAATGAATTAGTTTTTCAAGGATTCCTCTGTGAGTAATCAGTCAACTGAGACGAAATTTTGGGAGGTAATACATAATTTATGTCAGATTTTGCGAAAAAATTCATATTTTTAATAGAAGTGAAATAATTAGAAATCTCATTTAAATAAAAGAAAATTTTCTCAACACTTTAAGAATTATTTATTTAGGTCAGTACGACTTGTTAAAATTACGGGATCGACTGAAACGGTCTAGAAACGATGTACATGCACGCAAACTATAAAAACCACAGTAATAAAGTTTCATACACTGAAGAAGTAGAATTATGGTTAATTTTACAAAATTCTTTAGAAATAATTTTTACATCAGCTATTTTTCTTTATTTAGTCCAGGAAAATTCTTACGTCTAAAAAAGCTTAAAAAATAAGACTAGAGAGAACAATGTATATGCTTATTTCATGGTTCAGAACTTTTAATTATGTTGAAACGTATGATAATTAAAAGTTGAGAAGATAAAATGCATTGACAATTGATAAAAATTCGTACATCAATAAAATTTACGATTTCCTACTTTACCTGTATTTATTATCATATATATTTTTAAAATTTTAACTTAATCAATAAAAGATGAATAATATGAAACAAATTTTAATTAATTAATAACATATCTGACGTTGCATTACCGGGTTCTTAGTCAACACGAGCTCCGGGAAATTTCACCCCGCTACACACGCAAAGTGTTATTGTTCTGTAACTATCAACGCGCGTTTTAAATAAATAAATAACTATGTATAATATACTGTTCAATATTAAATATATAGATTTGGCAAAAAAAGTAGCACTATATCTTAACTGATTAATTTATAATTTTTTTCAATGCTCAAAGTGCCGTGACAGTCCGGTAAAAATTATGAATTATTATTTTACTGTAATTTTTATTGGACTATCATGGTAATTTTTTTCTAATTGAATTTTTTAACGGAAGCTAAAATTTACTAGTCTTTGTAATGGTTGTCGGTATATTATAACAATTATTAATAACTGTAATAAAATATAATTAAATAATTGATTTTAACTTTTGAAAATAATTTATTTTAAATTTTTATATTTGTTACGTGTAGATACATATATATATATATATATATATACCTATATATTTATTACATAAAATAAATTTTCTTATATATGTTATTATCTATATTACAAATTTTATGTTAGGCAAATATTGATAATGAAATATAAGCATAGCTTGTATAACACTCGTATTTATGTCAGTTGCATGAGCACTGCTGTTTCGCAAGCGATGCGCAGAAATGTTTGCGTAGTGAACGAATTGACGTCTCGTACTGCCACGCCGAAAGATCAATGTTCTAGAGAAGCCACCTGCCAGGCAGGTCCCATGGTGTAATGGTTAGCACTCTGGACTCTGAATCCAGCGATCCGAGTTCAAATCTCGGTGGGACCTTCTTTTTGTTTTTTTTTTTACTATAATTTTTTCATACCAATAAGCTTTACGATTAAAACGTCAACTGCAGAGGTTCTAAAAGACTTGTATACGAGATACAGTTACGTAACATTTTTTTATAAATTGAGGTACTATTTATTTATTATCCAGAGTATAGTTAAAATGAGCAACCAAGTATTTTTTAACAATTTATAGCTTTAAATGAAAAAATGTTAAGTAATGGAAAATAAATTTTGTATAAAAGCAGTAATATTCGTGGTTCTAAAATATTTAAACTAAAGACAAAAAATACATTTAAATTATAGTTATTTTATTTTTTATATTTTAATTGTTTGATTTGATGCTAACAAATAATCAAATAAAAAAAAAAAAAAATTGACAGCGGTGGGATTCGAACCCACGCCCTTTCGGACTGGTGCCTAAAACCAGCGCCTTAGACCGCTCGGCCACGCTGCCTTCTGTGGCACGGTTCGTTATAGCCACTTTTAAGCTTAGAGACAGCAGGTATTATCTTTTAACATTTTTTTTAGTAAATAAATTGGTTTCATTAATGTTTATATAAAATTTTGTTAGAAGCAACATTTTTTATATTTGACATTAAATTTTTATTTTATTTCAACATAATTATCCACAATAAATATTACCGTAATTTTACTAAGACCCATTTATTTTGTTGATTACGATATGTTTTTAATAAATGATTATATTGATAAATTTATAATTTTATTACTTATTTATTTTTGTTGCAAAATGTACCTCGTAGAATACTCAGTTCGGGATAAAATTAGCTTTGTAAACAAAAATATTTGCTGTTTAGTTACACAAAACGTGATCTTTTACAAATATAAAATAAGGAGTTGACAAATAAATTATGGAACAGATAATAAATGTCCCACTTTATAATTTAAATGAATGAATGCCATTGTTTTAATATTTTAAAGTTTTTTAAAATTATGTTCTTTAACTATTTTCTTTTATAGACTCAATAGATTTATTTCATAGTGTTAGAACATTATGGAATTAATTGTTATTTATCGTCTTCTATATGTCTTATACGAAGTTGGTTATTAATATTAAAAAATAATAAACTACGTATTATTTCTAATCTTTAAAAAAAGTTTAATATGCTAAAGCAAAATTTATTTATTTCTACAATAAAAGTTTAATTACCGTTTGTGAAATTATAGTGTATATTGAATATATGTACAGAAATTTATTCGATACGTACTTAATATTTGTATATATTGTTAATATTTTTTAATTTAGGTCTGAGAAATAAATATAAGACAAACTATTGCATAATAATAATTAAATGTGTTCATATTCAAAATTGATAAAAATTTTATTAAACTGCGTAAATATTTCTTATATTTTTATTATAAATTATTAAAGAGATTTTTATGAAGAAAATTATTAAAGAGATTTTTATGAAGAAAATTTCAAAAGTGATGTAACTACCGAAAATGATAGATATCGTTGTTATATTCATATATAAAATATTCTATAATTTTAATATAAATGCCACTTTAATTTTATGTTTAGTTATAAATGAAAACTCAAAAGTAAAACTTTTTGTACTTATCGGTAGTTTGATTGCAATATTTTCAATACCATAAGCAGACAGAAACTGCAAGTGTTACGTCTTGTGACGTACAATGAATCTATATATACACACTAAAGTGGTATGGCAGTGTTCTGCTTTATCAATATTTCTTTATAAAAAAGAACGAGTTTAAAATTTTAACACAAATATAACTAGTTAATCCTGAAACAAATTAAATATTCGTAATTTCTTATCTATAAATAAAAAAAATTTATTGATGATTTATTTAAAGTTTATATAATCTTTATATAAAAACTTATGTTTGATATATAACTACAATAAATATAATATAAATATAAATTTAAGGCAAATAATATATGAACGAAGGTTTATTTTTATCACTTTAAAGTGTAATTAAAATATTCAAATATTCTTAAGTAGCTAGTTATTGAAAAAGTAATGTTTTACTAAAGTTTGATTTATGCGATGCATATGATATATTTAGACGGATGTTTTTATTATATTATTACGTGAATCTAAAAATCTTTTAATGAATAAGTTTCTATTGATTTTTTATATTTTTTATATTCTTCAGTTCCTCCGCTTGTTTATACTAAACTGAGAAATTTTTTAGTGTTTTCATTAGTATTTTTCAAGATATTTGCGTTGAAAAATCATGTTTATAATCTACATCCTCTTAGCTCGCTAACGTCCGAAACTACCAAATTTTGTTATAGAATTTGAGTCTGAAGACAACTTATATAATTGGGATGAATTTAAGTAGCATACTGCTATTTTCAAGTATGTTCTATTTGGATCCATGATCAGAATTAAATTTCAATAACATAACAATCCAAATGATCGTATTTATATATTTATATGATTTTTTTTTACTTGAACAAAGATATGTTGTGTTAAAAATGTATATATCAAATTGCACTTATAAAAATTAAATATCCAATAATTTTTGGCATTTTATGAAAAAAATAAAACTAAAAGAAGAGCATATCATATCGCGAATGACACAGCCGGTCGTTACAAAGCGTATAACTACCGAGAACTCACTTCATTTTAATTTGATTCTTCTTGCTGGTGATTGTGTGTACCTTTCTCTTAACGCCCCTTCTCTTTCTTTCCAGTAGTGGCATGTGATACGATCTTCCGATATAAAAATCGAGACTCATAACGTGACTCGCCGAGTTTTCTTATATTTTGCCTTATCGCGCGTCCCGAGGGTGTACGCGCATAAAACTGACGCTTGCACCGTCTGGGCTTTGGGGGATCCGCAAGCACCGCGGACAGATCAATAAATTTGCGTGGATATCTGACAGATACGCCCGCAGGATAAGACATTCGAAAATAAAAACACCCCGGCCTCTTTTATGTGATTCCAACGGAACGGGAGTAAACTTTAAGGCGGTTATCGTGATGCTTTTCGGAAATTTATTTAAAAATATCATGATTTCCCATGTAAAAAAATTTTGTAAAATTTTTATAGAAATTTTATAAAACTATTTTGATAAAATTTTAATAAAAGATTGGTTTTATAAAATTGTTATAAAAAATTACTTTTTATAAAACTTTTATAACTTTTTTAGAATGTACGTACTATTTAATTACAAGACAACAGTGGGTATATTTTATTTATTTACTTATCGGTCATTACATCATCAATGTTCAAATTTATTTGGAGGAAGACAAAGAAAATTTTTTATACGCACAACTTTGCTTTGAATATTTTCATAAGGAACTAAGTTAATACAATAAGTTTCACGGTATGGTATAATGTATGATGAAAAGTTTATCCTACCAATATGACATATTATGTCTTTACTGCCGTAAGTTACTTGTTTCAGTTCACGAGCAACTGCAAATATCTTACCATTTATAATTGCAAAATAAATTATTATGCCGAAAATGGAGTTATTCCAAATTATGTAGCAGTTTTCTCTAACTTTTTGCCTCTTGTATATTTGTGATGTATAAATAATTAGGGTATGCTCAACAAATTATATGTAACTACATTCACATTGTTCACTGCAAATCAAACACATGAAAGTGGTGAAATCAATTTTTAATAGTCAAGTACTTAATGCAAACTCCCCGAAACCATCACTGTATGACTGTTCTCAGAATTTTATTCAAATTGGTTCATTCTTCTATATACAAATTAAACACAAGAAAGTACTGAAATCAATTTATTGTAGGCAAGTACCGAAATAAAACTTTTTGTACCTCGGATGTAAAATTGCACCACAGTACTTCTACCAGGGTTCGAAATAATTAATTAAAATTTGAATTAATTATTTATTTTATATAATGACAAAGTAGTTTTATAACTAAACATATAGTTTTATATATACCAAAAACTTTAATGAGAACTTAAATATTTTTTTAAAACAATCAGTAAAATAAATTTATTGTTATAAAACTTTCTACGAAAGTATAAAATAAGGCAAGTATCTGAGTTTTTCTCTGTAATCTATAAAATCATATATAATTATTTTATTAAATCTATAAAATAATATATATTATAATTTTTTAAAAGAAATCAAATAAATACTAGGAAAACAGTCTTTTACATCTTTGAGTTAGGGTATGCTCAACAAATTATATGTAACTACATTCACATTGTTCACTGTAAATCAAACACATGAAAGTTGTCAAATCAATTTTTAATAGTCAAGTAATGCAAACAGCTCCCCGAAACCATCACTGTATGACTGTTCTCAGAATTTTATTCAAATTGGTTCATCCTTCTATATACAAATTAAACACAAGAAAGTACTGAAATCAATTTATTGTAGGCAAGTACCGAAATAAAACTTTTTGTACCTCGGATGTAAAATTGCACCATAGTACTTCTACAAAACTATAGAATTACATACGCCTTTTTACATACGCGTGGGCGAAAATTATTTCTAATTATATTCTATAACATCTCCTTTTTATTTTTCAAATATTTTACGATTACATCCTATTGAAAAAAAATTCTATAACATCATCTTGGAAGGACAAGGGAAGTCTAGAGATGCATGCTCTAGCAAGGGGTGGTCCTATGATGTCCCATACATACTTGGCGGGCCAGATCGTTTAAAATGTGTAAATGAATTTTTTCTACAAATTAAATGCTGGTTCGTAAATCTATCCATGTTTTTAAATAGAAGTGCCATAGAATACAAAATATAATTTACTTATTTAAAGCACGGTAGGTAAAAATGTAGAGATCTTTCGAGTGGACTAAAAATTTATATGAATTATCTATTTTAGCCCCTTTAGAAATTGCTGTCTTAAGATTTAAACTTATCCATTTTGTAATCGTTAATCGCAGAAGAAGAAGTGGCCGGTAATTGGACTTAGATGGACGGGCACAGGTACACCCACCCTATTTCCAGTGATAGTTAATCATGATTCTAGAGATATTGTATAGGATATAAATGGTATCAATTAAAAATTAGAGCTAATGTAATTATTTATAGTGGACTTATATAGACAAATATTGTTCGTGAATTCGTACAAATATTTTTAGTATTCTACATTTAAATAGCCAGTACGCTACCAACCGTGGGGCCCGTCAAGTATGTATGGGACATTATAGGACCACCCCTTGCTAGAGCATGCATCTCTAGACTTCCCTTGTCTTTCCAAGATGATGTTATAGAATTTTTTTTCAATAGGATGTAATCGTAAAATATTTGAAAAATAAAAAGGAGACGTTATAGAATATAATTAGAAATAATTTTCGCCCACGCGTATGTAAAAAGGCGTATGTAATTCTATAGTTTTGTAGAAGTACTATGGTGCAATTTTACATCCGAGGTACAAAAAGTTTTATTTCGGTACTTGCCTACAATAAATTGATTTCAGTACTTTCTTGTGTTTAATTTGTATATAGAAGGATGAACCAATTTGAATAAAATTCTGAGAACGGTGATACAGTGATGGTTTCGGGGAGTTGTTTGCATTACTTGACTATTAAAAATTGATTTGACAACTTTCATGTGTTTGATTTACAGTGAACAATGTAAATGTAGTTACATATAATTTGTTGAGCATACCCTAACTCAAAGATGTAAAAGACTGTTTTCCTAGTATTTATTTGATTTCTTTTAAAAAATTATAATATATATTATTTTATAGATTTAATAAAATAATTATATATGATTTTATAGATTACAGAGAAAAACTCAGATACTTGCCTTATTTTATACTTTCGTAGAAAGTTTTATAACAATACAATTTATTTTACTGATTGTTTTAAAAAAATATTTAAGTTCTCATTAAAGTTTTTGGTATATATAAAACTATATGTTTAGTTATAAAACTACTTTGTCATTATATAAAATAAATAATTAATTCAAATTTTAATTAATTATTTCGAACCCTGGTAGAAGTACTGTGGTGCAATTTTACATCCGAGGTACAAAAAGTTTTATTTCGGTACTTGCCTACAATAAATTGATTTCAGTACTTTCTTGTGTTTAATTTGTATATAGAAGGATGAACCAATTTGAATAAAATTCTGAGAACAGTCATACAGTGATGGTTTCGGGGAGTTTGCATTAAGTACTTGACTATTAAAAATTGATTTCACCACTTTCATGTGTTTGATTTACAGTGAACAATGTGAATGTAGTTACATATAATTTGTTGAGCATACCCTAACTAAATAATGTAAAAGACTGTTTTCCTAGTATTTATTTGATTTCTTTAAAAAATTATAATATATATTATTTTATACATTTAATAAAATAACTATACATGATTTTATAGATTACACAGAAAAACTCAGATACTTGCCTTATTTTATACTTTCGTAGAAAGTTTTATAATAATACAATTTATTTTACTGATTGTTTTAAAAAAATATTTAAGTTCTCATTAAAGTCTTGTATAATAGATTAAACTTTTGACGTCTCCCACCCTGGGAAAATCATATAATACACGAGAATAACTGAGCACTTTTATGTGTTGAAATTTTCACAATATAACACATCCATTTTGCTTTTTTCATTTGACATAATCTTTTAATTGGTGCTTGAGTAAATATGTACAACAGTAAAGCACTGATATCGACTAAGCTTCTTGCAGATGACAAATGCCTTTCCATTAATAATATAACCACCAGGGTCATGAGGACAATCGCTCAATTTGCAAATTTATAATTAGATTTTTCAGTAGTACCTAATTAGAACTTCTTATATATAATAATACTGACATTCACCATAAAGTAGAACGAGGCTCTAATTCTAGGGGGACAACTACCACAATATTTCTGCCTCTGCTACTGGAGGACTGGAGGTTGTGTGCTTTGATATACTTGAATACTTGAATATCATAATAATCTTTTGGTGACCATGATACATAGTGATTCAAGAACACCGTCCAACAAGAAAAATTTATAAAGAATGTACGTGTATCCATTAATGACATATAATTATCTGAAAACAAAGAGAAGCCTAGGTCTGAAGGAATTAATATAATTAAATAAATAATATTATTACACTTTTAGTATATATGTAAAAATATTGAGTATATGATACACTTTTAAAGTCTGAGAAAATCTTACATCTCACTATTTCCAGATTTTAATAAGTTGATATCCTGCTTATTTCAGATGTCGTCATAAAT
Source organism: Torymus aiolomorphi (assembly GCA_036365515.1). Lineage (NCBI taxonomy): Eukaryota > Metazoa > Arthropoda > Insecta > Hymenoptera > Torymidae > Torymus > Torymus aiolomorphi. Next base: position 32,232,702 of record CM070876.1, read on the forward strand.
GCTTCACAAATTTTTTTTTATAATGATTTTTACTTCCAGAAACATTTTGAAACAAAAAACTTGTAATAGTAATAGAATTTGTAATGTATTTGTTTAAAAATATAATTCTTTCAATTCTCTTCTATGATGTAGTATAATGATAAAAAATAGTATATTACGATACGTAATATCGTAATATATATATATTATATACGTAATATAATATATTACCTCGGCTTCGCCTCGGGCGTCATACCACGCACGGCCCGGAAATCCAATTTCCGGTCCAAGTATTGTATACTATTTTTCTTACTCCCCGGCCGAAAGTACGTTCTGTAATTGTTAAATAATTGATAAAATTGCGTTATCGTCTGCTAGCTGTGTTTGAGTGTTAGTTTTTCTTTCGGCCCGCTCGATAGTACTGTCTCTGTCGCGCCGCTTTGGGTAGCTCGGTCGATATTACCGACTGTTTTTTCTTTCGGCCCGGCGTGGAGAGCTGGTTTTTTGGCCGTCTGCTACTTTCGCTGTTACACAGATGGTTTGATGCCCGGCCGACATTTGCAAGACCGAGGCGAAGCCGAGGTTTTGCTGGTCAGGCCGGGCATCAGAAACACATTCATTAAAAAAAGAAAGAAATAAGGTCATGAAATAAGTACAATAAAGTTTGATTTTAATAATTTAAACTTTTTCAATACATTAACATTAAGTATTAACACAATAATTAATACAAGATTTACATTTAAATTAATCAGCTTTGGTTTTAATAATTTTAACTTTCAATATATTAATCTCAATATAAAATAAATTTTTGTTCGATTTTTTTCTTTACAAATGATTTTCTTTATCAGATTTGTAATTGTTAATATTTACAATGAAATTGCCGTTGATAGTACAATTTTTAATTTTAATATATTTGTTTCAAGTTTAATTTATTTGATCATTCAATGAGTTATTCTGATCTTGATTTTGATTTTTATCTCCATTCAGTGATTTATTTTGATTTTGGTTTTGATTTTTATCTTGAATTTGAGGATTTAAATTTTTAAGAATTCTTTTTGATTCATTGGTGCTGGTTTGCGGTTGAAGAGTTGTTGTATTGCTTGTTGTCGTAGTAGGTTTTTGATCTGAAATAAAGTTTGTTACGAATGAAAAGTAGTACAGGTAGCATCGACTCTATACATTAGTATTTTTTATGCTTACCTGAAGTTGAATTGAAGTTGTTCGTAGTGATTTCTTCTTCGAAATCTGACCAATTTAAATTGTAATCAGATTCATCTTTGTTGGGTGTAGTATTTTTCAATGATTTCGAATGAGACATTTCATCTTGAATTTGAGGATTTAAATTTTGAAGAATTCTTATTTTACACGGAGGTGGTTGAGTAGTTACATTATCTTTGAATCCTACTTTCACTGGTGTTTTTGAAAGAAATTTTTTGCTGTTGTGGTTTGTCGAGGGTTGATTTTCATTGTTTTCCGGTGTAAGTATTTTCTTATTGCTGGCTGTGGTAAAGTTGAGTTGTTGGTCTGAAATAAAGTTTGTTAGGAATTAAAGGTAGTACGCAAACTTATCAAGTATATTAATATTTTTTATGCTTACTTGGAATTGGATGGTACTGGTTCGTAGTGAATTCCTGGTTGGAATGCGACCAATTTGAATGGTAGTCGGAGTCAGCTTCATTGGGTGTAGTATTTGTCGCTCTATGTATCTGAATGGGGTGGGTGGCATTCGAAAGAGAATTAAAATACCTATATTTTCTAGAAAAAATTAATTTTCTATCTATCACGGTTCTTTAGTTATCATCAAAAACAAAAACGTGTTTTTTTTTAAAAACTCATAACTCCAATGTTGTGTAACAAAATGAATTAAAATGTTTAAAAATTATATCTATTATAATCTATTGTAATTATGAATTATGCATTATGAATGCATTATATTCTGCATTATTATAATTTATTTGTGAGTTATGAACTTTTTAAAAAAAACACGTTTTTAGGCACGACCGCTTCTCGGGAGAGCCTTATATTTTCGTCAGGGCGAAAATTGTAACACTTCAAATTCTGAAAATTTACAACATAAAAACTATTTTCCACCCAAAAGAAGTACATTTTAAGCGTTTTCAGAGATCTATGTATGTCTGTACGTATGTATGTGATCAAGTAACCCGATTATCTCAGCGAAATTTCGACAGATCCAAACGGGCTTTGGGGAATATACTCATCTAATTATAGGTAACTGACAGTTCTCTATCGAGCCAAATCGATCGACAAATAAAAAAACGCCAGAGCAAATAAAAATTTGAAAAAATCGATTTTTGAGCATACGGTGAACAAAATTAAATTTAAGTCAAAAACAACAAATGCATCTGCTAAAACTAATTAAAAGACGTCTTTTTTACATTGAACATTTTTTCTATGAACAATATTTAACAATGTAATAGCGAAAAAATCGCTAAAATCATCAAAAATAGTCGTTTTTTTGCTATTACTTTACAGGATTTGAATTTACACAAAAATGTTAAATACAAAAGTTATAGATAATATTGAAACAAAACTTTTTCCTATTCGACATTTTTTTGTACGATCAATTCCTGATGAGCTAAATCCAAAAAAACGGTTTTTAACGCCTAAATGTACATAAAATGGCTGATTTTCGTTTATAACTGAGCAGAATTTGACTTTACACAAAAATTTTAAATATAAAAGTTATAGATAATATTAAAACAAAACTTTTTTATATTGAACATTTTTTGCTACGACCAATTCCTGACGAGTTAAATCCAAAGAAACGATTTTTAACGCCTAAATATACCTAAAATCGCCGATTTTCGTTTATAACGTAGCAGGATTTGATTTTATACAAACAAAAGTTATAGATAATATTTGTCCCATTTAACATTTTCATGTACAATCAGACCCAGACGAACTAAACTTATAAAAACGATTTTTTAGGCACGACCGCTTCTCGGGAGAGCCTTATATTTTCACTAGAGCGAAAATTGTAACACTTCAAAAACGAACAATTTGTTGCATAAAAACTATTTTTCACCCAGAATTAGTTCATTTTAGACGTTTTTTATGGTGTATGTGTGTATGTCCGTTCGTATGTAGTCAAGTTTATGGAATATCTCAGCGAATTTCCAATAGATCTTAACGAATTTTGGCCCAGATACTCGTCTAATTATAAGTAAGCTCCAGTCTTATACCGAGCCGAATCGATCAACAAATAAAAAAACGCCAGAACAAATAAAAATTTGAAAAAATCGATTTTTGAACATAATGTGAACAAAATTAATTTTACGTCAAAAAACAACAATTGCATCTGCTAAAACTAATTAAAACACGTCTTTTTTACATGGAAAATTGTTTTCTATGAACAATATTTAACAATGTAATAGCGAAAAAACCGCTAAAATCATCAAAAATAGTCGTTTTTTTTGCTATTTCTTTACAGGATTTGATTTTACACAATAATGTTAGATATAAAAGTTATAGATAATATTAAAACAAAACTTTTTCCTATTAAACATTTTTTTGTACAATCAATTTCCGACGAGTTAAATCCAAACAATTTTTAACGCCAAAACATACATAAAATGGACGATTTTCGCTTATTTCAACGATTTGACTTTACACAAAAATATTAAATGCAAAAGATATAAGTATGGATAACATCTAAACAAAACTTTTCCCCAATTAATATTTTAATGTATAATCAATCCTGATTATCTAAACCTATAAATACGACACTTTACATATTCAATTTTCGCTTATTTAACACGATTCGATTTGACAAAGAATTATTCAATGCAATAGCTTTAAATAATATCGCAAAAATCAATATAACATACGAAAGATCATATAATTATAAAAATATAATCATAAGATATAAAATTACATTTAATTACAATGTTAAAATAGTACATTACGATACTGCCACTGAAGTCACACGTATCGTACGATATTTTATAGCACGTTTACCTAAATCCGCTGTCACGCCTATCCGTACCTTAATCAGTCCACTCGCTACGCTCGCGCGCTAACTACGCTCACGGTGCAATAATCGATTACTTAAGTCACGGGTAGGGCGTGACTTAAGTGTGGACTTAGGTCACACTGTGCTATAAAATGAGATAAACACATTGAAAACATAATTTAAAAAAAAGAAATATCTATTGTTTACAAACCGCCAAATATTATGTAAACTAAAACACTAATAAAAATATATAATAAGAAATATAAATTGATGTTGAAGTAACAAAAATTAAAAGATTAAATCCCTAAATGTTTTTTTACTTAAAATTATTCTAAGTTGGTCCAAGAAACAAATTATTTTTTTCTAAAACTTGGTCATAGACAGGTAGCTAATATTGTATATAATCTAATCTTCTATTAACAATGTGATTAATAGAAGTTCTTCAAGTTTAAACCTTAAAAATAAAATTAAAAAACAAAGATTAAATTTTTGATTAAATATAAAATTGAGCCAAAGAATAAGCAAATATAATATTCCATCCTCACGACTCGTAACCATATTCCTGATATCACACATTAAATAATATTCGATGACGAATGAATCTACGAAATGATTTTGTGACCATGAATGAAAATCCTTGAGGATATAGTTATTATGTTGAAATGTCCCATCTAAATAAAACAAAATAAAAGAAACAATAAAGTTTGTTGTTGGTAGGTAATGAGGTATGGCGGGTTTGATGTGGGGCGCAGGGCGGGGTCCAGGGGCAGAGCCCCTGGTGGGGGTGTAGGGGGCGAAGCCCCCCCACCTGATATATTAAAATTACTGATATATTAAAAAAAAAATATATATATATCAACAGCGATATATATAAACTTCTTTCTGAAATACGACGTTACTAAAGAAGTGAATTATTTTATTTTAATTTATTTACACTTTATTTAATCCAACTAAAAAAAAGAAATTTTACTTTAATAAAATTGTAGCTATAAAATAGATAGAAAAAAAAATCGAGGTATCAGTCTTGGTACAGAAATTGACAATTTGTTGGTATGGACTTCCTTAATATATATAATTTTACAACAATTATTATAATAAGAAAGGTTTGACCCTGCTTGCTACTAAAGTAGATAATTCGAATTCAAAAACGAATTCATAGATTTCATTTATTTCTCAATTAAACATTTTGCTTCCTCCTAGAGGAAGCTTTGTAACATTAAATTTTTGAGTTGTTGTAAAAACATGTTATAATTGTGTTCCGAGATGTTAGGAATCAAAATACATGGTTTTTGAAAAATGTCTGTCTGTGTGTGTGTGTGTGTGTGTGTGTGTGTGTGTGTGTGTGTGCGTGTGTGTGTGCGTGCGCGCGCGCGCGCCTAGATCTCAATTTATACTCGGTCAATTTTGACCGGGCAGGTCTCATTTTCCGGTCAAAATCCGTTTTTTTTTTATTGGGGCGATGTGTTTTTGTTTTTTTTTTCAAATTTTCGATTTTTCTCAAACTGCTTTTTGATTTTTTTTTTAATGATAGGATCGAGTTATTCGAATCGGATGGGTAGCGTTCGAAAGAGAATTAAAATACCCATATTTTCTAAAAAAATTATTAACAATAACGTGTTTTTTTTTTAGATGCTTATAACTCCCAAACTAAACGGTCAATTTTTTTTGAGAAAAATCATGATAATGGATAATATAAATAAATATAATCTGTAATGTTTTAATTCATTTTGTTGGATAGTTTTTTAGAAAAAAATTGAAAAATGAAAATTGATTTTTGTATATCCAACGATTACAGGAGTAACAATGACTTAATCGCTTCAAAATTCTTTGTAGTCGTAGATTTATAAATTTCGTTATTAAATATTAATAACAAGAATCAACATATTAAGGTTGAGAAAACTACGGGCCAATGAATTGAAAGAGTTTTTTTTAATTAATGAATAAATATCGATAACAAATTTGTCGTACTAATACATTACGATACAAGTGCGATAAGTGGCCCATTATTTTATGGCGTAAAGTTAAGGCCCGAGCGTAGCGAGGATCCTTTCACGGCGTGTAATGTGTTACTTAACGCATTAGTATCATACAATTTTTTATAACACTGTCTGCCTTAAGTCCGCTGTCACGTCTATCCGTGCGCTAAACAGTTCATTATCACACCGTGAGGTTAGCGCACGAGCGTAGCAAGTGCGATAAACACGGTGAAATAATGGACTACATATCGCACGGATATTTTTTTTTATTAAATTATACCTACTTCTAGAAAGATGAAATTTGATTAAAAAACATACGATGCCTGAAATACATTATAGAAGCAGAGTTCTATTATTTTTATACTTAAGCACATTTACGCCAACTAAACATCGACAACACTGAATGATGAGTACACCTGCTAAATCTGACTGGTGGCTTTTATAACATTACAGGGGCAGGATTAATTTATCTTTTCATGCTGTAAATTTCAGACTAATTAATTAAATAGGTTTTCTCTTATGAAATCTGAAGGGCCATGTAGTGTGAGCCTGTCCGAAAGATTTATAGAGTATGCTTAAATAAATATTCTGGAAACCTGTCAGAATTATGAAAAGTTCACTATAACCTCTAAAAGTCAATTAATACTGGTAGTTAATGGATAAGCTCATTGTTCATTAACTACTACAATTCGACTGAATTTTACAGATTAAAATAACTTTTTTCACAATTTTTACACGTATTCAGATTTATTGTTATGGCCAGACAAGCTATAGATGTATAGAAGTTTCAGACACACTCACACTACACTACAGTATACGGAACAAAATTAAAAACTTAATAAGAAAATTCATCCGGCTCCTACAATATAAAAGCCACTTGTCGGATTTAGCAGGTGTATTGAGCATTCAATGTTATCGATATTGACTTTGAGGTGATGTGTCCGTACTTAATCCAAAAGACTAAGAATGATAGAAACCGGCTTCAGTAATGCATCTCAGACATTCCATGTATTTTTGAGTTGACTCTATCTTTTTGAAAGTACATGTAATTTAATAAAAAAAATAAAAATACAGTTCTATAAAGAATACACAAGCAGTGCCTGAATTAAATCTGAGAAATTGCATGACTTATTTTTTCTTTTTATTAAATTATACCTACAAAAAAAAAGATAAAATCAGCTTAAAAATACATAAGATGCCTGAAATGCATTATAAAAGCAGATTTCTATCATTCCTATGTTCTTCTAAATGAAGTTTGAAAAGACATCCTCAAAGTAAATATCAACCACATCAATGAATGAGGAATAGATCTGTTAAATTTGACTGGTCGCCTCTTATAGTTGCTGCTTTTTCTGAAAGGATAATAAAAACCCTGAAACAAAAAATGAAGCTATAGTAATGGTTGAAAGCAGTAGATTACTGAAATAATAATTATTCAAAGAAGAGACCACAAAGTGGTCACAGTGAATTAAAATAAATACAGACTAGGTCAACTTCCATTGATAATCTATAGAAAGATGAAGCTGCCAAGATGTGTGCATCAGGAAGCCCTTCACTCAAGGTTACCCACTGTAATGCCATTGTTGAGTTTCTCAAAGTTGCCTTTCCCAATTTGGTCCTATTTTTTTTAAAGTCTCCTGCTTTATGATGGTCATATAATGACGCTCTCGAGGAAAGAAGAATTATATGAAGACGTGTTGTCTTCTGCAGGAGCTCTTCGCCCTAGGCCAAAAACATAATTACAACAAGAATAACTTAGCAACGGAAGGAGTACAGAGAAGCCACACTCCTGTCAAAGGGGTAGGAAATTATTGCAGGATAGATACTAGCTGAAAAGTATAAGCCAATAAACTTTCTTACAGTAAGCTACTCACCAGATAATTTTTTCAACGAGTTCAGAGGTTGTCAATGTCCACATAAAATATGTCAATCAATCCAACATATAATCCCAATAAAAAACGCTAGCTGCAGGTGTTAAGGACGCCGTGATGTAGTCTGCACGAGCTCTTCGCCCTAGGCCAAAAACATAATTACAACAAGAATAACTTGGCAACGGAAGGAGTACAGAGAAACCACACTCCTCTCAAAGGGGTAGAAAATTATTGCAGGATAGATGCCAGCTGTAAAGTAAACGAGAAAACATTCTCACAGCAAACTACTCACAATATAGTGTTAGCGTGTCGATAAGATCATTCATAGCACTATATATTTACCAAGATATGTTGAGAGAATTGAAAGGGATCTTTGCACTCAAAAGTCGAGAAAGCGCATGTGTATTCTCAACTAAGACCTCTTCACCCTCACTTAAAGTTTACCAGAGTGTTCACACACAATACAATACATACAGAGGGATTGTGTATGCAATTTCAGATCGACTCAATCAGCCGGTACGGAGAAAATGACATTTTTCTCAAAAATTTCTTGAAAAAGACACAGAAATTGCAATATCTCCAGACTTGCTGATTATGCATATCAAAATCTTGATATACTGTCCCTCAGCATGTATTCCATCATGTATAGAAAATTGAAGATACTTGTAGGGAATGCAAAAGGGATCTTTGCACTCAAAAATCGAGAAAGCGCATGTGTATTCTCAACTAAGACCTCCTCACCCTCACTTAAAGTTTACCAGAACGTTCACACACAATACAATACATACAGAGGGATTGTGTATGCAATTTCAGATCGACTCAATCAGCCGGTACGGAGAAAATGACATTTTTCTCAAAAATTTCTTGAAAAAGACACAGAAATTGCAATATCTTCAGATTTGCTGATTATGCATATCTAAATCTTGATATACTGCCCCTCAGCATGTATTCCATCATGTATAGAAAGTTGAAGATACTTGTAGGGAATGGAAAGGGATCTTTGCACTGAAAAGTCGAGAAAGCGCATGTGTATTCTCAACTAAGACCTCCTCACCCTCACTTAAAGTTTACCAGAATGTTCACACACAATACAATACATACAGAGGGATTGTGTATGCAATTTCAGATCAACTCAATCAGCCGGTACGGAGAAAATGACATTTTTCTCAAAAATTTCTTGAAAAAGACACAGAAATTGCAATATCTCCAGACTTGCTGATTATGCATATCTAAATCTTGATATACTGTCCCTCAGCATGTATTCCATCATGTATAGAAAGTTGAAGATACTTGTAGGGAATGGAAAGGGATCTTTGCACTCAAAAGTCGAGAAAGCGCATGTGTATTCTCAACTAAAACCTCCTCACCCTTTCTCAAGGTTTACAAGAATGTTCATACACAATCCAATGCATGCTGAGGCATTGTACATTAAGTTTCAGATATATTCAATCAGCCAAATTGGAGGAAATTACTTTTCTTTCTTAATAATTTCCTCAAAAAGCCCACAGAAAATGCTGTAACTCCACACTTGCTGATTATTTAGATCTGAAACATGGTATATAATCCCTCAGCATGCATGATATGGTGACGTGTGTAAAGCTGAAGATATTTTCAGAGAAAGGAAAGGTATTTGTATACTTGAAAGTCGAAAAAGCTCATGTGCACTTCCAACTAAGACTACCTTGACCCTTGCTCAATGTTTAACAAAATGTCCTTGTGGAAAAAAAGATGAAAACCCTGCAAGATTAGAAAGGAGCTAGTATTATTGAAATAATACTTACTCAAGGATAAGACTACAACTCAATTAGCAGAGAACTCGATCAACATCAATATCGATCCATACAGCAATTTAGGAAACACAGTGACTGCAGATATAAACATTGATGACTGCCGTCTGCCGGACTGCCGTGCGCACATGGTTGACATGGTGCGGGTGAGAGCCAGATAGGAAGCGAAGCACTGTAGCGATAATACGTACGTAGTAGGCAGCTTTCTTGTGTTCACTCCGCACTGAAACTTTTTCACTAGAAGTTCGGCCCGGCCTTTTTCTCATCATCCGCGGCGCCGTGTCGCTTACGCAAAGAAGCTACGAGCTATCAGCTGACGAGCCAGACAAGATGAGCAGGTGAGCTGCAGCGCATGCGCATGCGCGCACACTCACATGGGTAAAGCCAATTAGCCAACAAGCCAGCAGTGTCACCGCCATCACGTGATTGGCGATGCTATACACGTTACCCATGTGAATATATGATGTTGTAATTTTTATATCGTTTATTGCAATTATTGCGAATTGCGTAAAATCAAGCTCGCATTGTCATCACTTTGCATAAACATCTATATATTATACGTAATACTTTATACACGAACAATATGACATGACTTGATAACCATTGCGCGGTAACATGTCTGTAAGAGACGGTCACTAATGCTTTTTAGACCGTAAATTTTTCGCTTATTAGCAGGGTGCGCTCCCATGCGTTACGGAAAAACTTACGGAATGGTAAAATCGTAATGGCGGTGATGCGAAATTTCAAAAGTGTTAACTACATGATTAAATAATACGTAGTAAATGTGGGTCTGATTAGTTATATTATCATATTAATAAATAAAAACAATAATAGTCTTAATAACAATAAAATAATTAATTCCATAAAAGTTACTCGCAATTAATTAATAACATTACATATATATAATTTTTTAATATTCACTTTGTGCACAATCTAATTGATATTTATCTTCTTTTTCTTATTAAAAACATTGTTCATAAACAATAAACAATGTTGTTTAACAGTATGTACATGGTAATAATTCATAATGAGCGGGCCTATTCCGTACGAAAATTTCAACACCCTAGTCCCATGGAGTACTTTTTTTTTAGCGAAATGGTTTTCTAACCTCACTTTCGGTTAAAACTTATCAAAATTTGTTGATGTAATGCTAAAATTGCATTAGAATAAATTAAAAAACAACAATTTAATAAATACTGAACAAACGAAAATTATATTTCCTTAAAATTATTATCAAATTAATTTCTTGAAGCACTACAATCCTCATTCCGGCGTTTTTTCTGACTCTCCTGGGAATAGGGCTTTGTAAAAACGTAACGGAAATCCGCGCGCCATTATTCGAATTGCAAGTTCACTCCGATTTTGTCGTTCCGTTTAATTTTACGGAACGCATGGGATCGCACCCTTACTGTTTGCCATATGGTAACAAAAACTATTTTTTTTTTTTTAATAGTATGCAAAATCATGAGTGCATTGCCCTTCGTAATGACATTATTAATCAATTTTCGCTTTTATAAAAATACAAGGTTCTCCTGAGTATTGCGGTCGCACCTATATGTAAAAACGAAGTTTTTACATAGGGAGGGGGCGGGCGACAAGCGAAGCGAGGAGCAGGTGTGTGTGGGGGCGGGGGGGGGGGTGGCGTGCCGAAGGCACGCTGGGGAGGCGCAGCCCCCCTAGTTGTTAATAACAAAAGAACAATGATAGCTATAAATTTTTTTTTTCTTAAAAAATATGAATTATGAAATATAAAAAAAAACAAGTTTTTGTTAATAACAAAACAACCGTGATAGCTATTTGTTTTATTATAAAATTTAGATATTTTACTTCTATTTCAAATGATAACTTTATTTATCAGCTCAAAATTTATATAAATTTGATATAAATAAATAATAAATAAATAAATTTAAAAATTAACAATTTTTAATATTCATAAATGAATTTAATTATAATTATGCAATAAATTTTTTTAAAAATTATAAATTTTGTTATTAAAAATTAATTAAAGGAATCAACAAATTACGGTTGAGGAAGCTACGGACCAATGAATTGGCAGCGGTTTTTTATTTGTATTTGGCACATTTCATTTTTATCTACTTCATTTGCATCTCGTTTCTGGTTCTTATTTCAATAGTATTCTTATTAGTATTTTCAGCTTTTAGAGACATAATTTTTGAGGTGTACCACATAATTGGTATTTGAAATTTTTTTGCAGATCCTTTTTCGGTGTTGTAGATTTACTAGGTGTTCTAATCAAAGTTTTTATTTTAAATCCAAGACGAGCAGGAGAAATATTTTTATTTGTATTTGGCATTTCTTTTTCATCTATTTCATTTGCATCTGCTTTCTGGTTCTAATTTCAATAATATTCTTATTACCTATTATCTTCAGCTTTTAGAGTATTTACTAACTCCAACAAAAATCTTCTTGACTCTGTAAAAAATAAACAAAAAATTTTCACAAAGTATCAAATCTTTTATTTAAAATTACCAATTAACAGTTAACCATTTAATACTTATTTAAAAACAATTGTTACCCCATTGATGCTCGTAAATAAATTCTTTTTGTCAGTGGAGTTCTCGAAACCTTTAATAATTAATTATTTAAATAAACAATCTACCGCGATGGTCAGTGATATTGTGGTATATAATAATAAATATATCACAGACATATAGACAGGTTATGTTATTACTGTATGCATTATTATTATATGTGTATTTATATAAATATACAAACAAATATACATGTTTCTCTCTCTATCTCTCTCTCACTTTCTGCGTGTATATATAGTTGTATATATCATAGTAGGTAGGAGCTTGACCAATCACAACCGAGCAGCGGTCGGAACAAAACAGCTGATCGACGAGAGAAAAGAAGAAGAAAATTTTTCGATCTGAAAACAGCCATCGGAAATTATGAACTCGATATACATCAAAACGAAACAATATTTTTAATTGAAATTTTTTATACATGTAGTATATCAGAAAATCTATCCGTTGATATATTCAAGTATGAGAAAAAACATAATGCGAAGTCATAAAAAAATAGTGAAATTCTCGCACACCCATTTCAATGTATATGTAGCACGGTCGTCCCTCAGGCTTCTTCTACATTGGACAGTTACTTGCCTTCGGAGCGCGCCCGCGTTCCTTGATACGAGAAATCTTTATTCGTGCGTAAGTTTCAAGTGTCCTTATGTTCAATCCATTTGTGAAACAAAATTCTTCAATACTCTTTAAAGTATTTTCAAAGGGAACATTTTGTTGCATTACTCCAAGAGGTTTGCAACTCAAACTCTTTGTTTTGGTATCTAAAAGTAATTCGCTTTTGAGGATTCGATAAGCAGAAAAAATTTTGAGTGTATTAGCTATTTCAATATCAATTTTATTCGGGCCATGTGTAATTTTTTTTATAAATCCATTGCCGTCTTCAAATGGAAATGCAGACCAAGCCCATAACGGTCCCCATAATCGAACAAACTGAGCTATATGTACCAATTGGTGAACATTAAATGAACAATTTCTAAGGCCATACAAGTTTTCGAATTCGCTTACGTATAAATTCAAAAGCTTCTCAGCTAAATCAATTTCTTGGTTATGAATCTTACTTTTTAGAAGCAATCTTGTAGCGTAAACAAGCAATAAATAATGTTGATAATACTTATCAGGTAATCTTTTCTTTACTAAAATGGGAGAGTAAAATAGAATAAAATCCCGTATTTCAGAGGCTTTCCAAAATGACATATCTTTTACACATCTTGGTTTTCTTATTATAAAATCCGGTGGAAATATTTTTTTTAAGTCCTCGTCTATTTCTCTTCGTAATTTCTTCTTTACATAAAATGGTTCATTCTTATTTTTGGTATCAAACCATAATGAGAATAAAGATCGAGAGCCAAGTAGTATCGCGTGCATGTAATCCGGCACAAAAGACTTAGCCACATTAAAATGAGGAATCAACGCTGTCACAGAAGGTCCTTTCACTCCTTTTACATGATTCCGACTCTCATTGTGAGTTTGCAGAGCTTGCAGAAACATGTTTTCCTTTGTTCTGTCCGGCGCACCTACGTAAGGATAAGCACGATTATGGCCTGTACCAGTAGAACACGTTACGCCTGGATGTTCGCAAAACGTGCAACCGTACTCTCCATTATATTGATGGATATTTTGCGTTGCCGCTCTTGCCGGAGCATCTATGGTAGCGACTGGAGCGATAACAACGTTTTTTCTGTAACAGTCTGTCTCTTTATCAATCCAATGAATACCATCTATATATAATTCTTTTAGCATATTTACAAATGGCTGTAAAAATGACAACATGTTTGGTTTTTTTTTTCTGTACTGTAGTATATTGATGTGACGTAACGAAAATTTACTCTTTGACTTGGGTGCACATTCATGATTTGTACTTGTACAAGGTATACTTGACCCTTAGAACTATTCGATATCGGTAACCCATCGAAATTCCATAGTAAGCACAAGTCATAATCATTTACTATTACATTAGCTTTTAGATCCTTATATTGTGAACTTGAGGTGATGTCGCTTATATAATTTGGATCTCTCATTTGCTCATTCTTGTACTCGTCAATAAGATTTTTCAAATTTTGTGTTTTAAAGGCATGTTCTAATAAAGACTTTAAATTGTATTGAATAAATAATCCATTTACATGTGCTCCTTCACATGCTTCACATACGATAACTGGCGGTTTTTGGTCCCAGCGACCAAGAAAATGAGAACATGTCTCACAAACACGATACCTTTGAATTTCTTCATATTGATAAGGCATCAATTTTTCTAAAATGTTCATTAAATGGTATTTTGTTTTAGGTACCTTATTTGGTGTTGGAAGCATTCTATTAAGTAATTTCAATAATCTTTCGATGGAAATTTTAGTCGAACAATTTTCAATATAAAAATCTAAAACTTAGATTATTGCTTCGCCAATACTCATTTCTGATCCTGTATATATTCTTTTATTTAAATATTCATTTAAATTCTCGTCATTTTCAACCTCCATTTCAAATTGATCATAGTCACTATCTGATACATCTTCAAAATCTGAAGCGGATCCCAAAGAAGAGCTTGAACTGCTCGCATCATTATTCACAAAACTATTTATACTACCCTAAAATTAATAGATATTTTTATGCTAATAAAACATTTAATTTCATCTAAAAAGGATAGACAAACATCTAACCGGTTAAAACACTTTTTTGACATTCAAATAAGTACATTTCTATAATTATAGTTTAAAAGAAATATTATAAATTCTCATAGTTACCTGAGAGACAGAATCATTATCAATCTCGTCATGATTTTGATAATTTTCTTCACCAATAACCTCTTCTTCCCTGTTATTCATAACATATTCTTCTTGTAGTAAATTAAATGCTCCCCATCTCCGAAAAGTTGTTATAGGAATCTCGGCAAACTATTGAGTTTTTCAAAATAGACAATAATGTTATAAACATCTTTTAATAATTTATTTCATTATCATTATTTGACTAATTGTATAAAGTATGTATGTTCTAAAAGAAATGTTGGATAAGTCAATAAAAACTAAATAAATAAGTAGTATAAGTCAATATTAAATTTTGAAAATTAGAACATGTAAAAAAGAATTTTTTTCGTACACTGACAATAAGAAGCTTTCGTGAATCTGGTTCGCTCAACAGAGACAGCTGCACTCTCAAACCCGAGAGACGCTTATATATAAGTATATTAGCGCCGTGCCGTGCCGCGCCGCGTCGTGCTCATAATGTGCTATGCTTGCGCCGTTCCGTACGGACGCATAAGGCTACACGCAGAAAATTCCCCACAGCACTAGACCGTGTTTAAAGAGAGAGCCGCCGACACTGGCCCACGCAGTGGCTGTCAGCTCTCCGCGCCGGCGCCACCGAGCTTGCTAACGCCGAAAAACGAGGTGATTGCAAGCTCGACGCGGAGAGCTGACACTCACTGCGCGGGTCAGTGTCGGCGCGCATTCTCGTAGCGGAGCAGGTACAGAGACCGCGAGCTTGACTACAAACACGGTCTAGTACTGTGGGGACTTATTTTAGGGGGGTATGTACAACGCAGCGACGGCACGGCGGCAGCACGCCACGGCGTAAGACAACGCAGCGCAGTACATTCACTTTTATTAGAACAACCGTCGGGTATGCGAGCGCGCGCTTTTGAAACTGAACGAGCGAGTTTACCGAAAGCAAGATAGCTCTGCAATATCTTTATCGAAGCAACGGTGGAATCAAAAGTTTTTCAGCGTATAACTACATCAACATGATATGTGCGATTACTGTTTACCTGATTCTCACTACTAGCATATTCCTTATATCTATTCATGTTTTTTACACGTTTCTACTTCATTTTATACTATCACTTACGGCGTGCTCGTCACGTACGTTTTCTTGCTGTCATACATCTGAACGATGAACGATATAAATAGATGAAAAATGCATCAACGTTCATGTAGCAACATTCACATCATCAATCGACAAAACAGTTTGTGCCGTAGTTACGTGAGTACGTCCGAAAAATAGCTACTAAAAAATTTAGCAGTACACCGCTTATTAAAATGGACGAAATGCAGTATTTAGTGGAATGCAAAGACACGTCTCTTTGTATTATTTATCAACACTCAATAGTGTTCAAGGAGGCCTCAGAAAAGCTTCACGAAGGGGACGAGATAACCTTCTTTGGCCGGAGAATTCTCGATCGGCGAAAGAGTTTTCAGGATCAATAATTAAAGAGTCCAGTTAAGTAATGATCAAAATATTACAATAAGTATTGACGACTAAAGACCACGTGCATGAAAACATTTAAGGGCAAGCCGGTCGGCTTACTTTATATGTTTCACAACATAGCCTCTTTACGCGAGCCATCACTTTTTCTCTTTTGCCGTTTGCATCGTTCGACAATTCTCAAATAAAACAAAATAGTCGTCCATTGTGTTGCTCAAATGTACACTGACAGAAAAACTCAAGCAAAAATTCCTATGTTGCTCTCGGAATCGTCCCACAACTGGTCGAAACCCAAATATTTACCAAGATTTGTCATAACTAGTACAGTTTTACGGAAGAAACATTACCAGTCGTAGTTGAAAAGTACTATAGAACATAGCAATTTCCCCGATACAGAAAAATTCATCTTTCAATCAGCGAGAAAATAGTGTTTTTGTAACAGATTTTACCATGCAACGTGGCAAAAATGAAAATATTCGGCCTACGTTTCTGGTCGTTTACGCTAGTGGCGCCGCCATAGGTGAGAGATGAAACAACGGCACAGCGCGACGTGACCACGTGACGCTGCGACTCGTGACAAAGCGCGATTCCCGGACGCCCGGACGACCTGACCCCGGCTCTCATCGAGTAGCGTGTAGCCACCAGCTAAGTCGCGAGTTGCACCCAGGAAACCATATCAGGTAAGTATTTATTGTTATTTATTAATAAAGTATTAAGTTATTCGAAGAAAGTATCAAAACCTATACATTCTACTCAATGTATTCGTAGCTGAGACATTCGCGATCAAGCATAACCTAAATCGCTTCATGAAAATTATGTACCCGCTTGTACATAGTAAACCATCGGAACTAGCCATTGTTTTGTTACGTTTTATTGCATTTTCTAAGATTTGGGATATTTCCTATTAAATAATTTTCTGTTAAATATTCTTTTAAAACCGTAACTGAAATCTTTCACATACACATAGTTGACGTGTTCGCTAGTAATCATTGCACAAGATTTCCTATAATTTAACCAACAAAAAATTCTTAAAAATTCTTCTATTGAACCAAAATTTTTTATGTAGGTGATTATAAAAATTTTGTATAGTTTTGTATGTACTACCTGTGTATTAATTATGAAAATTCGTTTAATTTACAGTGTGTTGTCTACAATGGATAGTGATAGTGAGGCGATGGTACCTACTATTATTGTACAATACAGTTAACATATGTATACCATTTGGAAAATAATAACTGTTTCATGACTTATTTCAATGTTTTCTTTACAGTATGAGGAGTCATTGATAGAAGGTCTGATAGAAAACCAAGAAGGTTTGATAGAAAACCAAGAAAATCTGAATAGCGATACTGTTGCAAAAGGGCAGAAACGAAAGAAACCATTTGAAGATTCTACTAATCAAAGTGATGGAAGCCAAGAATCTGAAGTAAGTGACCTTCGATCTTCTTCTTTACCTACCAATGAAGATACCGAACAAGAAAAAGTTGTAGTAATAAAGCGTATTGCTAATGAAGAAGAGGTTCGTATGATTTTTTTCTTATTTAAACGTACAGTCAGTATAGCAGGTATCATTTTTAGAGTAAATTTATATTTATTTTCAGAGTGTAGCAGACTATATATTTAAAAATGCTGAGGAAAGTTAATACTTAAAGCATATAATGACAATGGTCAATTTTTTGATAATCCATTGCGGAACAGATTAACAAGATTTATTATTCGAAGAGACTTTCAACGAGGCTTCAAAGATCTAAAAGTAGGGGAACAATTAGACAGATTTGTGTAAGTTTCCATCTTTTCTTTTGATAAAGCAATTTATTATTATTATTGATTAGATAAATTTTATCTTCATTAAAGTTTGGTATGTATTTTTGTAAAATATTACTTTATCACATAACTAAAGAAAAACCGTGTAAATATTTATTTACTATAAAAAATTATTGTAATATTTATTGTTGATAATTTATTTGAAAATGTTTTAGAATATCTTCATGTCGTTTAGAAGAGCTAGCAGAAGAACTGGTTGAAGCGGTGGAAACGTAAGTGCTTCAGGTACCTTATGGGAGCACTATAACTACATGAAAGGTGTTTATCGCAAGTACAACTTGTTAGCACCATCCAAAAATTCCAACGACACTGAATCAATAGAACTGCGTGAATCACAATTAAAAGAACAGTCTGAAGATGGTAAAAAAATTTTTTTGAATACTAATGTATTGAATTTTTGAATTAATGAATATTCAATAAAAGAAGACATCTGTTCTAGAATCAAGTCTCGAATGGCTTTATAAACACGTACAACCTCTAGAGGAAGTTTTTAGAAATTGGAGAAATACTGTTCTAGCGAGAAAAAACCTATTGATGATACATAATTTACCAGTGATAGAGTACTTTAAGAAATTTCCATGTCTTCAACTACAAGTTGGAGCAAATTTAGTAAGAATTGTACAATAAAAAATAAAAATAATAATTAAATATTTGTGGAGTAGGATAGCAAGATCATTCTGTTATTTACAGTTAGTAGAAGATTTTAAACAGCAACATCCAGGTAAAACTGAATTATTTAATGAGCGATGGGTATTTATAAAAAGTGTTCTAATTAGGCATTTAGATCACGCAAAAATAAATAATCCTCAAGACAAAGCCTGGTTGCTACTATTACCATCTTTATCACCAGGTAGTCAGAAAAAAAATAAAATCTTAAAAATCTAAAGTCCTAAATTATACTTATATATAATCAAAAATGTTTTTTACTTAGATAAACAAGATCCAATTTTATTATATTTATTACCGTACATTTTCAATAAAAAAAGAGGATTTAATAAGAAAAAAAAATTAAATGGTTCCAATACATGTGATGTAGGTGTTTCTGGTCGAACCGAAGAAGGTAGTTCATTGGCAAAATTATCTATCCAAGAAAAACGTGATAGTTTTTAATTCACGTACAAGTTAGTTTTTATGAATGTTTAATATTATTTTGACAACGATGTTTTATTTTAATAAAAATCCAAATTAACGAAAAATATTATGTATGTTACAGGAAGTGCGTGATTTAGAAAAGTCGATAATTTCTATTAGGGAAAGGCTTCGACAACGTAAAGAGGGGCTTCAACCAGTTATAATTTGCACTGGTGACTTGAGAAATGTCATACAATTTTTCATTCTGATTGATAACGTGCGCTATGATGTGGCTACCTGTAGATCTGCTTTAAATATTGTTTTTAATTCATTTTTTGCATTGGATTGTAAATACCCTGCATACAGGGAATTATTTTGGATAACAATTCAGAGAGCTGGTTATGACATATGCTTAAAGAGCGATTCATTAACATCATTTGTTAAAATTTTGATTGGCCATATAAATAACGAAATGAAAAAGAATTAAACTTCAAAAAGAGTTTAAAGTTAAGGAAGTTTTAAATATTTAATTAAAAAATTTTTTATGTTTAAATATTTATGAATTAAGTTTAAGTTAATTAAACTTAATGCACTGAATGCATTAACCTTGTTAGTAATTTAAATATTTTTTTCTGTTTATTTTGTATTACTCATACATAAGTAATAAAACAAGAAATCATGCATTTTTGTTTTGCATGTGACTGTCAATTCACGAAAAATGACAAGTTTTTACTTCACATTTACTTGTCGCATTTATCTTCTCCATATTTTCAATGTGTTGGAACTTGCAATAGAATATATTCTAGTTTCAAATCATTTGAGCGTCACAGAAAATTAAAACATGAAGATAATATAAAGGAGAAAAATTCAGAATCAATTTCGATTTTACCAGAATTACTATCAAAATCGAAAGATAGTAACAGTATTCGTAATGACGAACAAGATAATCACAGTATTAAAAATAATACCCAAATTATAAACGACGATTATATTGATGACAATGATTTTGAATATGATGACCATGATGAATATGATGACTTTCAGTCTGAAGCATTTGATGAAAGAAAAACTAGCCTTAAAAGTGAAAATTCAAACGAAGAGGATCCCACGATGAAATTTATAGCTTTATTATATTCATTTACAGATATGAGTAAATTTAGAATTAGTTCAATAATCTCCGAAGTTTCTAAACTTTTCGAAAATTTGTTAGATTCATTACTAAAAGAACTACAGAAGATTTCAAAAGTATCAAATATTACTCCAGATATTTCTACGATAGAGAGAAAAATTAAAAGAAAATTTACAGCTTTTACACGAATCAGTAGTGAATATATGTACATGAAAAAGTTTGAAATGATGGGAATACTGATTATGCCTCAAAGTTACTTGTTGGGTGAGAGAGATGAATTTGTAATGATAAATAATAAGCAAATTTTAAAGCACGTTCCAGTGGTTGCGCAGTTTATCCCGGTGAGAAAAGTTTTAAAAAAGCTTTTCGAAATTCCAGGATTTCTCTCAGAAACTTTAGATTATATCAACAGCTTACAATCACAAAAAAATATTATAACTAATCTCATGCAAGGTCCTTTCTGGAAAGAAAAAGTTTCTGTTCATAGTGGTAAAATTGTATTTCCTCTCATCTTGTTTTCAGATGATTACGAAAACAATAACCCACTATCGAACCATAGAGGAATTGCAAAATCAGGAGCCGTTTACTTAACTATACCCTGTCTTCCTCTAAACTATGTATCAAAGATAGAAAATATTATATTATTTGTTCTATTCAATACCATCAATCGAACTATTTACAAAAATAAACTCATTTTTACAAAAGTTGTCGAGGAATTAAATTTTTTAGAGAAAGAAGGAATAGAAGTAACATTTGAATCTAAACAAATAAGAATTCATTTTATTCTAACTTTAATAATAGGAGACAACCTTGGATTGCATCAACTTTTAGGATTCTGTGAGAGTTTTAAGTCTAATCATTTTTGTAGATTTTGCACAATACATAAGAATGATAAATATCATGTCTTAAAAGAAAGTGATGTGGAGCTGCGAAATATAGAGAATTATAACGCTCATTTAGCAATGAACTCACCAAAATCTACGGGAATCATAGAAGATTGCATCTTCAACGACCTCAATAGTTTTCACGTGACAAAAAATTTGGCAGTAGACCCTATGCATGATCTACTCGAAGGGATATGTCGATATGATTTATTTTTGTTACTAAACTATTATATTAATGAAAAAAAATACCTCAGCCTAGACGATCTGAATAGGGACATTCACGCTTTCAATTTTGGGCAAGATAATAAACCTGTTCTAGTGAATTTGAATAATAATTATATTATTATGAGTTCCTCAGAAATGTTGTCTTTTGTGAGACATTTGCACCTAATAATTGGACGCTTTATTCCGGAAAATGACCAACACTGGCTGCTACTTACCATACTTAGAGAAATTGTAGAAATCGCTGTTAGCAATGTAATAAATATATCAACACACGTGAGACTTAAAAATTCCGTACACGATTACTTGTATCAACTAAATCAATTATTTCCAAATAGTTTAAAACCAAAGCATCATTTTTTGACGCACTACTCAAGAATTATGGGAGCTGTTGGTCCACTTTGGAGAATCGCTTGCAGTCGACTCGAAGGAAAACATCAGGAGGCAAAAACCATTTCACATACATCACGAAACCGTGTGAACGTTCATCGTTCTATCTCTATTCGACACCAACTATGCCTTAATTACAGATTCTTGTATGAAAACAAGAAATATTCTCCTTTCACTTCTGGTCCAAGTAAAACTATTAACATTACGAACATTGATAACTGCAATAATTTTATAAATCTTTTACCAAAAAATGTTTTGCAAGATACTGTGATTATTAAATGGATTATATTAAACTCGCATAAAATTAAAGCTGACACTATTATTGTTATTTTGTCTGAAAATGGGCCTGAATTTCACTTTGCACATACTTTAATATTGAACAATGAAGATGTTGTAATAGTAACAAAAAAATGCTAGATTGTTATCTGCATGAACATTATCAGACGTACTATACTACAGACCTCAATAATTATTCTTGGCATGTCTTACCGATGGCTCAGTTAAAATGTTGTATTGTAACACATGGTAATTACTTAGATGATAGACATTTCTTTGTAACTCGAAAATGGATGTAATGTTTGAAAATAAATATTTCTGTTCTCTTAATACAATTGTCTTTTTTAAATTTATACATAATATATTACAATAAATACAATTTTCGTTTTCTCAAAGAAGCAGTTATGTTTAATTTTAAAGAAAGACTGCAAGTAATTAATATATACGTGTAGAATTTGTACCAAAAATTTATTTAAATCATAAGAATTTTTTCAGTAAAATTTATTAAATTAAGATTTTATAATCCTTTTTCCAATAAATGTAACGAATTTATTGTCATTGCTATAACTTTAAAAAGTAATTTTTATTATAAACGCATTATAAGCTTTTTTAAACATTTAAACTTTTTTTATAAAAAAGATAACAATAAATTTGTAAATGAACGCTAAACGCATTGCTTTTGTTGAGTTATGTAGGTGTGTGGTATACTTATATCACGCTTTTATTCTCGAGGTGCTTAGTTAATGGGAAAAATCCCACTCGATTTGGGTTATTAATCTTTTTTAAATTTCTATTATTAGTCGTTTTTAAGTGCATGCCGAATTCAAAAATTGAAAAAATTCAGTGTCACACTTAAGCAACCTAGTTAAGCTTGATATTAATTCAAATTACGTGTAATTTCGCGCCATTGTGTATCAGCCAATCACAGTCACGTTCAGTTCAATATGTTTGAAGAGAAATTTAGTTCCTTGTACAGTCACTTGGTGTCGCATGCCATTCTCGCAAGTGGCCAAACCCTTGCTTGATTAATATACAAGACCGAAGAATTTTCACATAAGTAACTTGCGACCAGCGACAGTGTTAATTATCGTGCGTGCGTAATCTAGCGATGTTTGTTTGTATTATTATATATATGTTTTATTTGTATTATTTATTTATGTAAGGTATATTGTGTGTACTCCTCTACCAAACCCAGTGCGCGCTTCCCTTAATCCTTTGTATCTTCTTAAACGAATTACAAAAAAAATGTACTTTGCGACTGTGTGTAAAATTATTACTTAAGAACAAATATCTAAAGAAAATAAGAAAATGTTAATTAAATACGGGTTCATCCATAGGATTTCATTCTCATGATAAATAAAAAGAGCTGATTTCATCTTTTGTTTCGTAAAAATTCTATATACATCTTTAATGGAATATAACTTAAAAAATAATATTTTGAGCTCATAAAATTCCCATGTTGACTTGTAAAATTTCCATGTGGCAATAGTAAATTTTAATACAAAAATTTTTCCCATGTCAAACTTGTAATTATTACTATTTTTCAGACATGTAGTCGAGTTACCAGAGGGAAATGGGAATTTTTACTTTAGATTTTAATAATATTTACCCGATTTTTTCTGTCAGTGTAGTATGCGTGCGTACATTTATATAAGTAAAAATCTCGTTGGCAAGTTGAATTAACGAGCAGAAATTTTTCGTAAAATCTCTCGATTATACTCTTGAAGTTTTGACGCATACACACGTTGCCTGCATATTTTATCTACTTATTTCCGTCACTATTTTCATCAGTCTATTGTTTTCATCGCGATTTTAGTAAAAAAAAAAAAATAACCTAATCGATACTCAAAAATGAACGTACAGACAATTTCCTTTCGGCACATGAGGTGACATTCGGTACTTGACGCTCAACTTTATCGTTTTCGTAGAGATTTTACATATACTCATACGGTCACGAAGGTACACACTAAAAATAAGTAATATGTTATTGTAAATTAAGTGCAACAATCTAAACAAAATTTATTATTTTACAGGTGATGAGGAAACGTTGCTTGCTCTGATGACAGACTTGGTTAGTAAGAGGACAAACAGAAAGAGGAAATCTGGATTATGCAAGACAAAAAGCAAGGGTGGCAGTGGCGTTAAAACTTCTGTAATAATCGTACAGTGCAATGATATTTTAATATTTGTTTTGATGGTACTCACAAACATTTTTTTTAGAATGAGGAGGAACCACCACAGGCTAAATTAAAAGATATCAATAGCTTGATGGAATCCAAGATTCTTAAGGAACTGCAAAGTCAAGAAATGAATAAAAAACAAAAAAGTTCATCCAAAGTGATCCAAAAAGAAATGGATTTAAGTATGAAACATCTGTTAACGGCACAAGATCTTGTGAATTGTTTAAATAAAGCTAGTATTTAATTTTACTGATATTAAAAATAATTTATTTTATAAAAAGTTCATTAAAAATTTTTGTACGTTTATAGAACCTGAATCATGAGGAAAAAGAACAAGCTGCAAAAGTAATGAGTAGACGATCTTATAATATGCCGAATAATGAGACAGTAAACGAGAATTTGGAATTTAAGGAAAAAGAAGAAAGTGAAATAAAGAAAAACTATTACAAAAATAATATGGCAAACGAAAGAGGAAATCAAGATACGAAGAATGTTCAAAACGAAATGGAATTACAAATAGATGAGAAATACAATGAATTTATAGCAGAAAAGGAATTTGCAAAAGAGAAAGATACATCAATAGTCTTTCATAAAAGGAAAAGCTCAAGCCGACACTATGCTCGTACGGTATGCCTGATACGCCAGATTATGAAGAATATCAGAATCCAAACTTTGACCCTATGGACAATGATAATTTTTCTTTGAAATTAACTGATTCAGACATGAAATCTATCTACGAGGAGTTAGAAACAAAGAACTCTTCATCATTTCATACTGCAACAAAGAAAAGTCCGGAAAAGGCCATACCTTCAACTTCAAGACAATGCTTAAACGTAAGCAAAAATTTTAACAATGTTAGTTCATCATTTATTTTCTTTGCTATAATTGTGTATTATTTGTTATATTTATTAAAGGTCTCGAATTCATCTAGCCGAAGGCAGACCATTTTGATTACTTCCAGTGACTCGTCAGATAGCAGCGATATGGAAAATCAAGTACTTTTATTTTAAATACACTATATTATATTTAATTTTATTGAATTCTATTACAATCTACAATAAAAAATAATTTGTTTTACTTCTCAAATTAAGGAAGTTGATATTAAAACAAACGTCGAGGTTGATGAAAAAGCTTGTGATACCGCATCTATATCTGATGCTCACGGCGATGATGAAAAAGAGAACAACGCAAATTGGACATTAAAATATCCTAAGAATGATTGCAGTGGCAACGTAATTGTCATAAACACACACGCATTTGGGTGTTTACAGACACACACACAGTCTAAAATAACTTTTATTGTATTTTTTTAGCTAAAAGAGTTAGTTAAAGGCTCATGCATCTTTGTCAACCGGAACGCACTTAATAACGCGAAAATGTCGCAAACTAAGCAGACGACGCTAGCAAGAGCGTTAATGCAAGTTGTTTTCAATAAAGATGCACTGGAGAAGTGCACCGTTCGTGGAAAAACAGGGAAAAGACCAGGATTGCATCAAATGGGAGTAAACGCAATTTTATGTGAGTGTAAATCGTTTAGAAGTGAATAAGAAAAATTATTATTTTTCAAATATACTTATTTATTCTAATGTTTCCAGCCTACGTAAGACAATATGCAAAAAAAATTGAATGGCCGGCAATGGATGATCAAAAGATCGTAACCAGTTTAAGTAAACAAGTTGTTGAAAAAAAAAAAAAACAACATGTCTTATGAATGACAAAATAAGAGTTAAACAGGAGTCTTAATTTATCGAAATTGTGATGTTCTTATTTGTTATTATAGTTTATGTTCTAGCGGTTTTATTAAAGTACTTATTATAGTATATTTATTAAATTTGTTATTGAATAAATTATATAAAATACAAAACAATGGTGTTTATAAGTGTGCTTAAGAGTACAATATAAAAAACATATAAAATTTTTATAAAAAGTTATTTTTTATAACAATTTTATAAAACCAATATTTTATAAAAACTTTAGAAAAATAGTTATATAAAATTTCTATAAAACTTTTACAAAATTTTTTTACATGGGTTGCATTTATTTCAATCTAACTTTTTTAAGATAAGAACTATTTATTCTGTGCAGATTATCCATAAAAACTTTTATTAAATGTAAAAACTGTACAAAAAAAAAACCGCTGCCAATTCATTGGCACGTAGCTTCCTCAAACTTAATTTACTGATTCCTTTAATTAATTTTTAATTCCAATTTTTAAATTTAATACTTTATTTTGTATGGTGAGACTGTTAAACGATTTGTGACTTTTTATTTTTACTCTTTCTACTTTTTATCATAAAAAAGCAATTATTATTATACAATTTTATATTTTACAAAAAAAAAAATTCATTGCCCACAAAAAACAAAAAAAAATAGCTAGTGCCAACTGCGTGAAAAAAACTGCGAAAAGAGATACATTATGAGGTTACATTGCCTTACAAAACTCTTTTCGCATTTTTTTCCCGCAGTTGGATATGGCTAAGGTATACTATATATAGTGCTATATATAGTGACCACGTACCCATGTCATATGCTAATACTTATACGTTACCGCCTGGCGCCTTTTATGTTGTATATTCGGTTGTAACCACATGGACACGTGGTTTCCCTTCAAAACTAAATGAATACTTTTTATTATTAATTTAAGTTATTTTTATTAATAGGTATTTTTTTATACGTAATAAACGGGGACCCTAAAGTTGCTAAACACTCTCTTTTAAATCTGATAATTTAATACGTTTTCTGTTCTACTTACTTCTTTTTAGGTTAGAATAAACTACGTATACTTTTTAATTTTTAAATTTATTTTGTAAATATTTTATTTTATAAATGATTTTCATACTACTCTATTAATAGTATACCTCTTTTGAATTTCGTCCTTTATAGAATTATTTTAATGAATAATTTCTATTTATAAAATGTTTTATTGATTCTTTTATTCATATTTATATTTCTTAAGGTAGTTCTCTAATATATCAAAAAGTGGATTTCGAAAGTAATAAAATTCTAGCGTGTTTTTTAAAATCTAAATGATTTTTTTTTATTTTTTAAAATATAGGTTGCCGATCTATTATTCAAGCAAAAAATTATTGAAAATGGTTACTTTTACATTGAGAGTAAATGACGCCATATAATGCATAACAGGAAGTAATAGTATTACTTGATAAAAAAGTGGGTTTTGAAAAAGAAAAACACAGCTTAAGAAAGATGAATTTCAGCTCTTTCTTTTAAGTTTATCAAATATGTGTCAAGCCGACCTTTTTAAAAAGATATGAATGATTATAAACACAAATAGCAGACGACATGCATGAGAGCGAGAGAGACAGAACGACGCGTATGGCATGCGTATGGTATAGTTTATGCTCTCGCTGAGCGCACAAACTATAACGCGTTAGAGAACTACCTTAAATTACACATTTTCAATTTCTTACAAATTGTATATTAATGGTTTTAATTCTAAAAATTCCAAAATTCAATTAATTCCAAGAAGAATTCAACTAAAATTTATAATAATTACGATAATGAGGGGGTGCCATACTCAATTTTTACCGACCGAGTCGATTCGGCGGTTTGAAGCTAATAAAAAATAAAATACACCGAATTATGCAAAATCAAGAGAACATTGCTCTAAGTTTCACAATATTCTACCTTCCTGCCAAATTTGAAGTCAAAATATCAATTCGTTTTTGCATAAACTTTGAACAAAATTTCGAGGTGGACGAAGCGTTATGTCAAAATTTTGTTCAAAGTTTGCGCAAAAACGAATTAATATTTTGACTTGAAACTTTGCAGAAGAGTATATTATTGTGAAACTTACTATTAGAGCAATTTTCTCTTGATTTTATAGCTTGATAAAAATTCACATACATAATATCTGTATCACACACAAAATTGTCTATAAATCTGTAACTGATTCATTAAGCCGTTCTCGAGAAATTACAATTTGAAAAAAAGGTTAAAAAAATTTTAACCTCAAATATCTCTAAAATTTATGGACCAATCATTTTGCGCAAAGAACTCAGCCGAAAACTATTCAAAATCTACCTCTACAAGGAATTTTGAATCAATTAAGTCAATTTTACTCCAGTAATCGTTGTACATACAAAACTCATTTTTTTTCATTTTTCAATGTTTACGTTTCTGTTAATAACAAAAGAACCGTGATAGCTACAAAAATTATTTTTTTTGGAAAATATAGGTATTTTAATTCTCATTCGAATGCTTCCCATCCGACTCAGATACATAGAGCCATTTTCGAGAAATTACGATTTGAAAAAAAGGTTAAAAAAATTTTAACCTCAAATACCTCTGAAATTTATGGACCAATCATTTTGCCCAACGAACTCGACCGAGAACTATCCAAAATCTACCTCTACAAGGAATTTTGAAGCGATTAAGTCAATTTTACTCCTGTAATCGTTGGACATACAAAACTCATTTTTTTCATTTTTCAATTTTTTTCTCAAAAACTAACCAAAAGAATCGATTCAAATTTTCGCAGATTATAGTTATTTATATTCTGTATTATCATGATTTTTCTTGAAAAAATTGACTGTTTAGTTTGGGAGTTATAAGCTTTAAAAAAAAACGTTTTTGTTAATAACAAAAGAACCATGATAGCTAGAGAATTTTTTTCTTTGAAAATATAGGTTTTTTCATGCTCTTTCGAATGCTACGTATCCAACTCAAAAATTTAAATCCAATCATTAAAAAAATTCAAAAATAAATTTTTTGAAAATCAAAAATTCGACATAAAACAAAAACGAATTAGTGAATCATAAAAAATTATTTTCTTCCCGAATTCGGAATAAAAAAACCAAAAAAATGAGCCCTGTCCGGTTAAAATCGACCGCGTAGATCCGGAGATAAAGCGGTACACACACACACACACACACACACACACACACACACATCCATACAGACATTTTCTAAAATCATGTGATACAAACTTCTAACACCTCTAATCATGTTTCTAGAGCGATTTAACGAAACTTAAAATTTTACTATTACAAAGCTTCCTCTAGGAGGAAGCAAAATAATTAGAAGTCTTCCACATTGGCTGAGTGTCCGCATTGGGAGCCTCTCCCCTTTTTAATTTAAAATATTTTAGTCTGAATGCTTTTCGCAACAATACCTTCTGTCAAAAAAGTACCCGGAAAAGTTTTTTTAAATCTCCCGCGTTATAGATATTTGAATTTTTTTTTGTTGTATGTTGGCATCACTGTACCAAATTATGATGCCAAGTTTGAGCGCGTTCCATCAAGCAGTTTGTTTACGCCAGCTGTTATAGTCAGCTGTAGCTCAGTAGTGCGTCACAATTTTCACAATGAATACAAATATTGAACAAAGAGTTTGCCTCAAATTTTGTGTTACCAACGAAATTTAGTGCGCGGAATCTTTGAAAATGTTGGAAAAGACTTATGGGGAATCAGTTTTATCAAAAACACAAATTTACGATTGGTACAAAGAATTCAAGGAAGGTCGAGAAGTGTGTGAAGATTTGCCTCGGTCCGGACGGCCATCGACAGCATCCACCGAGGAGAACATTAAAAAAGTGAAACAAATCGTATTGGAAAATCGCCATTCAGGCTTAAGAGAGATAGCACAAGAGCTAAACATCTCCCACGAGTCAGTTCGTACGATTTTGGTGGATGTTTTGGGCATGAAACGCATCGCCGCTCGACTTGTTCCAAAAGAGCTCAATTTTCTTCAAAAAGAGTCCCACAGACAGATCTCTTTGGACTTGCTGGATCGTGCTAATTCCGATCCTACATTCATGGAACGCATTATAATTGGAGATGAGACATGGGTCTACGAGTTTGACATGCAAACAAGTCAACAGGCATCTCAATGGCAAACAAAAGACGAGCCAAAACCGAAAAAACCACGTCAAAGTCGATCAAAAGTGAAAGTCATGCTGACTATTTTCTTTGATATTCATGGTTTGGTGCATCATGAATTCCTACCAGAGGGATAGACCGTCGATAAACAATATTATTTGAGCATTTTGAAGCATTTGCGTGAAAAAATTCGTCAAAAACGGCCAGAATTGTGGAAGAACAATCCGTAGATTTTACACGACGATAATGCACCACCGCATAGAGCCACAGTTGTAACCGAATTTAAGGCCAAAAACTCAATAAATACAATCGAGCCACCACCGTATTCACCAGATTTGGCCCCATGTGACTTTTTTCTGTTCCCGAAACTAAAATTACCTCTCCATGGAAAACGTTTTGAAGCGATCGAAGCCATAAAACAAAATTCGTTGAGGGAACTGAAGGCCATCCCAGAAAACGCTTATAAAAAATGTTTTGATGATTGGAAAAATCGTTGGCACATGTGTGTTGCATCAAAGGGGGCCTACTTTGAAGGCGACAAAATAAATATTGATAAATAATTGAATATTGTGTGTTTTATTTAAAAATTCCGGGTAGTTTTTTGACAGATAGTATGCGTGCCTTGAATTTTTTAAATTTATATTAGGTAAAATATAACTAGTTTCCGAAAATAAAATCGTTATTTTGTTATTTTTTTGCTTCCTCCTAGAGGAAGCTTTGTGATAGTAATTTTTTGAGTTATTGTAAAAACATGTTATAATTGTTTTTCGAGGTGTTAGGAATCAAAATACATGATTTTTGAAAAATGTTTGTATGGATGTGTGTGTGTGCGCGCGCGTGTGTGTGTGTGTGCGTGTGTGTGTGTGTGTGTGTGTGTGTATACGCCTGGATCTCAGCTTCTACTTGATCGATTTTGACCGGGTAGGTCTCATTTGTTTTGCTTTCTTTGTGTGATGGCGGATCAAAAACTCGTTTTTTGATTCGCCGATGCGTTTTTGTTTTATTTCGAATTTTGGATTTTCTCAAAATTGATTTTTGCTTTTTTTTTAATAATAAGATCGAGATATTTGAATCGAATGGATAGCATTCAAAAAGCAACAAAATACCTATATTTTCTAAAAAAAAAATTTGTCTATCACGGTTCTCTTGTTATTAACAAAAACGTGTTTTTTTTTTAAAGCTTATAACTCCTAAATTGAACGGTCAATTTTCTTGAGAAAAATCATGATAATGCAGAATATTAATAGCTATAATCTGTACAAATCTGAATTTATTTTGTCGACACGTTTTTGAGAAGAAAATTGAAATGTGAAAAAAATGAGTTTTGTATGTCCAACGATTACGAGAGTAAAATTGACTTAATAGCTTTGAAATTTCTTGTAGAAGTAGGTTTTGGATAGCTCTCGTTCGAGTTCTTTGGGCAAAATAATTAGTCCAGAAATTTCAGAAATATTTGAGGTTAAAATTTTTTTAACCTTTTTTCCAAATCGTAATTTCTTGAGAACGGCTCGATGTATCAACTCCAAATTTATAGACAATTTTGTATGTGATATAGACAATATATGAGCGAATTTTCATCAAGATCGTACGATTACTTTTTGAGATATTTGATTTTGAAAATTTTCGTATTTTACAAAGTTATTTTCTTTGTCGCATGATAAATAGAGAAAACAAAAATTGGTTTAATCATGTTGAAATTTTGTGGAGACGTAGAGTCTATATATTATCGTATAAGTCCTTTAGATAAAAGAATTGTCTCATGATTTTTAGAGATATTTAAGGTTAAAATTTTTTTACGATTTTTTTCAAAATCGTAATTTCTCAATTACGACTTCATGTATCAGCTTGAAATTTATTAACTATTTTGTATGCGATATAGGCAATACCTGTGTAAAATTTCATCCAGATTATATGGTTATTTTTTGAGATGTTTAATATTTTAAATTTTAGTATTTTTGAAAATGACTTTCTTTATTGTCGCACAATATAACTACATTAAAATTGTTTTAATTTCTTTGAAATCTGGTGGAGATGTATAATTTGTATATTATTTATTAGAAAAGTTCTTAGGGTAAAAGAATTCGTTTATGAATTTCAGAGATATTTGAGGTTAAAACTATTTTAGCCCTCTTTTAAAATCGTAATTATTCGGGAATGCATTTATGTATACTAGAAAATGGAAATGACATGCGCTATGCGCTTTGCACGTTTTGTATACCTGCTTTTGTTTTGTATTAGCCATTTATTATTTTTAAGGTTAGAACCTTTCTCTTAGATCGGAAATTGCAGAAAGAGCACACAAATATGGACAGCATACACTGTAAAAAAGACCTGGGTAAAATTACTACGTTCAAAGTAGGTAATCACAGTGGCCAACGTTGAATGTGGTAAAATTACTATGTTACGGTAATTTTTAATGCGCTGTAGTAATTTTACACTCGCCGAAATTGTATAAAAATTTCTACATTAATATTACAATTTGCATAGCAAATTTACAATATACAGTACAACTACAACGCGTTTTGTAAAATTACTACGTTTTTAGGAAAACGATTTGAGGTTATAAACCACACCGATACACGCGCAATATGATTATATTAAATAAAAATAAATTGAGATTTGGTATAAAGGTATATTTATTAAAAAAGAATGTTTTCGGGACATCTTAATAAATATACACTGTACAATAAATATCTTATCTTAAGGTGATGTGATACCCACGCTATTACTCAATTCTCGGTTCCCGTTTTTCTCCTTCAATTTTAAACTTTTTGAAAAAAACTCTTTGACACGTTTTAAGTTTAATAAAGAACTACAACGTATCAAAGAGTTTTTTTCTTAAAATTAAAAATTGAATGAGAAAAACGGGAACCAAATTTTGGGTAATAGCGTCAGTATCGCATCACCTTAAGCGAAATTTTATAATTTAAAAATGCACGTTAACTTAACGAACGCAAATTATGAAGAACATTTTTAAAACTACGTCTTTTTAGAGCAAACAAATTCTCAAAATTTACAGTATTTCTTTAGGCTGAATGGTTTGTAGTTTCCTAAAAAACGCAAAAACTCTGTTAGTGATCTTCTGGCTTCTGCTTCTTGTGTTTGAATCATTCCCGTAGATATTGAACCACCTCATCTATGCATATTCGAAAAAACAATTCACTTCGTCTGGCCATACTTTATTTAACACAAAGTAAGAAACAACGATATTGTTCACGCTCTCGGTATGTACATAATCTACTACGACCATGTAATAATTACATTCTGGTAAATCTTCACCGTTGTTTTGCTCTCCGGATGAAGCTACATGTAAACAAATGAATAGCATTTAACATACGTAATTTTTAATAAATTTAAATTAGAAGAAAATGATTTATACCTAAAGAGATTATACACGGATTCGCATGTGTTGTAGTTATTGATTCTGCTCCCTGTAATAAAGTTAATGCTGTTAGTATAAATATTTTCATCTTGTGTAATAAGAACTTAGTAAATTTGTACATACTGTTGCTGTTTTAAATAAGTAATCATAATTTTGGTTAAAATGTTTGAAAATAATTTTCAAGGCCAACGTAGTTTTTTGTTCTTCAGTTGATGTTTCATCAATATCTGTGAAGTTTTTTAATTTTCCATATGCGAACGAACCCCGGCAATCAAATAAAAAATACTTACCGTGATTATGAATGTTCTTTCCTTCGTCCTTCCTTTACTCTCCAGGTATTGAAAAATACTTAGTCGTGCTCAAGATTCCCAAAATGGCGCGATGCTCTTTCTCCACTGCAATACGTTTACTGCTATGAACGTAGCATTTTCACATAGTCAGTGCGATTCTACAATTCAAATGTAATATTACAGTTGGTAAAATTATTACGTTCAAAGTAGGTAATTAAAGTGACCTATGTTCAAAGTGGGAAATTTACAGTCTTATAGTGATTTTGCTAAAACGCCTTTGCGAATTTACAAAAATGACGTAAAATATCGATAAAATTGAAATTTTTTTACTTTGTAAGTAGTGATTTTACCTTGTAAAGTGTGTAAAGATGATGTTTAATTTTACTACAATGGTATAAATTTAAACAGGTCTTTTTACAGTGTACTACTAGAGACACGTACCCTATGTGTGAAATTTCACAAAGAAAATATAATTTCATCCCCTAGCCAAAAGTACGGTCTTCCCGACTCCATTTCGCCCCGGGAAGAGCGACTTTTGTGGCCGCTCATTGTTGATCGTTGCATGGCAACGTCCGCGACAGCGCACGTGTTGTAACCTAAACTATGCTAACCCTTCCAAAGGTGATGACAAGAAAATCATTTGTAAAATCGGAAAATTGAAAAGATATAGGTGTATTAAATTAATTTTATGTTATTATTAATATATTGAACAATATATTTATAACTCTCATAGTCAATTATGTTCCTATATTGCATACACACTGTCAGAAAGCTTCTATACATATATATAGATATGATGTTTACATTTTGAGTTTCAAAACATGGTGTAGCTATATATTTATATATGTGACAGCTTTTTGACTTTCACTCGGCTTCGCCTCGGTTTTGCTGGTCGGGGCGGGAATCAAAAACACTAACAAAAGATACTTGAAAAACATGATGGATCAAAAATATGTACATACTTAATCGCAGATGCAGATTTTAACTACCGCCCAACCTCTTAATGGTTCCTCTGTTTGTCCTTTTCTATCCCATACATTATAGAATGAAAGTCAAAAAGCTGTCACATATATAAATATATAGCTATACCGTGTTTTGAAACTCAAAATGTAAACATCATGCGTGTGTGTGTGTGTGTATGCGTGCGTGTGCGTGTGTGTGTGTGTGTGTGTAGAAGCTTGCTGACAGTGTGTATGCAATATAAGAACATAATTGATTATGAGAGTTATAAATATATTGTTCAATATATTAATAATACCATCAAATTAATTTAATACGTTTATATCTTTTCATTTTTCCGATTTTAGAAATGATTTTCTTGTCATCACATTTGGAAGGGTTAGCATAGTTTAGGTTACACCACGTGCGCTGTCGCGGACGTTGCCATGCAACGATCAACAAAGAGCGGCCACAAAAGTCGCTCTTCCCAGCGCGAAATCGAGCCGGGAAGACCGTACTTTCGGCTAGGGGATGAAGAAAAATAGTATACGACACTTGGCCGGAATGTTGGATGCCCTGGCCGGCGCGCATCGACGTCCTCGGTTCGCCTCGGGCGTCAAAATGGCGCCGGCCAGGAAATCCAACTTTCTGGCCTTGTGTCGTAATATACTATTTCTACCCTCCGGCCGGAAAGCGCCAACTTCCCGGCCGCTGCGCGAAACGAAGTTGCCGCTTTCCGGCACCGTCGAGCAGAAATAGTATATTACATACCTAGGCCGGTAAAATAAGAAATGTCTCAGATCACATGTAATTGTCGGCCGAGGCAAAGCCGAGGGAAGTTGGCGCTTTCCGGCCGGAGGGCAGAAAAATAGTATACACACCTTAACCAATAAAAAAGAAAGCCTCAGATCACATGTTTGTTAACCTCGGCTTCGCCTCGGCCGACAATTACATGTGATCTGAGACATTTCTTATTTTACTGGCCTATGTATGTAATATACTATTGAAGTAAAGGTTATTTAGGAATTTTAAAAGATTTTGACGATAATATTACAATCAATTATTTTATTTATTTTTCACACATAATTTAAAAAAAAAATCAGATCTATTATTTTATTCATATTTTATACATAATTTAAAAATTAATACTTTTTAATCTTCATAAATGAATTTAATTATAATTATGTCATAAACTGTTGCAAAAATTATAAATTTTCTTATTAAAAATTCATTAAAGGAATAAGCAAATTAAGTTTGAGGAAGCCACAGGCCAATGAATTGGCAGCGGCTTTTTTTTATTTTCGTAATCTAAGGGATACTAGTGATATTGAGCACATTTAGTGTCTAGACAAAGCCCCTACACAGAACTTTTATAGCACTACTAAGTTCTACACAAATAATATTAAGAAAAAATGTACACATATCGTCGCGCGGTACGAAGAAAAGCCAACTTGGAAGTTACAGGCGAAGAAAAGCCAAGAACGCGTCTAAGACGAAGAAAAGCCAGTTTGGGTCCTCCTAGACGAAGAAAAGCCAGTTTGCGTCCTCCCATACGAAGAAAAGCCAGTTTGACTTGTCTCAGACGAAAAAAAGCCAGTTTGCGTCGTTCCTGCGGAGGAAAAATCCCCCAACTGACAACATCTAATCAATTACTAGTTATCTTATTATCTTGACGGATCATCTTTTTATCTTTTTATCTTAACTTTTTATCTTTTTAAAAAGATTTTTAATCTTTTTGGTTATCTTTTTATCTTTATCTTATCTTATTATCTGAAAGTTATCTATAAGATAACAACTAAATGTTACTTTCGTTTGAGAAGTCAAACTGGCTTTTCTTCGTCTGGGAGGGCGCAAACTGGCTTTTCTTCGTCTAGGAGGACCCAAACTGACTTTTCTTCGTCTTAGACGCGTTTTTGGCTTTTCTTCGCCTGTATCTTCCAAGTTGGTTTTTCTTCGTACCGCGCGACGATATATAGTCTACACTCAGATAGTTTACACGATTAAGATCTACATCATGTGTAGATCATATTGATGTAGATTTTAAGGGGATGCCGACCTTGCCTGTTTTACCATCTGACCTAACAAATTCAGCGAAATCAGTTTTTCAGTTTTCTTTTGAACGAATGAACGGATTCTTTGAAATTTGGCAAGGAAATAGAAAAATGAAGTGCGGACAGCTCCCTAAAACGCAAAAACTTACAAAAAAAAAGAAAAATTGTATTTACACACACACACACGCACGCACGTACGCACGCACGCACACATAGGTAACTTCATGTCAAATGTTCAGCTCAAAATTTTGTTACTCATTCCCAATTAGCCCCAAAACACAAATATAAAGTTTTAGAGCAAAACATGCTATAGTTCTATTTAATTTGTACATCATACATAAAACAAATAATTATTGTGTACTAGGGCATATCCCCGAGAAAGTCATTTCAGATTGACTCCCGCGGCAACGTGTACTAGGGCTACGATAAAAATTGACTTTCAAAATATAAATTTCGTAAAAGTTTCATAAAAATATTTCATAAAAATATAAAATATCGTTAATCGCAAAAGTCAGATTTTTTTGGGCAAAGAAATCGATTCTTAAGGTAGTTCTCTAATATATCAAAAAGTGGATTTCGAAAGTAACAAAATTCTATCGTGTTCTTTAAAATCTAAATAATTTTTCTTTACTTTTTAAAATATAGGTTGCCGATCTATTTTTCAAGAAAAAAATTATTGAAAATGGTTACTTTTACATTGAAAGTAAATCACGCCATATAACGCATAACAGGAAGTAATAGTATTACTTGATAAAAAAGTGGGTTTTCAAAAAGAAAAACATAGCTTAAGAAAGATGAAATTCAGCTCTTTCTTTTAAGTTTATCAAATATATAACACAAATAGGCATGTTCTTGTTTGTGCACATAAGGATTGTGCACATATTTATTGTGCACAGATAGCATTGGTACAGATCTATATATATAGATATATACCAATGTTAAAGTGTGCACAATTAATATGTGCACAATCAGTATGTGCATAAACAAGAACACGTCCACAAATAGCAGACGACATGCATGAGAGCGAGAGAGACAGAACGACGCGTATGGCATGCGTATGATATAGTTTGTGCTCTCGCTGAGCGCACAAACTATAACGCGTTAGAGAACTACTTTAAATATAAAAAAACTACCTCTCTGTTAAATTTCAAAACGATTCATTGACTTTTTTTAAGAAGTATAACTTATTTACTATATTTGTATGATTGTTACAATGATGGATTAACTATAAGCCACTAAGTCGAGCAGGATAGTAGTTAAATACCTGTTTCAAAACAAATATTTATTAGAATATTGGCAATATATACTTTTCTTTCTCAAACTAATGTATTTCTTTAAAATTTTTTATAACAATAATTAATTGTTTTTATAGGATACGTAAATGAAAAAACAAAAAAGATATTTTGTATTAAGTCAAATTGTTTAGTAAACAACAAAGAATAACAAAGAAAACAGTTTTATTTATTAATAAAGTTTTGTTGTGAAACATTTACTTTTATTTTTTAAATTTAAAAAATGGAATCGATAAATTAATTTGAGGAAGTATCCTACCAATGAATTGGCAGCGTTTTTTTTTTAAATTTAAAATTAATTTTTTATTTCGAGTAAAAAATACTTCTCGTTACAATTTTTCAGCATACGAATAACCAAGATCCGAATTTGAAAATTGAGCAAATCTCGTTTTTTAAAGTACAGGCATCTAAAGAATTGAAATGCGCATTTTTCTGTGAAGAAATCATATTTTCATCTTTATTAGTTTTATTAAAAATCCCAATACTGTTTTTTTTTTTTTTTTGCGAAAAAAAGTTTAATGTAATTTTCTGTTTAACTCGCCAGAACTTCGTTCAGATCAACTATTTCTTTCAGAAATTTTTACACAATAAATTTTGGAGTATTAGGAATATTAGAAACCATAGCGGAATAATAGAGATTTTTATTAAACCAAATAGCAAATGTTAAAACAATTTGTTTCGCTATTTTAAACCTGTATTTTCAAATTCAAAAGTTGTGTAACGAATTTGCGAATTTTGCGATTTGATTCGAACTACTATATTCTTAAACTCCTAAGGAAGTTTTTTTGGAAAATTCCAGTACTCTATGCATTGTTGCTAAATAGAATTTTTCGTGGTTGTTACGATAAATGCTGTTGAAGGTCACGCGCCACGGTACACATGTTACGACGTGCGCATGATACGATCACGAAAAATTGTACAACAATACATAGACTATTGAAATTTTCGTGTCGTGCGCACGTCATAACATGTGTACCGTGGCGCACGACCTTCAACAGTATTTATCGTTAAAATTAAGAAATAACCAACCTAATGATAGCACGAAAGAAATAGTTGACTCCAACACTCGTGTTTATCTTATTTTTAATTTATAATTCTATTAATGATCATTTGATAAGTTCGGTGTATATAAGGAAGATTTTTTTTTCATTTTCACTTATTGCAGTCATGAAGGTTTTGTGTATTTTGTTATGCGTCGCTTTCGCGAGCGGCGTCTATATAGGTAAAAGAGATTTTAAATAGTATTTTTCTTGATTAAAATAAATTTTTCAATTGCATATTATATTTCAATTTCTAATAGATAATAATGGAACATATGAAGAAAAAATTATGGGAGGAAATCCCGTTAGAATAGAAGAGCTACCATATCAGGTAAATAAATATCAACTAAATTTTGTAACATTCATTCCTTTGCAGGAACTTCTTTAATGTAACTGGTTAAAAAATTAATAGATTATTTGATAGATTCATTAATAGATTTATTTATTCATAAATTGTTGAATAAAATAGTCCATGAACGATATTAATAGACCTACTTGCTTTTTCGCATTATGTATTGAATAAATTTCATACAAAACAGTTTATAGAAATTTAAAAGTTTTTTAAATTAATTCAAGAAGATGTTGAATGTGATTAAAGCTTCTTATATCTTTTATATCAACATAATAATTTCAATATAAATCTTTAAGCCCATAGCTCTTCAGGATGAAAGTATTTAAATTTGTTTCTAGGCTAGCTTACTTTGGTTCAGAACAAATAACATCTGCGGTGCAACTATTATACATGAATCTTGGGTTATAACTGCTGCACACTGTGTCCAGTAAGATTTCATTTAATTTTTATAATTATATTAAGTATTTCTATATAATAGAACTTCTTACAAAAAATTAAATTAATCTCTTCATTGCAAAATAGCGATAAATTGCATATATCAGTAAGAACTGGCAGTCGATTCAGAGAAATTTTAGGTAAAGTACACGGAGTTGCGAACATTACAATGCATAAGGATTTTAACAACAACGTCAAAAACAATAACGACATTGCTTTAATCATGGTGATTAAATATGTTTATTTTACTTGTAAATTACTTAGAAAGGATTTAGTATAGATATAATATCACTATTTATGACAATGTTAGTATTTCAATGTGTGTAATAATAGTTTTATACAACTTCGAAACTTGTTAAATAAATTTCAGTACAAATTTTAATTTTTGATTAAGAACTAAGAACTTGTGACTAACACGATTATTTTCATTATATTTTTCATCCAGCTTGCAGAGCCTATTCAACTGAATGATATACAACATCGTATAGAAGTTGCAAAGCCACACGATATTCCCAGAGAAGGTGAATTGATGCGGATTTCTGGTTTTGGAAAGCTAGGGGTAAGTTCTTATCCCTCACAGAGAAAGGTTTTCTTTTTTTTCTAGAATTTTTTTAGTTAATTTAATTAACTATTTTTAGCCACATCTGGAGAAAAGTAGTGTTTTGATAGCTGCATACGTATCTGTAGTGAATCAAGAAGATTGTGAACGCGTTTACAGGTCAGATCCCATAAGCGATAATATGTTTTGTGCGGGCAATGGAGCCGTTGATGCGTGCCCTGGTGACTCTGGTGGACCTGGTGTTAGTCATGGTAAACTCTCTGGAATCATTTCCACTGCTACACATTGCGAATCGAGAACATTTCCTGGAGTGTACACTAGGGTGCACAAATATTATGATTGGATTGTAAAAAAAACTGGACTCAGACTCTAAAATTTATAAATCTAACTTAGTATAAAAAATTGTTTTACTTGATAAAAATAAAATTTTGAATATAAAGCAAAAATTCAGCTTGATTCTTCCTGCTAATAACGTCACACGATTAGATACTGAACTATTACTCCTAAAATAAGTATGTGGAAAATACACCAAAATTTTACGGTTTACGATAAGTTCAATTCGTAAAAGAAAATTCTTTTCGAGACACCAAATCTACCTTCTGTATTTGATTTTTCTACTACTATATACCGACGCTCTCTACGAAAACTAGCACGATTCAGATTGCCACGAAGACTAGTCCATTTCAGCGTTGGCCGCGAAGACTAGCACGCCCCATTGATTTGCGTTGAAGACTAGCCCGATCCGCTTGATTGCGGCGAAGACTAGCACATTCCACTGCCTCTTATGTAAATTAACACGGTGACGCGAAGTGCTAGTGTTACTTTTCGTCGCAAACTCGCGAATCGTGCTACTTTTCGTTGCAATCTTACGAATTGTACTATTATTCGGCGCAAACTCGTGAATGATGCTAGTTTTCGCGGCAACCTCGCGAATGGTACTAGTATTCGCGGCAAAGTCGTGAGTTATGCTAGTTTTCGTTGCAGTTTTCTGAAATGTGCTAGTCTTCGTGAGGAGGCCAAAAAAGGTGCTAGTTTTCGTAGGGAGCGTCGATGTATATCCAACAATTTCCACTTAGGGCGTAAAGTTATACGTTATGCCCTTGATGCGAAAACTACTATTTAATAATCATCTTTCTACAAAAAAAAAACCTGTGTTAATTTTTTTATGGTTGAAGATTATTCTAAGATGTACGAAACCAATGCCTAACTCAAACTGAACAAATTATGAATGATATTTAAATTTCTCATTTAGAATACTATTTACTACCAAGGGGAATGATTGTAACTTTCCCACAGAAAAGTCTTGACTATTTTAAAATAGATACGCTTTACGATTATTTTGTATGTTCAATATTATATATAATCTTAAAATTTGCACATCTATTTACTTTTTAGATTGCTTTAAGGTGATGTTAAATACCGACATAATTTTCAAACGAGTACAGCTCATGAAAATACCAATAGAATCATCCAAAAAAAAAACCTGAGTATAGTATTAACATATACGGAGCGCTTGACGAATGTGTTTTTCCAAAAAATTGATGAGAATTTATTTAATTAAATAAAAACTGTACTGTCGGTAAGTAGGAATCTGCAATTGACCTACTTTTCAAACAAGCATAGCTAACGAAAATGCTAATAGACTCAC
The DNA here is from genome assembly GCA_036365515.1 of Torymus aiolomorphi. Lineage (NCBI taxonomy): Eukaryota > Metazoa > Arthropoda > Insecta > Hymenoptera > Torymidae > Torymus > Torymus aiolomorphi. Next base: position 32,274,829 of record CM070876.1, read on the forward strand.
TCAACAAAATTCCTGAATATAGTGTTTATGTGTACGAAGCGCTTGACGAAATTTTTTCCGAATAAACGCTTGAATCTTGATTTAAAAAATATCAAAATTCACGGTTTCACATGGCCTTAATGAACATAAAATCAAAAATTCGAGGAGGAGAGAAACAAACCGTTTCTTATGTACGTACTGAAATGTACCGTCCATATTTTTACTCATATAGTGAGGGCCTGTGGAACTTGTTTCCCTCGTCTCTATGGCACTTATCAAGCAACAATAGATTTAGATCCGTAGTGCGAGAATATAATGTGTATATAACATGGACTTGTCCACACTACTTTATCAAGTAATCACTTTAGTCGGTCAGTTATTATATTCTAGCATTATTGTTTATTTATTTACTTTATTTGGTCTTATCTACCGGATTGTAATAGGATTCTAATTTATTATATGAATGAATGCATGGATATATGTCAGACAAGGTTTATCGAGTACTCCCTTTGTGTCCAATTTCAACTTTGGCAACACCAGAACCAGTTAACGAAACTGCACCAGTGTGTATATATTATTTAAATAATCAAAGATCTCAGGAAGTCAACTGATTAAAATAATTTTTATCTATGAGCATCAACGGGGAAAATCAATTTTTTTAGATAAGTATATTAAATGACTAAATGTTAAAGGCTAAAATTATTTTAAAACATAAAAGAATTGATACTTTGTGAGAATTTTTTATTATTTTTTACAGATATCTACAAGAAGATTTTTTTGGAATCATTAAAATCTCACAAGTGGATTGAAAAAAGAATATATATATATATATATATATATATATATATATATATATATATATATATATATATATATATATATATATATGGGATATTTCAGGTGAAGTCGGACGCTCAAAATTTTAAAATCGCTCAAAATTTTTTTACTTATAGTTCTGTATGAAAAAATCATGTTCCTAAAATTTTAGATCGATATTTGCATAAATAAAAAAGATATGCGACATTGAAAATTCCAATTTTTTGCAATTTTTGGTTAAAATCCAACTTTAATCATTTTTTTACTCAAAAATTTGAAACTTTTTGTATAGAACATTGATTGCAAAAAAGTTTGCATTTTATCTGTAGAATGTGCCAGTATTTATTTTATGACCTTTTTTGAAAGTCTCTGATTGGTTGGTTTTTGATATACCTTCATCGTAGAATATTCAGCAGTACGCCATAAAATTTTTTGTTCGACAAAATTTTTTTGAATTCTACTTTGAAAACTCTTCAAAATGCTTTTTTAACCAAATACGGTCAAGTTAATTGAAAAAAGTTATGATTTTTTTAAATATCAAGAAAAACCAAGATTTAGCATTTTTGATAATATGGTTGATTTAGAAACTTAATATTATTCATACATCCTATGCAATGAATCAAATCACTGAATTTTGTCAGAGCATCAAATAGAACATGTAACATCTATTTTCAATAATATTAAGCTTATACAATAAGCCTTATGTAATTATCAGTTATTAATTACATTCATTTTGAATTTTCTGAATATTGGATAAAAAAGCACTCTCTTTACGAATACACATTTCATACCTGCTTAAAATTACATTTCATAATTATCCGGTTGAAAAGGTCTTATAAAACCATACAAAAAGGGTGCAGAGACCTAATAACCTATGCGGTTTTTGCACCAGAAACTGCAAATTTGTATTAGTTTTTATGAGACCATTTCAACCGGGTAATCTATTATTATGTGTGCATAAATTAGGTGACAGACAGTTTTGCAATGTATATTCCAATACCAAGATAAATACTGCTTAATTATTTAGAAATAAAATGACTTTCTTGTTAGGGCTTCGTCTATAGTTCCAGATATTCTTTCCTTGAACTATGTAAAAATTAAAGACCATTTCTTTTCCCCTCATGTTCTGTAATACACCAACAGGTTTTAATTACAAATATGTTCATGATGTAAATCATTGGAACGCAGAGAAATAATTCATGTTATCTACCTTAGAGATAATGAATATTTCTTTCCGCTCTAATTGTGTATTTCATATTTGTGATTTGAGCCCACGCGAGGGAGTAGGAAATGATTTTTCGTTTTTTGACTCGAAGAAAAATATCTGGAATCACATTGAAGCCATTACTTTAAACATTATTACATGTTTATGTAATGTGAATGTTGTCCACTATAATTCCGAGAAGTAATTGGTATTGGAATATACATTGCAAAACTGTCTGTCACCTAATTTATGCACACATAATAATAGATTACCCGGTTGAAATGGTCTCATAAAAACTAATTTGCAGTTTCTGGTGCAAAAACCGCATAGGTTATTAGGTCTCTGCACCCTTTTTGTATGGTTTTATAAGACCTTTTCAACCGGATAATTATGAAATGTAATTTTAAGCAGGTATGAAATGTGTATTCGTAAAGAGAGTGCTTTTTTATCCAATATTCAGAAAATTCAAAATGAATGTAATTAATAACTGATAATTACATAAGGCTTATTGTATAAGCTTAATATTATTGAAAATAGATGTTACATGTTCTATTTGATGCTCTGACAAAATTCAGTGATTTGATTCATTGCATAGGATGTATGAATAATATTAAGTTTCTAAATCAACCATATTATCAAAAATGCTAAATCTTGGTTTTTCTTGATATTTAAAAAAATCATAACTTTTTTCAATTAACTTGACCGTATTTGGTTAAAAAAGCATTTTGAAGAGTTTTCAAAGTAGAATTCAAAAAAATTTTGTCGAACAAAAAATTTTATGGCGTACTGCTGAATATTCTACGATGAAGGTATATCAAAAACCAACCAATCAGAGACTTTCAAAAAAGGTCATAAAATAAATACTGGTACATTCTACAGATAAAATGCAAACTTCTTTGCAATCAATGTTCTATACAAAAAGTTTCAAATTTTTGAGTAAAAAAATGATTAAAGTTGGATTTTAACCAAAAATTGCAAAAAATTGGAATTTTCAATGTCGCATATCTTTTTTATTTATGCAAATATCGATCTAAAATTTTAGGAACATGATTTTTTCATACAAAACTATAAGTAAAAAAATTTTATGCCCGCTGGCTGAATAATTTTGAAGTTACAACGTGGGCGTAAAATGTAATTTTACATGCGAAATACGAAAAGTTCTATTATGTCAGTCAAGTTAACTTATGGCCGGTACTTGACTACAATAAATTGATTTCAGTACTTTCTTGTGTTTAATTTGTATAGCTCAGAAAGATGAACAAATTTGAATACATTTCTGAGAACAGTCATACAGTAGTTTCCGAGAGTTGTTTGCATTACTTGACTATCGATAATTGATTTCACAACTTTCGTTTGTTTGATTTGCAGTGAACAATTTGAATGTACTTACTTACATATTATATACTTTTTGAAAATAAATGTAAATTGATTAACCTGCTTTCTATGATACAGATGATAATGGACAACCAAAGATAAAATTGTTGGAGGAGACTATATGGAAATAGAATATGAGCCCTATCAAGTATTGTTTTTAATAAAAACATGAATTAATAAACTCATAAAAAGGTATATAAAAAAAATGAAATTTTGAATTTTAGACAATGCTGTATTCAGCTGCGCATTGCATGGCTTTCATTGAAAGGTATTTATTATTATTAAACACCATTTCTTCTAATTTATATTTATGAAGCGCAATCATTATATAATTTTATTTTTTCTGTGACAGAAACAAAAAAGGTTTGGTGGTGCGCGTAGGTACTACAGAATTGGTAGGCACAGATGAGAGAATAATGGCCCAAGAAATGATTGTACACCCTCATTATAAAATCATGAAAATTTCGACAATGATATTGTACTTTTAAGAGTAAATCCAATTGTATTATATATTTTTCATGTAATGAAATAATAATTTTCGAACCATTTTTGTGAACATTATATTTTTTACAGTTAAAAAGTAAAATCGAACATAGCTCTAAAAAAAACAATTCCTCTCGCTGGACCTGATGATATTCCAGAAAGTGGACAATGGATGCATATTACGGGTGTTGGTAAAACATCAGTAAGTTAATAGTTTTTATTTAATATGGGACGTTTCACGTCAGATCTTACAGGCTGACCTAGGAACGCGAAAACCACCCGTTTTCGACACTTATTTTCACTACTAGAACCATAACATGACGAATTAGTATTTTCAAAGATTAACTTTTTTATTACGCCGATGTAACTTTTAAAATATGAAAGAGTTTTATTTTTCTCCACCGTATAACCGGTAAAGATGTCTGCCATACGCATGAAAAAAGGAGCAATCTACAAGAGGTAGTCATGGTTTTTTTTTTATTTGCACGGCAGATGTGACGCATGCTGTTTTTCGTGAAAAATATGAAAATTATAAAATAATATCAAAATTATAAACTAATATCATCATCAAAAAGCTAAGAAAAAATATGACGTCGAAAACATATGTTAAAAGTTGTTCAAAACATTTATTGTAATGTTAAAAATTAGCATCCAAAACGAAAGATTTTCACGTTCACGGTCCGGTCTTGGTCTCATATGTTCTTCGTAAGCGTCTAGTATAGTACTTTTGTTTATCCCTCTATAGCCCATTTACCCCAGTAAGTGATCTATATATCTTTTTCCATATTCGCTTTCAATCCATATTTTTATCAAGTGATGCCCAGTCTCCAATTAGTTCGTTGAGCCTAGGGTTCTTTCCCTAGGGCAAAGACTTAAAGGTTTTTGCTGCATTGGCTTCAACGGGTATCCGATGACCAAATTGTTTTAAATCAGATTTAACACACTGTTAACGACCATAGAAGTTGTATAAGTATACAGCGGTCACCTAGTACTAACCGTACTGAACGGTACTTGAGTTCTGTGATCGGTCGAAGTGCAGTTGCGCTATCCCACCAAAGTACCGGCTTTGGTCATTATATCTTTTCAATGTCATTTTAATGTCAAATTTGAATTTGATATATATATATATATATATATATTACTATTATCATAATAAATATTTTCGTAATATTGTTTATGCATTCTTTCGTGTACACTGTTTATATCTTATTAGTACCCACGCACACGCACGCATGCACACTATTCTAATTCATGCTATGCATGACAATGTAATCACTACATTAATACTTTGTCAATACGATTAATTATAATAATTTTGATAACCCAGACCTGCAAAGTTCTGAAACAGAAATCAGACACTGTTCCGATGGCTTTTTGATGCGCTGTAATCGAATCTGGTAGAAGAATTGTTCCATCACGTCAGATTTGGGAGTTATCCTTAGCTAACGTGCAAAAAAACACTGTTTTTCTACATATTCGGAGTTGAATAGTGACTATAGCGAGATTAATTACTGTCAAAAACTCAAGTTATTATCTCATGATACTGTCCTTTTCCTCAACTTTCATTTTTGAACGCCTCGATAGGATTTTTTTTTCGCTAAGATATCGTAAGCAATGGAAAAATATAGATTAAATGTATGCTTAAAACGGTAGCTTCATACTCTTGAGTTCATATAAAATAAACGATGAACTTTATTCTATGAAGCCGTTTTAAAATGAAAATTGAAGCGCAAGAAGAGTAATATGCACCATATTATACACCATATTCACTATTCAAGTCCAAATATGTGGAAAAAAGTGCTTTTTGAACTTTTAAGTTAGGATATCTAGATTTTGTTTGTACCGCAAGCACGATTTTCGCGTTTTTTGAACCTATTAATGGAGCCGAAAGCGACGGCTTGTCGACTAGCGGGCGGTAAAAACTGATAAGCGCCCGCTGCTCGCCGTAGCGGGCGGTAAAAATCGAAACGCGCCCGCTGTTCGCAGTAGCGGGAGGTAAAAAATCGAAAAGCACCCGCTGTCGTTTTTGAATGGAGTTTTCAAGATTGTTTAAGGGGACAAGCCATGGTTAGGGGGTCGAAAAATCGATTTTTTTTTTATTTAATATTTTGATAGCAAATTTTCCGCTGAATACGATGCTTCCAACCGCATTTCGAAATTCGATTTCGTTTAGAAAATACAGCTAAAACCGTGAAGTTACTTTTTTGCATATTTAGTGATTTTACTCAAAATATCACTTTTAGATATTAATACTATTGTTAATCTTATATTATTTTATACTTCACAGCATACACGATACAATACTAAATGTATAACGTAATGTACATTAACATTGTAGAAAAACTTAACTTGAGGTATAAATCTCGTGTATTTTACTCTTAGGGCTCTTGCACGAATAAAGGAATAGCGAGTAATAACGGCTGACAAACAATCACAAGTGAGCTTTAAAAAGACTTGTTTCTTTTTGAAGGAATAAGAAGGAACACGTCTTTTTAAAACTTGCTTGTGATTGGCTGCCAGGCGTTATTCCTCGCTATTCCTCCATTCGTGCAAGAGCCCTTACTCTCCTTATAGAAAGGTATTATACGTAAAATACTCATAGGTGGTTCAAAATCCCAGCTGCATGTTTATGTTGTTTCAGCGCCACGGTCGCTGGAATTTAAACTGAATTATTTTGAATGTAATTGAATCTGCATTTTTCAATGCAATTTATTTAGTAAACAAACATTTTTTTCCTGATTATAAGATATTATACGCTCTAGAGCAGTGTGTGGAAAATTTTTTAAAATTTGGCCTGTAGGTTAGCTACATTGTGCAATTAAAACTTGCTATATTTTTAAGTGTTTTTTTCGGAGTGACTTTTGTGTATCAATTTAATTTTGATACGTAAAGTAGTGATTTGTGAAAAATCATGAATACAGACAAGAGAGGTCGAACACCAGGACCATCTACAAAGAAGAGAACATTTGGAAGAAAAAAGAAACATAAAGGATTTAGAAGAAAAGTAGAAAATGCCCCATCACTAAAGAGAAAAAGAAGCACATCTGCAAGCAAAATTTCAGAATCAGATATATCTAGAAGTCCAGCAACAACAAGAAACAGAATGATAGATATTGATATTTTGTTTCATGAACTTGAAAAGTTAATTGTTTGTGCTAAGTGTCATGGAAAAATCCGAATGACGGAAGGAGACATTAGAGGATTGGGTGCAAAAATTAATATTGTATGCAAAAACTGCAATGGCATGAATCTCATCAATACAAGTAAACAAGTTGGAAGTAGTGGGAATGCTTATGAAGTAAATAGACGTAGTGTACTTGCTATGCGTGCACTTGGACAAGGACATGCAGGATTGGAGACTTTCTGTGGTATCATGGACCTACCATCGCCAGTGGCACACAGTTTTTATGACCATATCAATTAGGAGTTAAGTAAGGCATGTGAAAAAGTGGCAGTTATCTCCATGCAAAAAGCAGTGGAAAAAGAAAAACAATTGACACCAGCTGGAAGTGTAGGGCTCGATGTGTCTGGTGACAGGTCCTGGAGAAAGAGAGGATTCTCTTCTTTACAAGGAATCACAAGCTTGATTGATTTGCGTTCCCAACAAATTCTTGACATCTCTATCAAGAATAGTTTCTGCAAAGCTTGCATGAAATGGGAAAATAAAGAGGGCACAGAAGAATATGAAGACTGGTACACGGACCATCAAGCCAATTGCTCAGCAAACCATGAAAGAAGTGCCGGAAAGATGGAAGTGGATGGAATTATTGAAATTTTCAAAAGTTCCATGGAAAAATATGGTGTAAAGTACCATCGCTACATTGGAGATGGTGATTCAAAAGTTTTCTGTGATTTGTGTAAAGTTAAACCATATGGAGATGAACTGATAGTAGAAAAAAAGGAGTGTGTTGGACATGTTCAAAAGCGAATGGGTACAAGGCTGAGAAATCTAAAGAAGAATTCTGGCAAGAAGAAGTTAGCTGATGGAAAATCCATTGGAGGACAGGGACGCTTGACTGGTAAAGTTATTGATCAGCTCACCACCTACTATGGTAATGCCATCAGAGGCAATGCGAACTCAGTGAAAGATATGAGCAATACGATATGGGCCACTTATTACCACAAAATCTCCACAGATAAATCACCTCAACATCATTTGTGTCCGAAAGGAGAAAATAGTTGGTGCAAGTGGCAAAAAGCGAAAGCCCAGAAAAAACTGAAAGGCTTTCATCATACAGGCAGTATTCCAACAGTAGTGATGGAACAGTTAAAACCAATTTATGAAGATCTCTCTCGACAGGAACTGCTTGAAAGGTGTCTTGGTGGTTTTACACAGAACAGCAATGAAAGCTTCAATCAGATAGTTTGGAAGCTCGTTACCAAGACATCTTTTAGTGGTGTGCATGTACTCAAAACAGGTGTATACATTGCTATCACTTGTTTCAATGATGGAAGAATTGGTTTCTTGGAAATAATGGATGCCTTCGACATCAAACCTGGAGTAGCTGCAATTGAGTGGGTGAAGAAGAGCAATGATAAAAGATTATTCTTTGCTGAAAGGAATGCTGAGGAAAATACCTTAGAAAGTAGAAGAAAAAGAAGGAGAGTACGACTTCAGTTACCAGAAGAGTCATATGAACCAGGTTCTTACTAGAGTAAGTAATTAAAAGATTTTTTTGTTACTTATACGTATAAAAATAGTTAATATTTATTGTTTTTCTTTTTAGTTAATTTGTGATTGGATCTGTCACCCGGAATAGATGATTTTTGTAGGTTATAGACTGCAGCATCAAGGAATAAAAATATTTTAGTCTAATACGAAAAAAAAGATAAGAGCTACAATAATGTATTATTCTAAATAATATAAAGATGTCATTAAGCTAATTAAACCTTTTTTTACAGATATTTAATGAGACTAGACATGAGATGATTAGAGTGTCCGTGCCAAAATAACTGTCATATGGATATTCCATTTTTCATGTTTAATCAAAGTATATTTGAAGTAGTTTTGAAAAGCTTACCATAAGTTATAAGAAACTCAAGTTTCAAACATGATTTCTGAAAAACTTGTTTTTTGTGTTTACAGGGTCATTGCCGTAAGTTTATTTTTCACCAAGTGAACGAAATGACTTGAAATTTTAGGTGAGCATTCCTTTTTACATTAGCCACAAGGAATGTGCGCTACTTTTTTGAAAAAAGCTTCAAAAAAAAAATAAAAAAAATAAAATTATAGAACTTTTGATAAAATATACAAAAAATTGAGATTTTTCATAAAAAATAAATATTAAAAAAATTTTGTTAGGAAAAGTAGCACAGAAAACTGATAACTGATGTAAAAACAAAGATCAAGCTATGAATTTCAAGTCATTTTATTTAGTTGTTGAAAAGTAAACCTACTGCAATCAATAAATCAGAGTTAAATCATTAATAAAATGTACGCAAGAGCCAGATGTATATTATCAGCTAACTACAGGCGGAAATTGTAGGTAATAACACTACTTATTAGTGGGAAAAATATTAAGTTCAAAGATTACACCTGGAATTTATTATTAATCAAATTATTTATTCTTATTTTTTTCAGTTTTAACCATGGCTTGTCCCCTTAAGGCCATGTGAAACCGTGAATTTCAATATTTTTTAAATCAACATTCAAGCGTCTATTCGGAAAAAGAATTTTGTCAAGCGTTCGGCACACATAAACCCTATATGCAGGAATTTTTTTGAGCGATTCTATTAGTACTTTCGTTAGTTATGCTCGTTTAAAAAGTAGGTTAATTGCAGATTCCTAATTACCGACAGTACGGTTTTTATTTAATTAAATAAATTCTCATCATTTTTTTTTGAAAAACACGTTTGTCAAGCGCTCCGTATATGTTAATACTATACTCAGATTTTTTTTTGGATGATTCTATTGGTACTTTCATGAGATATTCATGTTTGAAAATTATGTCGGTATTTAACATCACCTTAAGAAAATCATCAATATTTTGAAAAAACGCAAAATCTATACTTGCGGTACAAAAAATATGGTGTGCACCAAGGGCTAAGTGGGTTTTTTAACCTCGTGTGGTTGCAGTACTCGTCTTCGGTTCGCAAACGCACTCGCCTTCGGCTCGTGCTAGCTCACCTTTGACTCGTGCTAGCTCACCTTCGACTCGTACTGTAACCCCACACTCGGTCTACGAAGACCCACTTTACACCCTTGGCACACAATATACTATTACGTTTTTTTCAAAATCGTAATTTCTCAATGACGATTTCATGTATCAGTTTTAAATTTATATACTATTTTGTATGCGATATAGGCAATACCTATGTAAAATTTCATTCAGATTATGTGGTTAGTTTTTGAGGTATTTGATATTTAAAATTTTGGTATTTCTGGTAATGACTTTCTATGTCGCACAATAACTAGAGTAAAATTTAATTACTTTGAAATTTGATGGAGATGTAGAGTTTGCATATTATTTATTACATGAGTTTGTATCCCGGATAGCACAAGACGTTTTTTAAACATCATTATGACGTTAAGCTTGAAGCCTCGTGACTTCAATAACAAAAGTTGATCAAACATCATAATAACGTCAGTAAAACGTTGAAAATGTCCGAAGAATTATTTGTCCTGTAATATTAATTACATTAGACGTCATAAAAACGTCACAAAAACATCATAAAAACGTCATAAGAACGTGATAAAAACGTCATAAAAACTTCATAAAAACGTCATAAAACGTCATAGAAACGTCATAAAACCGGAATAAATACATCATAAAGGCTTATACTCATATATTTTTCGAAATTTTTGGAATTAATCAATTTTTTTTCTCACTAGGTAGCGTCGAACAATCTCAAAGTAGAAAAATGAGGTTCAGTCTATAAGAGCAAGTATTGAAAGAGAGGGTGGGGGGTGGGCTTCTTCATACATAAGTATTATACGCCTGCTTAGACATATGTATAAAGATGTAATAAATAAATGACGTTTTTATGACGTTTTTTATGACGTTTTTATCACGTTTTATATGACGTTTCTATGACGTTTCTATAACGTTTATTGTATGTTCTTCCAACATTTTTCTAATGTCCTTCTAACAGATTTTTAATCTTTTTATGACGTCGAAAAAATGAAAAGAAATATCGGTAGAAAAATACTGCGGACATTTTCAACGTCTTACTTCATACTGACGTTATTATGACGTTTGAGCAACTTATATTTATGACGTCGCGAGGTTTAAAATTTGACGTCATAATGACGTTTAAAAAACGTCCTATGCTATCCGGGATATTATTTATTTATAAATTTCAGAGATATTTGAGGTTAAAACTGTTAAAACTGTTTTAGCCCTCTTTTTAAATCGTATTTTTCGAGAACGGTTTTATATATATGTTACTAGAAAATGGAAATATTAATTTATTGAAGTTAATTTACAGCGAGCTCTCCAGAAACATGAAATTAGTCAGATACGATGGCCAATTATTTTGAGTTTGAACTAATTTTTCGAATAATCGCGATTTAAGAAGTGAATATAATAAGAATTACCCACACTCAATTTTGAGATAAAAATTTTAAAGTTTAAACGTTCATGGTTCACGAGCATATAATTATATATATACTCATTTTGCCTTTACAATGTTATGTAAATGTTTTTATTAGCTGCCACTGATATTTGTGTTTACATAATATTTTATTTGCTTTTTTTATTAAGATGGTGTTATTATATATGATTTTGAAAGTGTGCGTAAGTTGATCTCAGGGTAGATAGCAATTTTTTATTATTTATATTTTAAAATATTAGTTTTTCTTAATAAAATAAGTGCCAAATAACAAATAATTTCAATAGTAAGAAAAAAATATGCAATTTTTTAGATATTAATGAATTATTAAATCATTGAAAAATAAGTATAATGAATAAACATATTTTATATTTAAAATATATACTATACATATAGGAACGATACATTAATTTGGAGGTAGCTACGTACCAATGAATTGGCAGAGGTTTCTTTTATACTAAGTTAGGTTTACAAATTTTAGAATCTGAGTCCAGATTTTTCTTCAATCCAACCATAGTATTTGTACACACTAGTGTACACTCTAGGAAATATTCTCGATCCACAATTTGTACCAAAGGAAACGATTCCATAGAGTTTGCCATGAATAACACCAGGTCCACCAGAATCACCAAAGCACGCATCACCGTTTCCATTGCCCGCACAAAACATCTTATTGGTTATGGTATGTGACCCCCTGTAAGCTCTTTCACAACTTTCTTGATCTGTTACAAGTACCTGTGCAGCCTTCAAAACATCAGGTTGGCTCAGATGTTCCTAAAAGTAGTTAATTAAATTAACTAAAGAAATTCTAGAAAAAACCTTTCTCTGTGGGGGATAAGACCTTACCCCTGTATTTCCAAAACCAGAAATCCGCATCAATTCACCTCGTCTGGGAATATCGTGAGGCTTTGCAAGTCCTATAGGTTGTTGTTTATTACTAAATGGAATAGGCTTTGCAAGCTGGATGAAAAATATAATGAAAATATTCGTGTTAGTCACAAGTTCTTAGTTCTTAATCAAAAATTAAAATTTGTACTGAAATTTATTTAACAAGTTTCGAAATTGTATAAAACTATTATTATCTGTGATGTGAGCTGGTCAATTGACCGTCATGATCCTGACCTGACCAAAAAAATTTTGACTGACAATTGACCCTGACCGGTCACATTTCTGCGTGACAGTCAAACCTACATCTATATAGAGTATAGAGCATGGTATAAGGAAATAAAGTATGCTATTGCGCAACCTTTTTTACGGACAAATAAAATTCTCATCCCAAAATCGGTCATATTGAACTTTAAACCAATAGAATCAGCGCGCGAGTGACAAATGTATTTGATTCCTTTATTTGTAGTATTTCCATTCCAATTATGGCAAGATTTTATTGAGCAAGTAGGCATTTTGTAAAAATGTACATTAAAATCTTCAATTGCTATTCAAACGTAAACACTACGCTGCCATATTGAACATGGTGGGAAGTTGGGATGCGCAGTGGCGGTCTAAAACGAGTATGGCTAGTGAGTACACCTTATTTCCTCACACCATGGTACAGAGTATAGACGAACGGGGAAAAGTATGGTTTTGACATCAGGAATGGTCTGCTTCTTGGATAGAATACACGTTTTCGTCCTCATTGACTTATTATTTAATATAGACTGTTTTGTACAAAAAGACTGCTCTGTAAAACGTATGATAGCATAAACTGTTTTACCAAAATTTTGATCGTTTTTTTATTCTTTTAAACTTTCTGACCAATGACCGGTCAGAAAGCGCATTGACGGTCATTTTTACATTCAGGGATTGTAAATTCTGACTGTCAATGACGGTCACCTTTTTGTCAAAATGACCGTCAAGTCAGAAAATTTTGTCTGACCGGTCAATCCACATCACTGATTATTACACACATTGAAATACTAACATTATCATGAATGGTAATATTATATCTATACTAAATTCTTTCTAAGTAATTCAGAGGTAAAATAAACATATTTAATTACCTTGATTAAAGCAATGTCGTTAGTTTTGCTGTTGATCTCAAAATCCGCATGCATTATAATTTTCTCAACTCTGTGTATTTTATCGAAAGTTTTTCTGTATCCACTGCCAGTTCGTACTGATATAAGCGATTTATTTCTATTTTGCAATGAAGAGATTAATTTAATTTTTTGTTCTATTAATGTAATTATAAAAATTCAATGAAATCTTACTGGACACAGTGTGCAGCAGTTATAACCCAAGATACATGTATAATAGTTGCACCGCAGATGTTATCTGATCTGAACCAAAGCAAGCTAGCCTAAAAACAAATTAAAATACTTTCATCTTGAGAGCTATGGGCTTAAAGATTTATTTTGAAATTATTGTGTTGATATACAAGGTATAACGAGCTTTAATCAGATTCAACATCTTCTTGAATTATTTTAAAAAACCGTTGCCAATTCATTGGCCCATGGCTTCCTCAAACTTAATTTGCTTATTCCTTTAATGAATTTTTAATAACATAATTCATAATTTTGCAACAATTTATGACATAATTATAATTAAATTCATTTACGAAGATTAAAAATTATTAACTTTTAAATCATCTATAAAATATGAATAAAATAATAGGTACGATTTTTTTTAAATTATGTGTGAAAAATAAATAAAATAATTGATTGTCATGTTATCGTCAAAACCTTTTAAAATTCCTAAATCAAGGAGCGCGGGAGCGCTCCGAAGGCAAGTATCTGTCCAATGTAGAAGAAGCCTGAGGGACGACCGCGCTACATATACTTTGAAATGGGTGTGCGAGAATTTCACTTATTTTTTACGACTTTGTGTTATGTTTTATCTTATATTTAAATATATCACTGGATAGCTTTTTTGATATACTACATGTATAAAAAATTTCAATTAAAAATATTATGTCGTTTTGATGTATATCTAGTTTATATATTCCGAGGGCTGTTTTTCTTATCCTCCAAAATTTTTCTTCTTCTTCTTTTCTCTCCTCGATCAGCTGTTTTGTTCCGACCACTGCTCTGTAACTATATATATATATAGATAACAGCAACAAAACTGCGACTCTACAATAGCCTCAAAATATCGTATGTCGTATATGATATTTTTAATTTTTAAATATAAACATAATACGTATTTTTTAAATATACTACGTAATTAGGTTAAAAAAAAAGATATGAATTTCAATCAGCTGATGGCATGAGCATACTTTTATACATAGATAAGTATTATATAATAATAATTATAACTTGAAAAAAAATAAAGTAAAGAATAGATACTTTGTAAAAAATTTTTTCATTTGCAGATTATAGAATTTTTCACAGACTTTGAGCTCTGGAACAGATTTTTATCGAAGGAGCAGCACCAGGAGTAATGCCAGCAACTTCTCATTACATTGACAAAGTCTTCATAGACTACAAGTAATACAATTATTAGATAGACTTTTAGAAGATGGAATAGATAGATAAAAACACACTAAAAAATGATGAAGTTCATTGCATATCAATGCATCAAAGAATGACCAAGAATTTTAATAATATAAACAATCAAGAAAGAAGATGTAAAAAAGTGTAAAAAAACCATGGAAATGTTTTTAGTATACAGAAACTAAGAAGATTATGTCAAATGGGAAAAGCGAAAAGGATGTGTTAAAACTGTGACTCTACAATAGCCTCAAAATATCTTATGTTGTATATGATATTTTTAATTTTTAAATATAAACATAATACGTATTTTAAATATACTACGTAATTAGGTTAAAAAAAAAAAAAAATATGAATTTCAATCAGCTGATGGCATAAGCATACTTTTATACATAGATAAGTATTATATTTATAATATAACTTGAAAAAAAATAAAGATAAAGAATAGATACTTTGTAAAAATTTTTTTCATTTGCAGATTATAGAATTTTTTCACAGCCTTTGAGCTCTGGAACAGATTTTTATCGAAGGAGCAGCACCAGGAGTAATGCCAGTAACTTCTCATTACATTTTGACTAAGTCTTCATAGACTACAAGTAATACAATTATTAGATAGACTTTTAGAAGATGGAATAGATAGATAAAAACACACTAAAAAATGATGAAGTTCATTGCATATCAATGCATCAAAGAATGACCAAGAATTTTAATAATATAAACAATGAAGAAAGAAGATGTAAAAAAAGTGTAAAATAAACAATGGAAATTTTTTTAGTATACAGAAACTAAGAGATTATGTCAAATGAGAAAAGCGAAAAGGATGTGTTATATTGTGAAAATTTCAAAAAATAAAAGTGCTCAGTTATTCTCGTGTTTGATTTTCCCAGGGTGGAAGACGTCAAAAGTTTGATCTATACAAGAATATCAAGAAAGCTTTTAGTGATTCTCAGTTCATAAACTGGTTGTATGATATACAAACAATGAAGAAAGAAGATGTAAAAAAAGTGTAAAATAAACAATGGAAATTTTTTTAGTATACAGAAACTAAGAGATTATGTCAAATGGGAAAAGCGAAAAGCGAAAAGGATGTGTTATATTGTGAAAATTTCAAAAAATAAAAGTGCTCAGTTATTCTCGTGTATGATTTTCCCAGGGTGGAAGACGTCAAGAGTTTGATCTATTCAAGAATATCAAGAAAGCTTTTAGTGATTCTCAGTTCATAAACTGGTTGTATGATATACAAACAATGAAGAAAGAAGATGTAAAAAAAGTGTAAAATAAACAATGGAAATTTTTTAGTATACAGAAACTAAAAGATTATATCAAATGGGAAAAGCGAAAAGGATGTGTTATATTGTGAAAATTTCAAAAAATAAAAGTGCTCAGTTATTCTCGTGTATGATTTTCCCAGGGTGGAAGACGTCAAGAGTTTGATCTATTCAAGAATATCAAGAAAGTTTTTAGTGATTCTCAGTTCATAAACTGATTGTATAATATACAAACAATGAAAAAAGAAGATGTAAAAAAGTGTAAAATAAACAATGGAAATTTTTTTAGTATACAGAAACTAAAAGATTATATCAAATGGGAAAAGCGAAAAGGATGTGTTATATTGTGAAAATTTCAAAAAATAAAAGTGCTCAGTTATTCTCGTGTATGATTTTCCCAGGGTGGAAGACGTCAAAAGTTTGATCCATACAAGAATATCAAGAAAGTTTTTAGTGATTGTCAGTTCATAAACTGGTTGTATAATATACAAACAATGAAGAAAGAAGATATAAGAAAAGTGTAAAATAAACAATGGAAATTTTTTTAGTATACAGATTACAGATAGAAGGAAATATCGGCTATGTATGAAATGACTTGTTTTTGTAATATAAAAGCCATGAGGTTTTTCAGTGAAATATATTTGTCGACTTTTATGGAAGTAAAAGTATATTATAGACTATTTTGACTAATTAAAGAAAACAAAAGAAGTGATTTCAAAATTAATTTATGTGTCATATAAACAGTATATCAGTAGACGAATATCTTGAAAGCTCCTATTTTGCAAGGAATAGATTGTGCAATATTATGAATGTAAGGAATAAAGTACCAAAAACTTTAATGAGAGCTTAAATATTTTTTAAAACAATCAACACGTTTTTTAAAAGCTAATTTTTAAGTACGTTCTAAGAACAATTTGTCTAGTCCTTCTAATTATTCTAGTCTCATCTATTCAATAAGCACTCTGTACAAATGGTCATAATTTTTTTCATGACTGTACAAATAAATAATACCATTTAAAATAATGATATTAAAAATATACTATAATAAACTCTCGTAACGTTATCACACTATGTAATTATTATTTTCTCTTCAAAAATTGTGAAATCTATCTAAAAAAGCTTTTTACAAAAGTTTAAACTAAGGCAAGTATTAGTCTCTCTCTCCCTCCCCTCTCTCCCTCCTTTTCTCTCTCTCCCTCCCTCTCTTTCTCCCCTGTCTCTCTCGACCTCTCTCTCTTTCCCTCCCCTCTCTCTCCCTCGCGCCCAAAACATCTGCCAAACTGAGTAACAAAAACTTTAATGAGAGCTTAAATATTTTGTTAAAACAATGAACACGTTTTTTAAAAGCTATTTTTTAAGTACGTTTTAATAACAATTTGTCTAGTCCTTTTAATTCTTCTAGTCTCATCTATTCAAGTCTCTCTACAAATGGTAATAATTTTTTCATGACTGTACAAATAATCTTAATAACTGAAAACTTTCTTTTCGAAAAAATTAATTAAAAAAAAAAACAAGAAGAAAAATGAAAAGTTCATGCAAAACTTATATGCTAACAAAACTAAATTATTTTTACTATTTCTCTAAACCACTGTTAAGTTGCTTTGTAAAAAAATCCCCACCCCTATCTCTCTCGTCTATTTTTACTTAACAACTATGTATAATAACTCCATGAAAAATGTTGAATATTTTTTTAAAACAGCCCTCAAGACATTCTGTACAAGAATAATACAATAACAAACTTTATTTTGAAATATCTACGGAATCTTCGAAAAATGTTTTCTTTAAAAAGAAAGCATTAATATTTTTCCTCGAAAGTATTTAATTTATAAATTTCTTTAAATTAAAGTAGAAATAACTTTAATGAGAGCTTAAATATTTTTTTAAAACAATCAACACGTTTTTTAAAATCTAATTTCTTAAGTACGTTTTAACAATACAATTTTTCTAGTCCTTTTAATTCTTCTAGTCTAATCTATTCAATAAGCTCTCTATACAAATGATAATAATTTTTTTCATGACTACAAATAATAATTTTTGTTAGTATAAAACTTTCTACGAAAGTATAAAATAAGGCAAGTATAAACATTTTTCCTTTATAATCTACTCTCCCTCCCACTCTTCGCCCGCCCTCTCTCGCCCCCCTCTCTCTCTCTCTCTCTCTCTCTCTCTCTCTCTCTCTCTCTCTCTCTCTCTCTCTCTCTCTCTCTCTCTCTCTCTCTCTCTACCTCTCTCTCTCTCTCTCCATCTCCCTCTCCCCCTCCCTATCAATAACCGTCAAACAGTGTATCAAAAACTTTAATGAGAGCTTAAATATTTTTTTAATACATTTAACACGTTTAAAAAAAAATTCTTTTTAAGTACGTTTTAACAACACAATTTTTGTTTAGTCTTTTATTTCTTCCAATCTCATCTATTCAATAAGCACTCTCTGCAAATGATAATAATTTTTTTCATGACTGTACAAATAATAGTATTGTTAATATAAAACTTTCTACGAAAGTATAAAATAAGGCAAGTATAGACGTTTTTTCTGTATAATATCTATTAAATAATAATATTTATGATTTTGTAAAAGAAATAAAAAAAATACCAGTGAAAAAGTCTTTTACTTCTTTGAGTCATTGTATAATGAACAAATTATATGTAAGTAAGTACATTCAAATTGTTCACTGCAAATCAGACAAATGAAAGTTGTGAAATCAATTATCGATAGTCAAGTAATGCAAACCACTCTCGGAAACTACTGTATGACTGTTCTCAGAAATGTATTCAAATTTGTTAATCTTTCTGTACAAATTAAACACAAGAAAGTACTGAAATCAATTTATTGTAGTCAAGTACCCATAAGTTAACTTGACTGACATAATACAACTTTTCGTACCTACTCATCAAACATATTCAGCCAGCGAGCATAAATTACTACTTAACGCCCAAGGGGCGTAATAGCTCATATATACAGCTCTTACAAAACTTTATAGAACCTACGCACTTTACGTCCATGTGGGAAAAATTATTTGAATTGTATAATATTATATATATATAAGTACATTCAAATTATTCATTGTAAATCAAACAAACGAAAGTTGTGAAATCAATTACCGATAGTCAAGTAATGCAAACAACTCTGCGAAACAATTGTATAACTGTTCTCAGAAATGTATTCAAATTTGTTCATTCTTCTATACAAATTAAACACAAGGAAGTTCTGGAATCAGTTTATTGTAGTCAAGTACCCATAGGTTAACTTGACTGACATAATACAACTTTTAGTACCTACTCATCAAACATATTCAGCCAGCGAGGATAAAGTACTACTTAACGCTTAACAGGCGCAATAGCTCACATACTCCTACAAAACTTTATAGAACCTACGCACTTTACGCCCATATGGGCGAAAATTATTTTAATCATATAACTACTATGCCCTCCTTTTTATTTCTAAAATTCATAAGAATTCAGATATTTACGAAAAGTCAAAGCCTATATAAAAAAATTACATAGTTACCACCATATCACCATTTTTCATTATTCTTTCTCAATTTTGAAATTTCTATAATATTACGCATCTTGGGAGGGCAATAGAAGTCTATAGAGCTGCTCTAGCAGGGTGGTCTTCAATCTCCCATACATACTTGGCGGGCCCGACGGTTTGCAGTTTACCGGTGGGCTTTGTAAATGTAGAATACTATATTATTGCATAAATTCATTAACAATGTTTATACTTATAAGTCCACTATAAATAATTACATTGGCTCTAATTTTGAATTGATACCGTTTAAATATAATATCCCTACATGTGCAAAATCTCATGATGTACTTCCATTACCCAAAATATTTTTCCTTGTGTCCGTTTTTTTTAAGCGGGAATCTGATATAAAAAATACATCAAATTTATAGTCTACTCAAAAGTGCTTTAGATTTTACTAATCATTGTATAAGCCACTAATTTTTTATCCTTTTCCAACGTGTAAATATCATGTGAGATTTTATATGAGTATTTCAGACATCAGATCTCATATGAGGTATGATATATGTGATGTCATCTGCAATTTTATATATTATGGGATCTCATGAGATCTTATATGAGATCTCATATGATATTTTCATGCGGGTTTGCACTTTCTATTTAAAAACAGAGTAATACATTCAATACGTATTAGTATTTAATATGTAGAAGCAACCTATTTATTCATTTTATCTGATCTGTAAACATATGAATATTTATATGAAAATGATCATGTCTACACCTTAAACTGCAAACCGTCGGGCCCGCCAAGTATGTATGGGAGATTGGAAGACCACCCCTGCTAGAGCAGCTCTATAGACTTCTATTGCCCTCCCAAGATGCGTAATATTATAGAAATTTCAAAATTGAGAAAGAATAATGAAAAATGGTGATATGGTGGTAACTATGTAATTTTTTTATATAGGCTTTGACTTTTCGTAAATATCTGAATTCTTATGAATTTTAGAAATAAAAAGGAGGCATAGTAGTTATATGATTAAAATAATTTTCGCCCATATGGGCGTAAAGTGCGTAGGTTCTATAAAGTTTTGTAGGAGTATGTGAGCTATTGCGCCTGTTAAGCGTTAAGTAGTACTTTATCCTCGCTGGCTGAATATGTTTGATGAGTAGGTACTAAAAGTTGTATTATGTCAGTCAAGTTAACCTATGGGTACTTGACTACAATAAACTGATTCCAGAACTTCCTTGTGTTTAATTTGTATAGAA
Source organism: Torymus aiolomorphi (assembly GCA_036365515.1). Taxonomy (NCBI): domain Eukaryota; kingdom Metazoa; phylum Arthropoda; class Insecta; order Hymenoptera; family Torymidae; genus Torymus; species Torymus aiolomorphi. The sequence goes on from CM070876.1 coordinate 32,295,661, forward strand.
GAATGAACAAATTTGAATACATTTCTGAGAACAGTTATACAATTGTTTCGCAGAGTTGTTTGCATTACTTGACTATCGGTAATTGATTTCACAACTTTCGTTTGTTTGATTTACAATGAATAATTTGAATGTACTTATATATATATAATATTATACAATTCAAATAATTTTTCCCACATGGACGTAAAGTGCCGAGGTTCTATAAAGTTTTGTAAGAGCTGAATATATGAGCTATTACGCCCCTTGGGCGTTAAGTAGTAATTTATGCTCGCTGGCTGAATATGTTTGATGAGTAGGTACGAAAAGTTGTATTATGTCAGTCAAGTTAACTTATGGGTACTTGACTACAATAAATTGATTTCAGTACTTTCTTGTGTTTAATTTGTACAGAAAGATTAACAAATTTGAATACATTTCTGAGAACAGTCATACAGTAGTTTCCGAGAGTGGTTTGCATTACTTGACTATCGATAATTGATTTCACAACTTTCATTTGTCTGATTTGCAGTGAACAATTTGAATGTACTTACTTACATATAATTTGTTCATTATACAATGACTCAAAGAAGTAAAAGACTTTTTCACTGGTATTTTTTTTATTTCTTTTACAAAATCATAAATATTATTATTTAATAGATATTATACAGAAAAAACGTCTATACTTGCCTTATTTTATACTTTCGTAGAAAGTTTTATATTAACAATACTATTATTTGTACAGTCATGAAAAAAATTATTATCATTTGCAGAGAGTGCTTATTGAATAGATGAGATTGGAAGAAATAAAAAGACTAAACAAAAATTGTGTTGTTAAAATAACCTTTACATCAAATTATATTTTCTTTGTGGAATTTCGCACATAGGGTACTTGTTTCTAATAGTATGCCTGTCCGCATTTGTGTGCTCTTTTTGGAATTTCCGATGTAAGAAAAAGGTTCCAACCTTAAAAATAATAAATGGCTATTACAAAACAAAAGCAGGTATACAACACGCGTAGATCGGCGCATAGCGCATAGCGCATGTCATTTCCATTTTCTAGTATACATAAATGCATTCCCGAATAATTACGATTTTAAAAGAGGGCTAAAATAGTTTTAACCTCAAATATCTCTGAAATTCATAAACGAATTCTTTTACCCTAAGAACTTTTCTAATAAATAATATACAAATTATACATCTCCACCAGATTTCAAAGAAATTAAAACAATTTTAATGTAGTTATATTGTGCGACAACAAAGAAAGTCATTTTCAAAAAGACTAAAATTTTAAATATCAAACATCTCAAAAAATAACCATATAATCTAGATGAAATTTTACACAGGTATTGCCTATATTGCATACAAAATAGTCTATAAATTTCAAGATGATACATGAAATGGTTATTGAGAAATTACGATTTTGAAAAAACCGTAAAAAAATTTTAACCTTAAATATCTCTAAAAATCATGAGACAATTCTTTCGCCTAAAGGACTTGTACGATAATATATACTCTACATCTCAATAAAATTTCAACATGATTAAATCAATTTTTGTTTCCTCTAGTTATCATGCGACAAAGAAAATAACTTTGTAAAATACGAAAATTTTCAAAATCAAATATCACAAAAAGTAATCGTACGATCTTGATGAAAGTTCGCACACATATTATCTATATCACATACAAAATTGTCTATAAATTTGGAGCTGATACGCGAAGCCGTTCTCGAAAAATTACGATTTGAAAAAAGGTTAAAAAAATTTTAACCTCAAATATTTCTGAAATTTCTGGACTAATCATTTTGCCCAAAGAACTTGACCGAGAGCTATCAAAAATCTACTTCTACAAGAAATTTCAAAGCGATTATGTCAATTTTACTCCCGTAATCGTTGGACATACAAAACTCATTTTTTTCACATTTCAATTTTTTTCTCAAAAACTGCATTACGATGATTTTTCTCAAGAAAATTGACCGTTTAGTTTAGGAGTTATAAGCTTTTAAAAAAAAAACACGTTTTTGTTAATAACAAAAGAACCGTGATAGTTAGAGAAATTTTTTTTTTTAGAAAATATAGGTATTTTAATGCTCTTTCGAATGCTATCTATTCGATTCAAATATCTCGACCTTATCATTAAAAAAAAGCAAAAATCAATTTTGAGAAAATTGAAAATTCGAAATAAAACAAAAACGCATCAGTGAATTAAAAAACGAATTTGTTACCCGCCATTACACAAAAAAGCAAAAAAAATGAGACCTATCCGGTCAAAATCGATCGAGTAGAAGCTGAGATCCAGGCACACATACACACACACACACACACACACACACACACACACACACACACAGCCATACATTTTTCAAAAATCATGTATTTTGATTCTTAACATCTCGAAAAACAATTATAACATGTTTTTACAATAACTCAAAAAATTACTATTACAAAGCTTCCTCTAGGAGGAAGCAAAACTTTTAAATTTCTATAAACTGTTTTGTGTGAAATTTATTCAATACATAATGCGATAAAGCAAATACGTCTATTAATATTGTTCATAGACTATTTTATTCAACAAACTATTAATAAATAAATCTATTAATAAATCTATCAAATAACATCTATTAATTTTTTAACCAGTTACATTAAAGAAATTGCTGCAAAGGAATGAATGTTCCAAAATTTAGTCGATATTTATTTACCTGATATGGTACATCTTCTATTCTAACGTAATCTCCACCAACAATTTTTTCTTCGTGTGTTTCATTGTTATCTGTTAGACATTGAAATATAACATGTAATTGAACAATTTATTTTAATCAACAAAAATACTATTTAAAATCTCTTTTACCTGCATAGAAGCCGCTCGCGAAAACGACGCACAACAAAATACACAAAACCTTCATGACTGCCATAAATGAAAATCAAAAAAAAATCTTTCTTATGTACACCGATCTTATCAAATGATCATTAATAGAATTATAAATTAAAAATAAAATAAACACACGTGTTGGTTATTTCATGATTGTTACGATAAATGCTGTTGAAGGCCACGCGCCAGGGTACACGTGATACGACGTACGCACGACACGAAAATTTCAGTAGTCTACACTGAAAAAACGGTGGTTGAAACGTTCTGTTTTCTTAAACATGTTTCCCCTCCTTTTTCGCACAATCGATCAGCGAGTTTTGGTAGAATGTTTACACCAAACTCGAGCGACCGACCTTGAGAAGCACTGCTGCTCTCTGCTGTTGGCGCAATATTTACACTTCGTGGTGTAAAATTTCTCCCAAAACAGACAACTGTCTCTATCAACTCCGAGTCAATAACCTTTTATATAGTCAACGTTTGTTATAGTCAATAACCTTTTGTATAGTCAACGTTTGTGATTTTTGGTACAATTTTTCTGCTAACGTTTTTCAGTGTATGTATTGTTGTACAATTTTCGTGATCGTGTCGTGCGCACGTCATAACGTGTACCGTGGTACGCGACCTTTAACAGCATTTATCGTAACAATCACGAAAAATTCTATTTAGCAACAATGCATAGAGTACTGGAATTTTCCAAAAAACTTCCTTAGACGTTTAAGAATATAGTAGTTCGAATCAAATCGCAAAATTCGAAAATCCGTTACACAACTTTTGCATTTGAAAATACTGGTTTAAAATAGCGAAAAAAATTGTTTTAAAATTCGCTATTTGGTTCAAAAACAATCTTTATTACGCTATGGGTTATAATATTCCTAATACTCCAAAATTTATTGTGTAAAAATTTCTGGAAGAAATAGTTGTCTGAATAAAGTTCTGGCGAGTTGAGTAGAAAATTACATAAAACTTTTTTTATGCAACAAAAAAACCGCTGCCAATTTATGACATAATTATAATTAAATTCATTTATGAAGATTAAAAAGTATTAATTTTTAAATTATTTATACAATATGAATAAAATAATAGGTATGATTTTTTTTTAATTATGTGTGAAAAATAAATAAAATAATTGATTGTAATATTATCGTCTTCAAAATATATTTTCTTTATGAAATTTCACACGTAGGGTACTTGTCTCTAGTAGTATACCTGTCCGTATTTGTGTGCTCCTTCTGAAATTTCCGATTTAAGAAAAAGGTTCTAACCTTAAAAATAATAAATGGCTATTACAAAACAAAAGCAGGTACACAACACGCGCGCATAGCGCATAGCACAGGTCATTTCCATTTTCTAGTATACATAAATGCGTTCCCGAATAATTACGATTTTAAAGGAGGGCTAAAATAGTTTTAACCTCAAATATCGCTGAAATTCATAAACGAATTCTTTACTCTAAGAACTCTTCTAATAAATAATATACAAACTCTACATCTCCACCAAATTTCAAAGAAATTAAAACAATTTTAATGTAGTTATATTGTGCGACAACAAAGAAATTCATTTTCAAAAATACCAAAATTTTAAATATCAAACATCTCAAAAAATAACTGTGCGAACTCGTAACGCCGGGGTGCGGCTCTACGAGGGCATCTAGCGGAGAGGGCATGAAAGTTATTGAGAAAGAGAGGTTAGGTGTGAGAGAGTTCGGTAAGGTAGGTAGTAAGTTTCGTCCCGGGTTACCACCGTGGATTCTTCAGTAAGGCTTGATGGTAACCCTGCCTTAGACTCGGGGAGGATGTCCTAACTGTGTTAAGCGCGCTATATATACTAACCAAGCACTTGTTCGGCCACTTGCGGGAGTCAGAACTTGGCACGAACTCTGGTGTCAGAGCTGTGAAGCTTGAGCTTCCACATAACCTTATAATCTGGATGAAATTTTATACAGGTATTGTCTATATTGCATATAAAATAGTCTATAAATTTCAAGCTGATATATGAAGTCGTCATTGCAAAATTACGATATTGAAAAAAATCGTAAAAAATTTTAACCTTAAATATCTCTAAAAATGATGAGACAATTCTTTTACCTAAAGGACTTATACGATAATATATAAACTCTACATCTCCAAAAAATTTCAACATGATTAAACCAATTTTTGTTTTCTCTACTGCGAGCAGCGGGCGCTTTTCAGTTTTTACCACTCACTGGTCGATAAGCGGTCGCTTTCGGCTCTATTAATAGGTTCAAAAAACGCGAAAATCGTGCTTGCAGTACCAAAAAGGTTTTAACCTTAAATATCTTGAAAAAAGATGAGACAATTCTTTTACCTAAAGGAACTTATATGATAAACATATAAACTCTATATCTCCACAAAATTTCAACATGATTAAACGAATTTTTTTTCTCTAGTTATCATGCGACAAAGAAAATGACTTTGTAAAATACGAAAATTTTAAATATCAAATATCTCAAAAAATAATCGAACCATCTTGATAAAAATTCACACATATTATCTATATCACCCGCCAAATTGTTTATAAATTTGGAGCTGATACATGAAGCCGTTCTTGAAAAATTACGATTTGAAAAAAAAGTTTAAAAAATGTTAACCTCAAATATTTCTGAAATTTCTGGACTAATCATTTTGCACAAAGAACTCGACCGAGAGCTATCCAAAATCTACCTCTACAAGGAATTTCGAGGCGTTTAAGTCAATTTTACTCCCGTAATCGTTGGACATACAAAACTCATTCTTTCATATTTCAATTTTTTTTTTTTAAACTAGTCGACAAAGTGGATTCAAATTTTTACAGATTATAGCTATTTATATTTTGCATTCTCATGTTTTTTTAAAAAAAAATGACCGTTCAGTTTAGGAGTTATAAGCTTTAAAAAAAAAAAAAAACACGTTTTTGTTAATAACAAAAGAATCGTGATAGCTAGAGAAACTTTTTTTTAGAAAATATAGGTATTTTGATGCTGTTTCGAATGCTATCCATTCGATTCAAATATCTCGGTCTTATCATTAAAAAAAAAAAAAGCAAAAATCAATTTTGAGAATTCGAAAATTGAAAATAAAACAAAAACGCATCGGCGAATCAAAAAACGAATTTTAGACTCGCCTTCGTACAAAAAAAAAAACAAAAAAATGAGACCCGTCGAGTAGAAGCTGAGATCCAGGCGTACACACACACACACGCACGCACGCACGCACGGACGCACGCACGCACGCACGTACGCGCACACACACGCACACATACACACACACACACACATACATCCATACAGACATTTTTCAAAAATCATGTATTTTGAATCCTTACACCTCGAAAAACTATTATAACATGTTTTTACAACAACTTAAAAAATTACTATCACAAAGCTTCCTCTAGGAGGAAGCAAAAATAGTAGATTATGCACCTATAAAGAGTAAAGTAGGCTATGTAAGCTCACGAGGGATTTGATGCCCGAGCGAAGCGAGCTCCACCTATTTATTTTGGCAAAATCCAGAGAATCCGTCTGCCGCGAAGCCGCACAGTGTTCTATTTTGAAAAAAAATGGACAAAATGAAATATCTCGCGAACGGATATCGATAGCCGGATGAATCCAACTGCATTTTAAAGTTGAAGTAATGTACAATAAAGGAAAAATAGTCCAGTACTGATCAGTTGACCCTGTGACCTTAGAAATGAAAAATGAAAGTCGAATAAATAACGAATTTTCGGCTTTTTCATTGTAGACTTTGTGGCTATCAATTTTTTCGATCAAAAAAATATGTACTCCTGTAGTGTTTGATGCAAGAAATCCGAATTTGATGTCAGAATTGTCCTATCACACACCAATTTGTTTTTAAAGCAAATTTGTGTACTTGTATTTATGTACCCATGCATTTTGATTCGCTGAATCCGAATTTGAAGTCGAAATTACTCAATAATGCTCCATTTTTTCAGGGTGAATTTTTCGTATTTTTTATGGAGTTTTCAGATTTAAAAACAAATTGGTGTGCGATAGGACAATTCTGATATCAAATTCGGATTCCTTGCATCAAACACTACAGGAGTACATATTTTTTTATCGAAACAATTGATAGCCAGGAAGTCTACAATGAAAAAGCCGAAAATACGTTATTTATTCGACTTTCATTTTTCATTTCCAAGGTCACATGGTCAAATGATCAGTACTGGACTATTTTTCCTTTATTTTACATTACTTCAACTTTAAAATGCAGTTGGATTCATCCGGCTATCGATATCCGTTCGCGAGATATTTCATTTTGTCCATTTTTTTTCAAAATAGAACACTGTGAGCCGGTGGGAGTCCGGCTTCTGTGCTGAGAGCAATGGTAGGAGAGGGTTTGCGCAATAAACACTCGCGATAAGTACGATAAACTAGATTGACTTTATTCACTGATGACTCGAACAACTTAACCCGACAATAATGAAACGAAACGCGATATACGCAATGTCGCGCACTCCGGTGCGCGACCTCGTTATCGGAGCCCGAGGGCTCCGCTCTCTATGGAGAGGGGATTCCCCGTGCGTAGCCGATTTCTCGGCGCTCAACGGATGAGTCAATCCTCTCGCTCTCTCTATCACACACGTGCGGGCCACATTGGCCGATCCTACGGCTACTCGCCTGCCTCGGAAGAGAGACGTTGCTGGGCTTATCTGCCGTTGTTTGCCGCTCCGCTGGCTCAATCCTGTCGGCTGCTGCTGGCGCTGGGGCATCCCACCAGGCGATGGTTTTTTTTTCTCCTTGAAGGGTTATTCCCATACTGTGGGCATGCACCCTGGTTCTCACTGCGTCGATTCTAGGGAATGTGTTGAATTCTCATCTATATATAATCTATGAACAACTTTTGTATCTATAGTGGCACCATCTGTTGTTCAAATGCGTCAATCTGGATCTTTATGTAGTCCGTAGCATAACTACTTTTCAGTCAGCAGGCGTATATCAAAAAAGCGACTGATATAAGGCTACTCGCTGGAATTGCAGAAATGGCTTAAGTTTCATGAGTATGGTGAAAATCATTTTATAATATGATCCAGGGAAGTGGGAGAGGAAAGGGAAATATAGGAACCAGGGAAATAAATTATATTGGTATATTGCTTTTTATAATGAAATTAGATATATCTTCATAAAGATTCGAAAAATTAAAAGCGATTTGAGATAAACCAGAGCCCAGAGTAATTCCCAGAGTCCGACAGCTATTCAACAATCCTAAATGAGATGTTCAACATTATGCAATCCCTCCCCATATTCACAACCCTCATCCACCGCGAAACCCTTGGAAGCTAGGTGAGCACTGACTCGGCTGTGCCCACTACGCAATCTATTTAAAATACAAATCTGACTTCTACTGAGTTCCTTGCATCCGGAAAACCAGGGTGAAGGATTAAAATCATCAATTTGGGAGACATAAAGCCTACCTTTACTGGCATTACCATAAGTTAAGACATAATCGAACATTGACTTTCTTAAATTTAAAATAAAAGATGTAAGTAGATCTGAGGTTGGGAAAAAATCAAAAAGGATTGATTGAAAGTTACAGGCAGATTTGGCTGACTTATCCGCGATCTCGTTTTCAGGTAAATTCTTATGGGAAGGTATCCAATATATGAGTATTGCTTCCTCCTAGAGGAAGCTTTGTGATAGTAAATTTTTGAGTTGTTGTAAAAACATGTTATAATTGTGTTCCGAGGAGTTAGGAATCAAAATACATGGTTTTTGAAAAATGTCTGTATGGATATGTGTGTGTGTGTGTGTGTGTGTGTGTGTGTGTGTGTGTGTGTGTGTGTGTGTGTGTGTGTGTGTGTGTGTGTGTGTGTGTGTGTGTGTGTGTGTGTGTGTGTGTGTGTGTACGCCTGGATCTCAGCTTATACTCGGTCGATTTTGACCGGACAGGTTTCATTTTTTTTGTTCTTTTTGCGTGATGGCGGGTCAAAAATCCGTTTTTTGATTGGGGGGATGCGTTTTTGTTTTGTTTTTTTCCAAATTTTCGATTTTCTCAAAACTGTTTTTTGATTTTTTTTAATGATAGGATCGAGTTATTCGAATCTGATGGGTAGCGTTCGAAAGAGAATTAAAATACCTATATTTTCTAAAAAAATTAATTTTCTATCTATCACGGTTCTTTAGTTATCATCAAAAACAAAAACCTGTTTTTTTTTAAACTCATAACTCCAATGATGTTATCATCAGTATATTATAAAAGTATTTATATTTTATTTTTAAAAAACGCGCAGTGATATCTACCGCTAGGTGGTGTGGAATGAGGAAACGTCATTGAGTAGGCATTCGATGATTTTTTTTTTAATTTTTAAAAAACCAACCAACAAAATGAATTAAAATGTTTAAAAATTATATCTATTATAATCTATTATAATCATGAATTATGCATTATGAATGCATTATATTCTGCATTATTATAATTTATTTGTGAGTTATGAACTTTTTAAAAAAAACACGTTTTTGTTAATAACAAAACAACCGTGATAGCTATTTGTTTTATTATAAAATATAGATATTTTACTTCTATTTCAAATGATAACTTTATTTATCAGCTCAAAATTTATATAAATTTGATATAAATAAATAATAAATAAATAAATAAATTTAAAAATTAACAATTTTTAATATTCATAAATGAATTTCATTATAATTATGCAATACATTTTTTAAAAAATTATAAATTTTGTTATTAAAAATTAATTAAAGGAATCAACAAATTACGGTTGAGGAAGCTACGGGCCAATGAATTGGCAGCGGTTTTTTTCAAGCAAATTGCAAAATACAAATTTTCGTTCTAGAAATACTTGTTTTAGCTAAATTGGCATATTCTGAACAAAAAAGATTCTTACAAATTTTTTCGTAAAGCCCTTAGTTTTTGAGATAATCGCGTAGACAGTTTGGAAAATCATGTTTTTGCAGAATTTAATCGCTTATTACTTCGATACAATAAAGTGAATATTTAATTTACAGGGCTCAAACCGTTCGTCAAATATTGAATTTTGTAAATATGTTTATTAGACTTTAAGGTTCCAATAGTATCGACACCTGGAGAACCCGAAAACGCGTGATCTTCAGGGTTCCCCAGGAGCCGACACTACTGGAACCTTAAAATCTAATAAACATATTTACAAAATTCAATATTTGACGAACAGTTTGAGCTCTGTAAATTAAATAGTCACTTTATTATATCGAAGTAATAAGCAATTAAATTCTGCAAAAACATGATTTTCCAAATTGTCTACGCAATTATCTCAAAAACTAAGGGTTTTACGAAAAAAATTGTAAGAATCTTTTTTGTTCAGAATAGGGTAAAAGTGGGTATTACCGCGGTTTTTCAGCACGAGCGTCTTATAGTACACGAATTAAAAGTTTTGCCTCGATGATTTAAGTTGAATTCTTCTTTTAACTCTTCTTTAACTTACCAGAAATGCAAAAATTACTCTTATCATATGATAAAAAACATATAGTTAATTAATAAATGCAATCTAAAAAATAGATCCGAGGCTGATATTACTGCGGGTATGATTGAATTACCGCGGGGGTTTTACCGTGTGTATGATGGATTACCGCGGGGGTATTACTGCGGAATTTTACCTTGAGCTTGTTATATTATTTATAATTTTACAACCGAAAAAATGAACATATCTGTATATTTTTACATCATATTAGAACATAGCAGTTGGCAAATGTTCTCATATATATTGTAGACTTCTTGATTTCACTGTTTTGAGGTTACATTGAACCAATGCCGCAGTAATACCAGCAATCGTATTTGTATACAAGTGACGGTATTACCGCGAATGACCAGGCAATAATGTAGTATATTCATACAAATCATGCTTTATTCTCTTTTTAAGACGATTTCTTATATTAATTAATATTTTGTATGATCGAATAAATATTAAATGCCGAATTATACTATGAAAAATGAAATTGCAGAGCGTTTTTCGTCGATCCGCGGTAATTGCAGCGTCCGCGGTAATACCCACATTTACCCTATGCCAATGTAGCTAAAACTTTCTAGAACGAAAATTTGTATTTTGCAATTTGCTTGAAAAAAATGTTAATAACAATTATTAATGGCACCACTTTTCGATAAAACAGCCAAGTTTTTTGGATTCAGCGGGTCAAAATATGTAAGAATAACTTGAGTGTAGCCGTTCACATAAAAGTGCTACGAATCACTATTGTGGCAGCTGGACTATATTAAGAAACCTTTCTTAATGAGTTTATGACTACTGGATCGAGGGATTGATCACTTAAGTGCTGAAATCATAATCGGCGGTCATTAACACAGACTTCCCGACTACCTAATATTTATATCTGCGCGGTGCCAGACACCTCATAAAATGTGGCGGTCAATAAGTACCTGAGTCCGCAACTGATTGCGCCGTCACCTAAGTTGCGCCCTTTAGTGAATAATATCTGAGATAGGCTAAATTTCTCCTCAACAAAAGTTTTCACGCTCTCCCTGTACAGCGTTGCCTATAAAAGGTGAAAATGTCACTTCGGAAAGTCAGTACTAACCAAGCACTGGCAAAGAAAGTGCAACTGATTTCTAGCTCTTGCAACTCCTTGTCTTTTCCGTTCGAATTTTCTTCCACTCTTCAAAAATGAGCCAGTCGTGTTCCGCAGCTCTCAAACAGTTCATTAGCAATCGTTTTCACATGCTTTTTGCTAACAAGTTCGAGAACGCAGAAAAAAACATTGCGATTGAATCTGCGGAGGACGACATTGAACAAGTTGTAGAGGCCTACGTTGAGGAGAAGTGCGTAAGCGAATTGAGTAACACGAAAAACCGTACACTATTGAAGATTTCGACCTGATCCATGTGATCGGTCGCGGTGGTTTCGCCAAGGTGTATGTAGCCGAATTAAAATCGAGTAAAGAAGTGTACGCCCTGAAAGTGATAAAAAAAACAATGCTCGCGACAAGCAGAGATCTCCAATTGCTCCAGACAGAAAAGCGGGTGTATGAGAGTGCCGGAAGTCACCCCTTCCTTGTCGGGCTACATTCTTGCTTTCAAACGGATACGCGGCTGTTCTTCGTTATGGAGTTCGTCCGAGGTGGTGATCTTGCGACTCTCGTGTCCAATCGTAAGCAATTTCCAGAAAATCAGGCCAGATTTTATGCAGCGGAGATCGCTTTAGCGTTAAACTTTTTGCATAATATAGGTGAGTATTTTTCAATATTTTTATTATGTAAATAGTTACTAAAAAAATATATGATCAATTTTGTAATGAATCGCCTCCTAAAGTTGTACATTAATACAATGAAAACTGGCATATTATTCGTGAAGAATGGGTGAAATATTATGTACATGAAAGTAATTTTAATAATTGTACCAACAATAGATTCAAATCACTAACCCAGAAATTAAAATTATTTATTGATTTATCTTCTTATCTTACGGATTTTATGTCGCAACTATTAAAGTTTTTAAAAATAAAAATTTACCAAAACGAGCGTAATAGTGAGCAGTCCGCGCGCCCGAAAAGTTAGTTAAAAAAAGAATATATATATATTTACATTTATTATTCCTACTAACGATACACTTGATTCTCTTGCAGGTATAATCTATCGGGATCTGAAACTTGAAAATATCCTGTTAGACCACGAGGGCCACATCAAGCTCACCGACTACGGTCTCTGTAAGGAAGGTATGAGCGAAGGCAAGAGAACTACGTCATTTTGCGGTACTTTGACATACATGGCCCCGGAGATGATCCAAGGCAACGAGTACAGCTTCTCTGTTGATTGGTGGGCATTCGGCATAATAATATTTGAAATGCTTGATGGGCGAAGTCCATTTAAGTATGGAAACGCAATCGGAATTCCAGAGCCGCAGTTTAGGAAATTACTCGAGGAGATATTAAATCAGACCATTGTTATACCGAGAACACTGTCCCTCAGGGCTAACAGCATTCTCAAAAGATTGTTATGCAAGGAGCCTGCCAATCGACTAGGAAGTGTAGTAGAAAACACACAAAAAGCCTTCAAAGATGTTAAGGAGCACAGTTTTTTCCAGTCCATCGACTGGGAGCAAGTAAGACACTTATTTTACTTTACTTTTTAGTATCATTTAATTTCCTTTTTCATTTATCTACATTTATAACAGAAACAATATATTGTAATGTTTCTGACTTACGTTTAAATGTTTTAAAAAATCTTTCAATTTTTAATTTGCATGATTAAAATTATTTTTATTAATTTTTTTGTCATAATTTAAGAGATAAAGCTACAATATTTTTAGTTTTATTTGATCATCAAAATCGATTCTCCATTATAGTTTTTACAATTGACTGAATTTTTTATTATGGATATTTCAGCTGAAGCAACGACAGATGAAACCTCCTTATCTCCCAGAATTAAACTTAGATATGGACTTGTCATATTTTCCAGCAGAATTTACGGATGAACCAATTGAGTTTACACCCGATCGAACGTAAGTACCTTTTTCTTTCTTTCATTCGTTTTGATAATTTTGCTATAATTTAAAGATTATTGAATTTCATAACTTCTTTTTAATTTTCTTACTTAAATAAACTTTTAATGACATTTACAAAATTAATTAGATCAATCATTTGTGTTACAGGGAACATGAAATGAAAATCCAGCAAGAACACTTCGAAGGATTTTAATACGTGAATCGCGATTTAATGATGCTTAATCTTCAGTCCGCATGAGTGATGTTTCCTGCATACATTGCTCTCTCATCTTATACAGTATATATTACAAAGAAAATTGCTGTATCGCCAAAATAAAAAAAAAAAGATTCCTCTGTGAGAAAGGAAAATATCATCAGTGCATAAATCAGTATTATATGTTCATAAACTTATTTTATACTACATTGTATAAATGATGATTATATTACTATATGATGTCCGTTTTATGATATCATCAATATTGTACATAGAATGTTGTTTAGATGATTCATAAACTTATTTTTTACTACATTGTATAAATGATGATTATGGTTTTTCGAGTAAATATAAAATTTAATTATATCTCCCAAAATAAAAGAAAAATATTTTAACATAGGGAAAATGTGGCCAATTTCGTCACAGTATTTATTTATTTATTTAAGTTATTTGTTTTCGTGTGGATCGCACCACGGATTCATAATACGAACAGACGTGTATATTTCTCATGTTAAGCGATGGGTGGCGGCGCTATGCGACAAACAACCGTACTAGTTTGTTTGATGAAAAAGTCGTTCCAAACGTAAGAATAAAATATAGTACATTTCGACACGGGTGGGGAAGTCGATTATTTAGCTGGTGTGACTTTTTGCACGAGCGAAGCGAGTAGACCTTAGTAGTAGAATAACCTTATCGAGGTTATGTGTCTATGTTTGAAAACTTCGTGTTTATTTGGGGTACCTCATGAACTGCACATTAAAATAAGTTCAAGTGTGCAGAAGAACGGTTTTCAAATACAGAGAACGATTTCTTGTATTTGTTCGTGCAAAGCAGGTCAATCTGGTCGGTGTAAGCACTGTGTTGCTGCCTTCGTACATCTTGTGAAGTAAGTAGGTAACGCATAAGATTTTTATTCATAGAATGAAATAAAAAATTATTAATATATATTTTAGAACAGAAAAGGAATCCATACAAGTAGCTACATGCACTGATGTTAAGCAGCAATGGGGAAAATTCACTCTTTTTACATCCCGTAACACTGCATTTACGAATTTTTTTACTCTTATGATTCTCCATTATAAAAACTTCGGAGTAATTTATTTTATACCACTCTAACCTCAAAATCACAACTTTGATATGATTTTTCGGCGCTCGTGGTATAAAATACCGTTCGAAACTAGTGCGTAAGTCGATTATTTAGCTGGTGTGACTTTTTGCACGAGCGAAGCGAGTATACATTTTCCCCTTCAACATATTTTCGAACCCCATCCCCTACATACTCAAATAATTCGGATATAGTTATAAGGTACATGGTCGTAAGCTCATTTGAATTTTAAGTTTGAATGACGTTGTTCATCAAACAAACTAGTTGATAAACAACCCACCGAGCAGCGCCACCCATCGCTTAACATGACGAATAGTAGCAACAGGGTGGCCAGGTGGCGATTTTTTGTCACATGTACACCCGAGGGAAGTTAATTCTTGTGGAACGTGCCCAGTCAATTTGAAAATCCTGCAATCTCATTAGACAATTTCAGTTTGTGGTTAATGTTTACACTTGAATTGTCCAATCGAATTGCAGGATTTTGAAATTACCTGGCACGTTCGACAAGAATCAACTTCCCTCGGGTGTACTCTCGAAGAACATGACGTAATTTACATGTGAGTGAAAATGATCGAAAGTCACCAACTGGTCACCCTCAGTAGCAATAACAAATTTTTTATAGTGAGTAAAGTATCTGGTGCCCGCCTAGTGGCAAGCAAATGAACTAATGATTCTAAGACTTAAAAATAAAGTCTCATATTTTACATCATAACGATATAAATGCTAGCGTAATGTAAAACATAAGAAACGCCATTTGTTTTGATCGCCGACGTATATAATATTTGTATAAATGATTCCAATTACAGCTATTATTTTTAATTTAGTGAAATTAATTTAACTATTTCACGTCTATAATGTAGACATTCCTTTGGAGTAAAAAACATTTTGAAAAATTTCTGTATGGATGTATATACATATATGTGTGTGTGCGTGCGTGCGCACGAGCATGTGTATATGTGTGCATGTGTGTGCGTGCGCGCGCGCATGTGTATGTGTGTTCCTCAAGATCTCAGCTTCTAATGAACCGCGTTTTTAATGAAACAGCTCATTCTTTTCACTTTTTTTCTCATATTGAATCAAAGATACCTGTTTTTTTATTTTGTTTATGCGTTTTGGTTTTATGTTGATTTTTCACTTCTCTTAATCTAGTTTTTGCATTTTTTCGATGAATATCATAGCGTAGTGATCTTACCGACGAGTTTTCGTAAATAATTCTCTTCAACGTCCATAGTAATCGATTATTCTGTATGGATTACATAATCTTCGATCTACTTTAGTCGTTAAAATTTTAAAAACCGCTGCCAATTCATTGGCAAGATGCTTCCTCAAACTAATTTATCGATTCCATTTTTAAAATTTAAAAAAGTAAATTTTTCACAACAAAACTTTATTAATAAATAAAACTGTTTTCTTTGTGGATCTTTGTTGTTTGTTAAACAATTTGACTGAATATAAAAAATATCTTTTTTGTTTTTTCATTTATGTATCCTATACAGACAATTAATTATTGTTATAAAAAATTTTAAAGAAATACATTAGTTTGAGAAAGAAAAGTATGTATTAGCAATAATCTAATAAATATTTGTTTTGAAACAGGTATTTAACTACTATCCTGCTAGACTTAGTGGTTTAAAGTTAATCCATCATTGTAACAATCATACAAATATAATAACTAAGTTATACTTCTTAACAAGAGACAACGAATCGTTTTGAAATTTAACAGAGAGGTAGTTTTTTTCATATTTAAGAATCGATATTTTTATGAAATATTTTTATGAAATTTTTACGAAATTTTTATTTTGAAAGTTAATTATTATCGTTGCCCTAGTACACGTTGCCGCGGGTCTTAATCTGAAGTTACTTTCTCGGGGATATGCCCTAGTACACAATAATTATTTTATTGCTTCCTCATAGAGGAAGCTTTGTGATAGTAAAAAAAAAGTTTATGAGATAATGTGTTAGAAATGTTATTTAGCAAATTTGGAATCGAAATACACTATTTTTAGAAAATGTCCGTATGGATGTGTGTGTGTGTGTGTGTGTGTGTGTGTGTGTGTGTGTGTGTGTGTGTGTGTGTGTGTGTGTGTGTGTGTGTGTGTGTGTGTGTGTGTGTGTGTGTGTGTGTGTGTGTGTGTGTGTGTGTGTGTGTGTGTGTGTGTGTCCGTATACGCTGATATCTCATGATCTACTCGACCGATTTTAACGGGAGAGTGATCATTTTTTTAGATTTTGCTTCCACAATTGGGGTCAATATTCTATTTTTGTAAAATTTAATTTTTTTTATAGCCATTTTTAATTTTCAAAATTTTTTTTTCGATTTTTTTAATATTTAGAACAAATATTGTTTATATATCATGAATTCTCTGTATGTAGGATAAAATTATCTACAATTAAAAAAAAAAAAAAGTCGGTAGCTATATTTCGTCATAAGTTATTGATGAAAACGTAATTTTTTGTAAATAGGTTATATTTCGAAATTAAAAAAAGATATTAACATGAATATTTTTTTGGTTATAAAGAATATTAAGTACTATAACTTACTAAATTTTTAGGTTTTTTTATTCATTATTTTTTGAGAAAAAAAAATAATTTATAAAAAAAGTGATTTTTGTTGTCGTTCAATAACTATAGTAAAATTGGCTTAATCACTTTCAAATTCTTTGTAGGGGTAGATTTTGTATACCAATCGAGTGAGTTCTTTGGGCAAAAGGATTGATCCATAAATTTCGAAGATATTTGAGGTTAAAATTTTTTTCAATTTTTTTTTAAATCGTAATTTCTCGAGAACGGCTTTATGTATCTAAATGGGGTGGGTGATATTCGAAAGGGAATTAAATTACCTATATTTTCTAAAAAAAATTAATTCTCTAGCTATCACGGTTCTTTTGTAATTAACAAAAACGTAAAAATTGAAAAATGAAAAAAATGAGTTTTATATGTTCAACTATTACAAGAGTAAAATTGTCTTATTCGCTTCAAAATTCATTGTAGACGTATATTATTGATAGTTCTCGGATGAGTTCTTTTGGCAAAGTGATTGGTTCATAAATTTCAGAGATATTTGAGGTTAAAATTTTTCTAGACATTTTTAAAATCTATTTATTGAGGATTAATTTATAATTTTTTTTAATTTAGTTTATAATTAAATTTAATTTAATTTATAAAAAGATAATTTTAGTTTATAATATCTTTGAAAATTATGAACCAATCATTTTGCCAAAAAAACTCTGCCGAGAACTATCAATAATATACCTGTACAATGAATTTTGAAGCGAATAAGACAATTTTACTATCGTAATAGTTGAACATCCAAAACACATTTTTTTTTAATTTTTAAATTTTTACATTTCTGTTAATAACAAAAGAACCGTGATAGCTAGAAAATTAACTTTTTTTAGAAAATATAGGTAATTTAATCATGTTTCGAATGCTATAAATTACATTCAAATACATAGAGCTCTAAATATCAGTTGCAAATTTATAGGCAATTGTGATATATATTTTATGTATGTGAAATTTTGTGGAAATGTATAATCTATAAAAATTTGAATAAATTATGTTGGAGTTTTGTTATTTCTGTTTTTCTGAAGTATTAAATTTTAAATATTGGAATTAAAAATTAATTAAAGGAATCAGTAAATTAAGTTTGAGGAAGCTACGTGCCAATGAATTGGCAGCGGTTTCTTCTTATTCAAATCGCGAATTTTATTAATTATAATTCTAATTTTACAAATATAAGGGTTCATTTTTGAGAATAAACCGTTATTTTTCAAAGCCTCAACCGAACTCAGAGAGTCGGAGAATATAATACTAAAGTCATTAGTGCTACCAAGAGCAATTTCTAGTGCTTTATTTAAGGCTAACAAATCTGTTGATTGTACAGAATTGTTATCATTTATTCTAGAGGCAATTGACATATCAGAGTTATAATCTACCGTACTAATACCTTTACGTCCCTCTTTAGACCTAGACCCATCAGTAAATAAAATTAAAGAATGAGAAAGGAAAGACTTAATAAGATTCTTCCATTTCTTACATAAATTTAAATTCCTATTTTCTTTACCCCAGTCGATGTCAATATAATCCTCAATATAGAGACTTTCATAAGGACATACAAAAGTGGGCAATTTCAAAGTTCTACGTGCCTTTGAAAGGGTATCCTTCATATCAGACCAGACATAGAATAAAAGTCCATATCTACGAATTCTCCCCCCCAACCTTGACGACCTGCAGAATTCGTTAATATAGTGAAGTTTCGGAATAATCATGTTATCAATTTTCATGTGAAATGACAGGATCATACGTTGTGCAATATATGTCCTTCTGATTTTGAGAGTAGGAATAGCAGCAATATGGTGTAAGACGTTAATAGGAGTGGACTTAAAACAACCTAAGCAAGTTCTGAGGGTGTGGTTCTGTAATGTGTCTAGTCTTTTAAGAGATTTTGCATTAGCCCCAGCAAACAAAAAAAAAGCCCAATCAACTCTAGGCCTAATGATTGACTTATAGAAAGTTAAGGCTGTTTGGGGATGGATACCTCATTTATTTTTACACAAATAAGCTAACAAATTAATTCCTAATCTGATAATATCCACGGTTTTATTGATATGTAAAGTCCAATCTAAATTAAAATCCCAATGAACACCTAGATATTTAAAAGAGCCTGAGTTAGTAATAAATTCGTCTTTTATTTTTACCGCTACAGAGCCAGCTTTAATTAAACCCACGTCAAAACCAAAAATGACCAGAGCATATTTATTGACAGCTATTTTAAGACTGATATCCAATAACCAATGGTTTAGGGTTGTGATAGAATCATTCAGTTTTTATAGGATTTCCTCAATGAAGGATTTCTAAAAAAGATTATTATGTCGTCGGCAAAACCAAGAAGTCTAACCTCAGGGTTAATGAAGTTTTGTATTTGGGAAATGTACAAGTTAAATAAGAGGTGATAAATACAGCCTTGAGGGAGACCTTTATTAGTTGTAGCTTCTCTAAAAGGGATGTTATTAAAGGACCCTATAATTTCCCTGTCATGAATTAAATTAAATATAAAGGTTAAGTAAATATAAGGGATACCAAGATCACTGAGAGTTCTGAGCAGGACCTCGAGATTTACCTTATCGTAGGCTCCCTCAAGATCCAAGCTCAGAACTCCCAGCAATTCCCCTCTTTCTCTAGCTATCAAAGAATCCAAATGAAGACTAGCTAGGCAGTCGTAACAAGATTTACCTCTCCTAAAGCCATTAAACGACCTAGGTAAGAAACCCTTTCACTCACTCCACCACATAAGGCGGTCATTTAAACACCTCTCCAATGTTTTAATAGAGTTGAGGCTAGTGAGATTGGACGGAATCCCTTATCCTTACCCTTAGAAATAAAACAGACTTTAAATTTCTTCCATTTAGAAGGATAAGAACCAGAAAATTGAAAGCTTCTAATAAAACTTTATTATCAAGTGGAGTATTTGAATCGATAGACTTCGGGCTGGGGTTGTAGAATCTATTTTTAAATTTTTTGATAAACTTAAAATTTTCAATGATAGATCTAGAGGGATTAAGAGAAGAAATGAAAGATTTAAAGCTATCGTTTTTGATTTTGTTAAGAGAAAGAGAGACCTCCTTGGAAATAGATTTAAAAGATCTAAGATTACCCAAGTTAGGACAAGTCGTGAACATTCCTCGTTCCACCAAACCGCATCTGGAGGTTTTTTTCGAATCCTGTTTAAATCTGAGAAACTAGTGCCTTAGGAAGGACGAGAGGATTCTAGATCCTTAACCTTACCGCCAGCCTTTGATACTGCTATCTTCAAAATTTGGACAAAAGATTCAGTTCATACACTCATTCGCTAACGCTCGTGCTGCAAATGTTGGATGGGCATCGAACACACATAAACGCACACAACGTGAAAGAGCAGATAAGCAGACCAGGCGAATCATCTAACCTGCAAGCACTACGTGGAGTGGCCACGAGAGCGCTGTGATGATACCAGCCGGCCTTACGGCGAAAGTAACAACATGGCTGCGCAATGCAACTGTCAGCTGGAAGGTTATAGCAACGGTGATTTCAACTTTTTCCGACTAAATAGTGAACGTACCTTTGCCCTGGGATAGACAAAAAGACTATTTCTTACACGGGAGGAAAATCCACTATCTCTGAGTCTTAGGATAATAAACGGACTGCATTGACCCCCAAAAAATTCTGACGTAGCGGGGGCCAGAGCGTATATCATATTACTACCCGAATAAGGTAAAAGTACCCATTATGAAACATTGCTTAAATCGTGACCCCTTCATGGAACAGTTTGAAATATAGTAAAATAATAGTACATTTCGACACGGGTGGGGACTCGCTTCGCTCGTGCAAAAAGTCACACCAGCTAAATAATCGACTTACGCACTAGTTTCGAACGGTATTTTATACCACGAGCGCCGAAAAATCATACCAAAGTTGTGATTTTGAGGTTAGAGTGGTATAAAGTCTATTAATGATACAGATAAACAATATCAAAATTTTATCTGAATAGTGAAGGTTTATTATGTAATATGCAAAGAGATTCACATTTCTACATGATAATTATAATTTTAAAAAAATATATGACTGCGTGTATTCTGAGATCGACTCAAATCTGTGGCTGTTGAAGTCAATGGTGCTGGTTTCATACGTTTTATTTTATTAACTGTAACTATGCACTCCAACACTTCTCAAACATCAATCTTTTTATAATATGCAGTCTTTTACTCATAGATTAAAGTTTTTCAGTAGTTTTTCTACAAAAGTAAAGATTTTCAATAAATATTTTAGTGTTTCATAATTGCCGCATACAAACGAGCGTAGTCCGAGTTTATGGAACAGCCAAAGGTGGCGTTCCAAGTTCGGGGACCTCTGTCTCTAAGCATGTCCCCTTTATGGAGCGCATTTTCACTCAACAGTTTTAAAGTTATTTATTATTTAACATTATCTTGAGACGTGCGTGAACAATCATTTGAGTTTCCTGCATCATTTTACTAATAAGTAAGTATATATTTGTTTGTGAAATTCTGATTGTGAAAAATAACAAACCTAACCTATAAATTTAATAAAACATCAGTTTGTAAATTACATTCCTTTAAAATTTGTTTTTTATTTTTTGCAGATTTTGAAACTCAAAAAAAATGATAGCGAAGAAAAAAATAAAGCCATAGACAAATAAAATGAGACTACGGAAGATATTAAAGAGATGTTAAAAAAGAATGCTTAGCATAACAAAGTTATTCGCAAGAAAGTTCAACCAGACAAAAGGAAACTAAAAATCAAAAGGAGACTGTATTCTGCATCACAATTACAAAAAAGCTTTCAATGCAGTTAATGCTGCACTTGCAGCTAACTGCAAATTGTAGCTAAATTGAATGTCCCAGCCAGATCTCTCCACAGAGCTGTAAAGATCCACAAGAATCTCCTTCAAGACCTGGCTCGTCTAAAGTTTTAAAACCTCATATAGAAAAGTAGTATAGAACTAAGCAACAGTTTAAATAAGGATAATTGCATACTAAATTAAGAATGGTTACTCGATAACTGTGAAGATTTTACAGCAGAAAATTTGATTGAGAAACTATAAGTCAATGGGGTTCGTACAATCTAATTGAAAATTATTCATGTAACTATATTAACATTTTTCTTATTTTAATCATGTTGAATTTTTTTAGGAGTTTTTTCTCCATCTGCAATATAGTATATAATGATCAAACACAAGAATCTATCAGTCGAACAGTCAATAATGAGATTTGTCAAGAAAGTGTAATAACTTCTGAAAAAATAAATCTTCACTCGAGTAATCCTGAAAATAACTTAAAAAATAATACGATGGAAAAAGAGACTATGCTCGAAATGAAAATAGTGTAACAAATAATAAATCCAAACCAAAAAATAAATTAATTGTAATTTCAGAAATTTAAAAATAAGTGTTAAGTATTCTAAGTTGTATGCAATTATTGTGTTAATTTGATACGTTTAAAATTGTATTTTGTATTCATGTTTTTTAATAAAAAAATTATAAAAAATTTAAAATCATCATTTGTATATCATAAGCCACTTATTGTAAGTAAAATAGTACATAAGTTATTACATTAAAACTGATTTCTATCCTGTTCCAAAATGGGGACATCGATTATGGAACGGGGGGACAATCTGAAAAAATGTCGTTCCATAATAGGTACTTGGTGTCGGTTTGGTTTTTTAATGTTAATAACTACAATTCCTATTCAATTTGCTTTTTTAAGGTCTCATTTTAATCTTTGATCTTTACCCCATCGATTGATGTCCAAAAATTGTAAATATTACTTACAATAGTTTTAATCTCAATCCAAACTCTAAACTAGCAAAAACTGTTCCATAAAGGGTACTTTTACCTTACTCATCCTGTCGGTGAAAGAGAAAGTTTTAAGCGCGCAAGCGCCGCTTCCCCATTCCTTCCTGAACTCTCTCTCTCTCTCTCTCTCTCTCTCTCTCTCTCTCTCTCTCTCTCTCTCTCTCTCTCTCTCTCTCTCTCTCTCTCTCTCTCTCTCTCTCTCTGTCTCCCCCCCTCTCTCTCTCTCTTTTCATCTCCATTGGAGTCTAAGATAAAAATTTCCAAACGTATTTTCCGAGAAAAAAATTCTGAAAAAATCGCATTTTTCAGGAATTTTTAAATTTTTGAGAATTTTTTTCTTGGAAACTATGCGTTTGACGGAAAATCGCCAAAAGACATTTTTCACTCAGAAAATGACAGAGAATAACCTACAAATTTTGAAAACCAAAATACATCATTTTTCTAATTGGTTTATAACAATTTTGTTAATAAATAATTCCTCGACCACTTTAACGAAAAACACCTTGCAGATTCGGATTCATGCAGTGAATGTTTATTCTATCGATACTGACAATTTTCTGGTGCATATATATAAATTTAGATTTTTGAACTTGAGCTCTAAAAGTGATATGTTAATAAATAGCAATGATTATTGTAGTAAAAAAATATTTAGCTTATATTTTATTCATACGATTAACAGTAATATTTGGGATGCTGCTTTATTTATTCCACATATCAACTATTTATCATTCACTTTCATCCTGAGAAGATTAACCTAATTAATAAGTATTGATTTCAAAATATCGTTACATAAACGATTGCCATATCACAATAATTTGTACACATCCCTCCGCAGCGTGTACCCCAAATATATATCCCCATGCATAACGTGCCAATTAATTATAAAAATTTTGTCTACCCTTCATCGAATCACTCATTTATATCTCCGCGTCATAATCTCATTCCAAATTCCCTTAAGGAGGTTGGCTACAGCTGCTCGCGCGGGGCAGGGGGTATTGCCAGTTGTTTTTTGATTCGTTGTTACCTTTTTTAAAGAATCGCATCCTAATCGTCTTGTGTTTTTACTAAAGTTATAGTTTTACTTCCATAAGAACCCGTATATAAGAGTTGAACTTTGAAGTTGAATTATTCCATAACCAAGTTGACAAATGATCTGAAATTTCGCACACTTGTAGGAAATGAATCGAAGAATAACAATATTAAATTTTTGGAATGATGTAACCATTTTCAATTGGGTAGCCAACCTCCCTAATACAGCGACACCGAGACTTTTTAAACTTCAAACCAAACAAGGTAGGATCAATCTCCCGTGTCAATGCTTATGAGCTCGCACAAAAAATACGCACGATATAATCCCTTGGCGTACTCTCTCTCTTTCTCTCTCTCTCTCTCTCTCTCTCTCTCTCTCTCTCTCTCTCTCTCTCTCTCTTTCTCTCCTCTCTCTCTCTCTCTCTCTCTCTCTCTCTCTCTCTCTCTCTCTCTCTCTCTCTCTCTCTCAATCAATCAAACAGCATCCATTGTGTGGCGTACCGTAGTTTACACGCGGACGCTTACGTGCGCTCAGCCTCAAACTTACTATCTGCGGGATTGAAGTGCACGCACCGCACGAGGGATCGATAATACGCCTTCTCATGTACCTGCTTAGCATCTATCCCGGATACATACAAGCGTGCGAGTTGTCGTCGAATGACGAGGCATATTCGCAGAGGATCACCTCGATGACTTGCAACGCGCGAATAATGCCACGCGTCACTCCCTCGTGGCACTTGCATATGCGCGAGGGGAGCTCTGTAAATAGTCTTGAAGAGAAATAGCTGGAAGGCAATTTCGTTCGATGAATTTATTATGTATATTTCGGCGGGCTATTCGACCACAAAGGCGAGAAAATTGTGCACGAAACGTCATCGACGGGGCAGAACTGCCCTCGTTTCTTATTCCCTTTCATCCGGCAGATATATTTCCTTTGCAGCATCGTTTTTCTGCGAGTCATGTGGACTTGACGAGACTCTGTGCTCCTCCGAGCTCCTTTAATTTCTTCATTTCTACCGATGTTTGCAATCTGCTACGCGGCTTATTAATCCGAATCTCTCCGAATCCCCTTCTCGTTCTTCTTTACTCGGAACTTGCCACTTTTTCTTCTCTGTCTCTCTTAATTATTTTTCCGTCTCATCTGCAGCACGTTATCCTTAAATTTCTTATCTCTCCTCCGCCCGCTACATGTACACCTCCACCTCCGTAAAATACCCCCAGTCGCGCGCGCGCGCACGCGCCTCTATATTTTCCTCTGCCATATTTTAATTTCGCTTTCTCATAAAGTCCTTCATTTTCTTTTCTCATATACCCAACGCACTTTCCTCTTTTTCGTCCGAGTCCGTATCATAATCTTTATTATATTTTTCGCCTTTATTCCATTCTCTCGGCTTTCCTGCTTTCCAGCTTCGCTTCTCTGCGTCCCAGGGAACGTTTTCCCGTTTAGACATTTCAAGGAAATGGAATGGCTGCCAGGTGTGTCCGAAAGTGTGCGCGGGACCTAATTATCAGCAGACACAGGGTGTGTGTGTGCGTGATATATTGTGCTTACAGGTGTATATCTGTGCTTCGTTGCATGTGGGTAAAAGCTTGCGCACGGTTGGATGAAATAATCATAGCGTAGAAAAACGATTATACTTCTCTTTACGAGAGTATCTGGTTATTTCTGAGCAAGACTAGGATCGTTTGTATTTTCTAACGTCTAAAAGAACCAGATATTGGTCGTTCCGCTTTTATGAGAGTGCTTATCTTCAGCAATACTAAATATAAATTTTTGCGTTTAAACTGAGAAAGGAAAATAATTAAATTAAATGATGATTAATAGTAATTATAATTAAATTAAATTTTTTCTTATACTGTTAAGGGGGTGCCATAGTCGTATCATTACCGACCGAGCAATTGGCACAGTTTCAAGCTTATTAAAAATGAAATACATAATATCACAAAAAATCAAGAGAACACTTCGCTGCAGTTTTGAGCGATCTATCACCCAGTACAAGTTTGAAGTCGAAATATCAAGTGGTTTTCGCAAAAACTTTGAAAGAAACCGAATTTTGTTTTGTTCAAAGTTTTTGCAAAAACCACTTTATATTTCGATTTCAAACTTGTACTGGGTGATAGATCGTTCAAAACTGCAGCGAAGTGTTCTCTTGATTTTTTGTGATTTTATGTATTTCATTTTTAATAAGCTTGAAACTATGCCAATTGCTCGGTCGGTAATGGTAGGACTATGGCACCCCGTTAATGTAAATCAAACAGCTTCGTGCTACATCCTATTGCAAACATTCTGTAAGAGTATGTATGGGCAAAAAAAGAACGAATCATTTTCCGTTCCAAGAATTTTTAAAGGTGTCCTTGAAATTTTGACTCGAAACCTTGCAGAATGATAGATAATTACATTACGGAGGGCAAGAGTTATAACGAATTACTGCTGTCTGCTGCTGTCCGGCTGGTACGGTAGGTCGCATAATAGAAGTCGGTAATCTACACCCCCTTAAAACTAGCTGAAAACTAGTTAAAAACTAGCTTGCTTCGATTGCACGTCTTTTTTCACGCCAATAAATGTTCGAGAATGATTGCGAAAAGAGTTTTATTGATGGGAAAAAACTGTCCCCATTTTTTTCGCCATTCCGAGTCTGGCAAGCCATTTTCTAGTTAGGAAACGTGATCAATTTCCACCAGGATTGTTGATAATTAAATATAGTTTAAAAATTTGATTCCAATTTCTACTATAATGGCCACTTTATAGCGTGAAAAGCGGGGCAAAAGTCGAGTCTGATTCCCTTTTTTACTTTATTCCCACGTATGCGGGAATAAAGTATCATAGTCTAATTTTGTACGTTTATGTTGAATTTGATTAAAATTATAACACATGAATACAAAATAACTTTTCAAATCTATCTCACTTCGCTACGCTCGCTCGGTCAGTGAACTCACCCGCGAGAATAATCTGCGACATTAGTCCCTTGTTACATAATGTACAATTTCATAATAATCTTGACAATCTAGCCAATTAAATCTACAGATATAAGTTACACAGTGTCGTTATGAACACTTATTTTACTAGTATTTCATTCAACAAAAATGTATAGTATTCCCGCCACCTGACAAAATATACACGTTTTCCAATTAAAAAAAATCGTACGTGCAACAAAAATGTATAGTATTTTTCTCCACCTAGAAAAATATATATATATTCCCCAATTAAAAAAAAAATACAGAACATACAGCATATGTCGATGTAAAAGCGCATACCGGAGTGAAAAACCGCTACGTAACAACGATTCGCCGAATCTGTGTAATTTGGCAAACAAAATCCCTATGCTTCCCCGCCGGCAAACACATATCCCAAAGCTTTTTCGTTAATTTTCTGCGGGTACGCACGCGAACTCGAGCCAATGGGCGATCGAATTCCGAGAGAAATCGGAATACAGCTACGCTCGCGCGAATCCGCGCACGCTTTTCGTTAATCACTAACTGTGACGGACGAAATACCTCGTTAGCAAAATGCCGAGGGGCATCGACTATCTCTCCTTCTCTCTCTCTCTCTCTCTCTCTCCCTCTCACGGCCGCGGGCGCCTGCGAGAATATTCGCTCGCCGCGTGCGCACGCATTTGCTATTCACCGAACGACGAGGCATATCTCATATGGCTCTACAATACTCGCGCGGCGACCATTAACGAAATTCTCAATGAGTATTGGGCATCGATCATTATACGCGAGGCCACATTCTAGTTTCGCCGTCTCTTCCCATTGCTCCTGTTTCTCTTTCTCTCTCGTTTTATAGTGTCGGCTCACGCTGGTGCAATAATCCTCAATGCGCATACAAGAGATATGTGTTATGGAGAGGAGCATCATGTGCCGCGGATTATGATATCAAATTTAACGGGAAGAAGAATTTTACGTTAATGCGAGACGAGGTTTTTTTTCAAGTATTGGAATGAAAATTTATATAAAACAGAATTAACTTTAAAAAGTGAAGATTTGTAAAACATTGGAAATAAAATAAATATTGTTAAACAATAGAAAAACTGATATTTAAAGAACTTTAAAAAGGTTTATCAAAGGAACGAGAAGACGAGGAGCAACTCGACTTGAGGTGTTTTGATTATGTCAAGTGTCTCAATTCGTCTGGTTCGAAGTTTGTCAGGTGGCATGATTAATGCTAAAAAATACAGTTAAAACAATACATCTCGACCTTATTTTATAATGATTGAGTTTCCTAATGAATTTATTTGAATACAAAAAATGTATGCCAAATTCAAGTGCATTTGAAGTTATTCAAATTAATGAAGGAAATATGGTTGTTCATTCCAAGTACTTTTGAATAAAATTGAGACTCTTGATTTTGACATAAATTTAAATTAATTTGCGTTTTTCAAACATTTTTAAAGCAGAACGCTAACGATGAAAATGAATTTATATCAATACTTTCATTCTGAATAATTATATTCAGAATAAAAGTAAAAATCATCTCTAGACCTGCCCGCATAATTTCTGTTATAAGCTTTGCTCTGCAATAACAATATAATGAATAAATTTGTTTTTTAAACCCAGTATATACTTGTACAAATTAAATTATAATGACTATGAAAGTATGTGTTTGACAAAGCGATACAATACTGAAATTCATGGACAAATACGCTATTTCCGATCGAAGTAGCTTCATAGATTATACGCTTAATTAAAAAACCGCTGCCAATTCATTGACACGTAGCTTCCTCAAACTTAATTTACTGATTCCTTTAATTAATTTTTAATTCCAATATTTAAAATTTAATACTTCAGAAAGACAGAAATATTTGAAGCGAATAAGACAATTTTACTCTTGTAATAGTTGAACATATAAAACTCATTTTTTTTATTTTTCAATTTTTACGTTTTTGTTAATAACAAAAGAACCGTGATAGCTAGAGAATTAATTTTTTTTAGAAAATATAGGTAATTTAATTCTCTTTCGAATACCACCCACCCCATTTAGATACATAGAGCCGCTCTCAAGAAATTATGATTTAAAAAAAAATTGAAAAAAATTTTAACCTCAAATATCTTCGAAATTTATGGATCAATCCTTTTGCCCAAAGAACTCACTCGATTGATATACAAAATCTACCCCTACAAAGAATTTCAAAGTGATTGAGCCAATTTTACTATAGTTATTGAACGACAAAAAAATCACTTTTTTTTATAAATTATTTTTTTTCTCAAAAAATAATGAATAAAAAAACCTAAAAATTTAGTAAGTTATAGTACTTAATATCCTTTATAATCAAAAAATATTCATGTTAATATCTTTTTTTAATTTCGAAATATAACCTATTTACAAAAAATTACGTTTTCATCAATAACTTATGACGAAATATAGCTACCGACTTTTTTTTTTTTTAAATTGTAGATAATTTTATCCTACATACAGAGAATTCATAATATATAAACAATATTTGTTCTAAATATTAAAAAAATCGAAAAAAAAATTTTGAAAATTAAAAAATGACTATAAAAAAAAAAAAATTAAATTTTACAAAAATAGAATATTGACCCCAATTGTGGAAGCAAAATCTAAAAAAATGATCACTCTCCCGTTAAAATCGGTCGAGTAGATCATGAGATATCAGCGTACACGGACATACATACACACATACACACACACACACACACATCCATACAGACATTTTCTAAAAATAGTGTATTTCGATTCCAAATTTGCTAAATAACATTTCTAACACATTATCTCATAAACTTTTTTTTTTACTATCACAAAGCTTCCTCTATAAGGAAGCAAAAAAAAATCCAACCAACGGCAAACGTCCCTTAATCTGGAGTAACGTGATGCGAACGGCGGGAGGAGCGCTCATCGAAGTAGGCGTGCACATTGCGTCGCGCTGTCCGAGATAATGAAATGGGGAGGGGGAGAGAGAGAGAGAGAGCGAGAGCTCAGCGCGCATATAGAAACCCGTCGATCGGGCGAGACAGATGCTTCCCCCCTCCCCCATAATCATGCAGCTTAATGACAATTGATGCACCGAGGAAGTGCACGCGCGTCTGTATCTCGGCGTGGCGAATGGTGTCGTTTCTGCAGAGCGCGTTATCTGCGCTACGAATGGACCTCGGACCTTGTTCCGTATATATATATGCCATTGTGCGGAGACGCGCGCGCGCGCATGATGACGATCGTCTGTTCCATTAGATCCGCGATTAGTCTAAATTTTCGAGTGACGCTGACGGCGGCGGCTTCGCGCTAGCTACTGGCTCCCTCAGACGAGATTCGCCTATAATGACGACTCCCCTGCCCCTTTTGTTCCCCGCAGCAGCAGCAGCAGCGTCGGCTTCCGCACGCCAAGTGCGATGGTTACGGGCGCGTTATTAATGTCGAGACAGCGGCAGTGCACGCACGCCCGGGACGATATTTATTTCGAGGATTGAATGCCGTGGCGCTGATGCTAATCGGATGGACAATGGTCAGAGAAAATATTTTGATGGGGGTAAGAGTGTGACACGGTGTTTCATTGTGGGCCTCGCTGATTTATTGGAATTGCCCAATTTTCAGTCTCGGATAAAGAGCCATATTTCGGAATATTATACTTAAGTATAACGTGGCACTATGAGTACTACGTTGTTCGAAGAGTAATTTAAAAATTAATGTAGCCTAGACTCTTAGTTGCATTGGATACGATGGTTGAAAAGGGACGAAAGCGGGGTAGAATTTAACGCTGACCCACCATATTTCAGTTGTATTTATAAAGTATGATATTTTCACTGAACCAATATTATCCTCCGGATAATCGTATTTCCCGGTTGGCGACTCCGCGGGGGACACGCGCAAGATACATCAAGCGAACGTGTACGTACGGAGGGGCATCGTGTCTCTCGCATGTGGCATAATTGAGGGTAATTTCGCGAGACCAATTTGCGCCGAAATTTAAAACCAAAAACTTGACCCCCTCGTGATCTCCCCTATACATTTATTCCCCGTTCATAACATCAGCTTTCTCCCTCTCATTCGCGTATACACTTTGTCTCTCTCTCTCTCTCTCTCTCTCTCTCTCTCGCTACCTCCCCCTCTTTCGCTTTCTCTCTATATCTGCCATCCCAAGCATTTTTGCCGGCATCCACCAAATCACCTGCATCATTCGGGCTTACCCTGTTTCCTCCTCTAATTTAATTTTCGCGCAGCGACGATCGTATGACTCGATTTTTTGACAATTTTCCGTGCTGCGGAGGGGACCAGAGAGAAGGCGGGATAGAGAGAGAGAGTGAGAGAGAGAGAGAGAGCGGGCAGATTTCAATTGGATTACCGACGGTCGAGAAAAAAAAAACACATTTTCCGATGTATGTGGCGAGTAGGGGCATAGCTGTCGGAATGGCGGAGTCCTCGTCGTTCGCGGCTAATGGCAGTCCTTTCGGCGCGCGAACGGTTGCGAGATTACCGACGATAAATCAAGCCCGACAGGCTCATTTCTATGAGCGCACGGAATCCAATGCGCGCTTATACGAGCGAGTCTACGGCTCGTTTTAGATTAGAAATTAATCTCTTTTTCAAGCGCACCTCTTTTATTTTGCTCCGATGAATGGTTGCGCTGCCGTGAAATGAAAAATCGAAAATTTCGTATCGGGATATTGCGATTATTTCCAACAATTGTCGTTTTTACCAAAAACATAGAGGAATTGCCATGTGAAAATATCACTTTTTAAAGTCAAACTTCGATTCAATATATGTGCACTATAATGGTACATAATGAACATTATTATTATCTTCTTAATCTACTTTATTATAAACTTTTAACTGCCTGCTGGAATCAAGAAATCTTTGAAGGCCAATAAATCTGAATTTGAGACGCTGAAAATTTGCTTACGCTTTCAGAGGGAGTCAAAAGTAAATTAAGAGTTAAAAAAATGAACAGGCTTATTTTTTTATATGGTATTTTGCCAAATTGAATTAACTTTTAATTAAATAAATAAACAAATGTTCATTTTTTTGTAACTCTTTTATTTTACTCTTAACGTTTCTCTGAATGAGTAAATGAATTTAAAGAAGTTGAACTGGCTCAGACTCAATTTTATCGGTCGTCAAACATATTTTATTTTTTCAAACTTATTTTACAACATTAACTTAAATTTGTTATTTTTAAAAAATTTTGTTTTCATCGCGTCGTTTCTTTAAGTATATAACGTATAATTGATATACTATAAAAGTACAATTAATAAATAATCGATACTGTTTTCACACCACATTGCGTACGAAAGTTTGAATAGATAAAAGATAACATATAGGCAAATCTATAATACATTTTGCTAAGTGTTGTGTGACTTTTTTTTAAAGTAAGTTACTGCTGCTATTAGCTTGCCATGCTAAGCACAGAAACCAGACTGGATCTAAAATCTTTAACGAAAACTAGAAAACAAGCCCTGTAATTAGTATGAGCCAGTTCAACTTTTGCAAATTCATTTACTCATTCAGAGAAACGTTAAGAATAAAATAAAAGAGTTACAAAAAATGAACATTTGTTTATTTATTTAATTAAATAGTATATTACGTACCTAGGCCAGGAAGTAGGATATTATATTCGCGTGTAGATTCTCGCGTAGAAATCAAAACTATAGAAACTATATGGGAGATATATATGAAAAACGTATTGGACGTACAGTGCAACCCCGGAATAAGCGCTCTCGCAATAAGCGCGTTTTCCTAGATTCTCGCTCAATTCTAAGAACAGGGTATCCCCACTCCGACTCAAACTACCAGCTCCATTTAGACTTCACGGACAAAAATTTGGAAGCCTGGGATGTCGGAGGTATGGAATTAACAGAAATCCAAAAAATACCGTATCTGTACGCGTCCAAAATTGAATGTAGTCACTTCCAAATTGAATTGCGTGGACTCCAACAATTTCGGTTGTGTACGAATCTCAAAATGGGATTATGTGTATGCCATGTTGGAATGGCGGGGACTCCGAGACTTTCGGTACCGTCGGGATACGCCCGATGGAGTCCTCAGGCCCCCATTCTTGGTATCTCGGCGGGTCGGCTATACATTCGGACGTATTTCACGCGCGCCGCTTCGTAAATATACTAATATAATATATATAAACGGTTCAAAACGTGTGTGCTATATTATACTATAATAATACTTTGATATATAATGATGAAACGCATATATATATATATATATATATATATATATATATATATATATATATATATATATATATATATATATATATAAGAAAAACGCGCGCAAATGCGGACCGTTCCCCTTCTCTCAACGCTGTCGCGCCACGATACCAGAGATGGGGGCCTCAGACGTCCAAAGTGGAATCGCTACAATATCGAAAATCTCGGAGTCTGGGGATGACCGAATTGGAGTTCAGAACATAAGTTTTTGAATCGTGAAGACTCCGAAGATATTGGATTCTTACAGGTTCAACTTTGGATGCGCCTTAATTCCAAATTCGTCATAAATTAAGACGATCGATGGTATTGCACGGAACCCATATATACCGGAGGTCTGGAGATCCTAAATTTTTTTCCGTGTTCACAACCTGTCCTCTCAATAAGCGTGCCAAGCAAAACAGAATTTAGAAGAGACTTTTTAATAGAAAAATTTAATTTTCATCAACACACGTACACTTAAATATTCTTAAAAGTATACATTTTTATGCACAGCACAATTTCCTATACTGCAAACGATATTCACTCTCAAAACGTTGTATTACGTGCCCTTCAATGTTGTCAACAAACTGACGAACGTCAGAGCGCTTATTGAGAGGTCACGCGCCGAAGAGAGAGAGAGACAGAAGGCGCTAGATACTCGAGAGGAAAGTGCGTGGAGGAGGTATACCGTTTATGGAAAAAATTCTTCCCCTTACGGGCTTAGGTGCGCTTATTACGGGGTTGTACTGTATATGGGTAATATATTGGAAAAGAGTAGCACTATATTGCTCCTACTGCGCCAAAGAGGCTTATCCAATATTTCGCCAATAATTGCGGCAATATATTGCAAATGATACAATCAATATTTTTGCAATATGTTGCCAATATATATGTGCAAATCCGCGGACTACAGACAACAACTGGGGTACAAAAACGGAAAAAATTTTTTTTGAGGGCACACCTACCACATAAAGTTTTTTCGGTTCTTTGGGGGTCCCCCAACATGAAAATACTCGTGTACACTCATTATCCGTTGCCAACCTTTTTTGCCGACGAAATCAATTTTTCTTATGGAAATTTAACATGGGAAAAATGGACGAAAAGTAGTCATTGATGATTAACCAATAGCAAACTATTGAAGAGGCCAAACCAAATTCCATAAAAAAGCGATTAAAGTTGAAGAATAGAGTTTTAATTTGAGATGAGAATCGTCAAAATCGGTCGATTCTGTGCAAAGCTATGTGAAGTTGAAAACGGCGAAAAATGACAAAAATTTGAAGAATTACGTGGGTTTGAAAAAAATCACTCATTTTCGTCATTATTCGCCATTTTCAAATTCACGTAGCTTTGCACAGAATCGACCGATTTTAAGGATTCTCATCTCAAATTAAAGCTCTATTCTTCAACTTTAATCGTTTTTTTGTAAAATTTGGTGAACAATTGGTCACTCGTATAAATTTTTGAATGCAACCGATGCACATAGAATACTCAGACTTATATTGTACATAGAATGATTCTATTTTTTTATTATTTTGATGTAAGTTTGATGCGTAAAGAATTCTGTTTTTCAAAAGTTTTTTAAAAGAAAAAACGCTAGTGCCGCTTAAATTATTATCATTTAAAATTTGATCTACATTTTGCCTTAATTTTAAAATTGGGCCTACAATAAAAAGTGATTCACCAACTTCAGTTAAATTCAATTTTTTGGTTCGTGAAAAAAGCGTTTCGCAAAAATAATAAATCTCACTATCCTTTTTTAACCATTTTTCTTTAAATGTGTGTATATTCATATGGATACTTAAATTATTAACTATTTGTAAGTGGGGGAATCTGCTACTATGGACAAGAGATTTCAGTACTCCATTTATACTTTCAAGTGGAAAGCAAGAAGTACACCAAAGTGGCCCTGTACGACGTACAGCATCGATTAAATGTCTTAAACTATGAAAATTACATATTACATATCTCTGGCCATATATATGCTCAAATCTTAAAACAAACTCATGTAATAAAACTTCTGCCAAATTTAACATTTCATTTGTAATACTTTGTTGACATAACATATAAATTGCTAAAACTAGATATTTGTAATGTTCAAAGTAATCTTTTGGCAATATTCCATTTAAAACAATTAATAAGTATGAGAAAAACCAATTTTTGTATTCCGATGTTTTCCAATGTGAGAAATGGGTTTTGATTGGTCAAGGCCGTCTTGTAGCAAAATTGGGTAGCTTTATGGAACACAATCTGTAATCTACAACCTCAACTAAATTTGAAATGGAAAAACATTCACTTGCGAATTTTGTATCGAACCACAGTTCCCCTAACCTTTTTACACATCCTTCGAATACGCAATGCATCACATCAATAGCTGCAGACGTAATATATTTATAAGAAATCTTTGACATTTTATTTTATACCAGATACAGGACACACACACATACATTCGCTTGCGAAGCATGTTCGAGAGATTCAGAATCTCTCCGAAGGTTCAAATTTTGTTTAAATAGATAAACACGCGTTCGTTCTACAGTTTCGCCTTCTTGCTTACAAAATTGGCAACCAGGTCGACCATTATACTGGTTTGTTCCAAGGAATAGAGCCTTAGCGGGGAGATCACAATTGCCGCATAAGATAATTCCACGAATACATACTGACGTTTCTAAATCTTTTATAAAAATTTCAATTCCTTTATATAATTTTTTAAGCGAGTCTTTAAAAGGCTCCAAAAACATATTTACATTGGGCTTATTATCACCGAATCATAATCCTACAAGTAAAACATTTTCGATTTTGAAACGATCCATCTAAGGTAATTCAAGTATTACTAGAAAAAAGCCCCAAATGTTATATTTAGAAGATTTAAAAATTCTCACCCCGTCAGTGTACCACATAAAAGAGATTAGCATAGCTTAAAATTTGATTTTTTTCTGACATTTCCTTATATAGCGATCCATCATAAATATCTTGAAACTCTGATTCAGTATCAGGCCTTTCGAAAAATCGAAATTTTAACTTACTAAAAAAATTAGTGCGACTAAAGAATGATCTCAACTGAGAAATTAATGACACTTCAATATAATAATTATCTTTTTGGTCATTATCACATTCGCATGTAACCTTATTTTCCATGAACTCATCTAATTCTATAGACTCATCGTCATTTATGTCGTTATCAGTGTTGTTTACCAAAGACGTGCAATTAGGGCAGTAGAAATGTTTTTTTAAAAGAAATCAATAATGTCGAAATATGTTTTTGGAACTCATAATAACTACTGGGACACTTATGAGGAGCGATGCAAGCTTTTGATATTAATTTAAGAAAATCCTCTACGCAAACATCCGTAAATTTGTGTCTTAATTTTAGAGCGGAAAGACGTAATATTGATTCGATGAGGGTAATCGATGCTCCAGAAAAGAGTTTCTCTTCTAAATTATTGCTTCGCTGCTGATCTTCCTCGCTCACATAACTACAAGCATCGTTCCATTCTTCGTCGTCGCTATGAAAAGCGTTGTCATCATTAGTGTTATAATCACGAAAATTATCTAAAAGAA
The DNA here is from genome assembly GCA_036365515.1 of Torymus aiolomorphi. Classification (NCBI taxonomy): domain Eukaryota; kingdom Metazoa; phylum Arthropoda; class Insecta; order Hymenoptera; family Torymidae; genus Torymus; species Torymus aiolomorphi. The sequence continues at coordinate 32,332,341 of CM070876.1, forward strand.
GAATTTAGCAATATTGATAAAAACTCTGACAACTGTGGTAATCAAGTGAAACATCTTTAGAAATATTCTAAAATATGGATGTTATGATTCCGTTCAAATAAGAACAGTTAAAAATTTTCTTATTCTAACCTATGGTATGGAATTGAAGATTTAAAAATAAATTATAAAAGTATCCATTTATTGATATTTAAGTATTTATATAAAAACTAATAAATAGTATTAAAACCAAATAAACAATATATAGTGATTAATAGTATAGTATACTTAATAAAACAATTCATAAATTTCACTTTCTCTATATAATAATTATAATAAAAAATATACGTTTACCATAATTGAATGTTTTCATACTTTGTAGATTATCATTTTCGTTGGAGTTTGCATCATAGGAAAATTCATCCTCAATCATACATTCGACCGGGGTATTGTATTTTGTGTAGACTTTCATTTTCTATGAAGCCGGTATTAACATTACTCTATTGGCAAAAATATTGAAAATGTACAAACATAGATAAAAATACAAAAAGTAGATAACTTAGTATAAGTTTGTTGTACTTACGGTCAATGTACTTTCAGCCTCTTGAGTATTATCGCTATTAACACCACATATTGTTCGTTTCAAAAGTTTTCTCGAATTTTCTTGTAATTTTTCAGAACATTCTTCAAAATTTAGCAGCCTACTTTTACGCAACATTTTTATTTCCCTTGCAAACTTTCTCAATGACGTATGCAGGTTATGATGATCGAACGTTTGAAGTTGAATTTTTTTGATATTTTCGTTGTTATCTTTTGTATACGTAACTAACTGTATATAAATTATCGACATTCAATTATTTATATGAAATGAAAGGTTATACACCAAAAGGACTTTGAACATCTTTTGCAAGTCAGCATCAATCGCATTGAGCAAAAATGCTTGCGTTGGTATTTTGGGTAAGAAGCAAAACTACCAGTCTAGTGATCGAGGAAGATGTATGCCCTAATAAGGACGAAAGCTCGGATACGCTCGTTAAGTACGGAACAAATAAGAGGCTGTACCGCGCAACGGTAGTACACGGAGAAAAATAACATAGGAAAAATTACCATATTTGATTGTAAGTCGAGGACAGACTGAAATCCTCCACAAAATTGCCATAATTTATGGTAAAAATTGCCATAAATTTATGGCAATTTTTCCTACATTGTAAAAATTACTATAAATTTATGGCAATTTTTACCATAAATTATGGCAATTTTGTGGAGGATTTCAGTCTGTCCTCGACTTACAATCAAATATGGCAATTTTTCCTATGTTATTTTTCTCCGTGTAAGAAAAAGTGATGTGTGTGTGTGCGTGCGTACGTGCGTGCGTGCGTGTGTGTAATAATAATAATAATAATAATAAATAGAAGAAATAAAATACATGCAAAACTATACGAGATAGGTTAGATGTGGACTGCGCTATACGCGAACGATAATTTATGAAGCTTATTTTGAACGCTTACGCGCGCTGTAGCCGTGCGCGTACTTTATCCCCGCGCCTTGCATGCACCTTCAATTCACGCTTAATCAAAATCAAATTTTTTTTTCAGACGATGAAGAATATTTAAAATGTTTGAGAGTGGATACGGAAGGAAATATATTAACAAAAACCAGAAAGTCCACTACTCCTATCGCTTTCTCAAAAAAAGCTGATTTGAGGAAAAAAGAAAAAGAGCAAGAAAAAATTAGAAAAGAAAAAACAGCAAATCAAAATAAAAATTTGCTAAAATCTCTATCAATCTTCGAATCAGATAGCGATTGTTCATCGGAGGGTGTTGAAGAAGATAACCCTGAAGCCGAGCGTAATAATGAAGTTGAAGAAGAAGTGGAATCACCATCAGCAAGGCTAGAGAAATTAGTATACGAGTTAACTAAAGACAATAATGTGAATAGAAAGAAATCGACAGGGGAACCTTTTCGCTCCGGAATGAACACACGCAATGACAAACAAGATACACCTACAGTATCGGTAAACAATTTACAAATAAGTAGACTTCATTATATTGCGTGTACGTAAAGATGTCCTCAAGTGAGAAAGTGTAAATGTGCAAATAAACAATTAATATTTATAGTAATATTTAAAATTTTTATAGGTAATGCAAACAGTACCTTTTAAGCGTGTTCAGAGAGATGCTCTTCCACTGCCCACTGATGACTGAAATACGGTATTTTTAAAATTACACGCGCGCGCACACACACGCGGGTAGGGTTCGCTTCATACACATAAGAATTATACACAATTTAATTTAACACACACTTTTATATGAATTATTTTTTACACAATATGTTTTTTATTGAACACATTGAGTTAAGCACCGGTTTCTTAAAAATGAAATATTATTGTACACGTTTACTTTCTACACATAAAAAGAATAATTATTAAATAGAACTTAATATCGCACACCATACATTGTGCACTAAAACTTGTTCTACAATAATTAAAAATGGTAAATATCCAACACATACTATTTTACACGGACAAATAATTGTTCGTTTTTTTATAATTCTACACAGAATTATTTTACACTAACTAATATAAATACTTTTCATCGTACACGCGAAGTCATACACCCTTATTTTTAATATAAAAAGCCCAAACTTTGTACACATATTATTTATTGTACACCAACGGTAAAACATAATATTTTGTTCGACATAAAAGTAATATACCTTTTGTTTTAACTGTATTAATTCAAAAATATTGAGAAAGTCCTAGAATTACGTCGCGGCTGCAGCAGTCGACGTCGCATGGTCGCTGACGCTCGTGGCATTCGTGTCGCGCAGTATACACAGACACACACCTTTCATATCATACATTGGAAATTCTACTAAATTGAAAAGATATTACTGCAGACTACGCAGTTGCGCGGTGCGCAAGCGAGCGCACAGGCCTGCCACTACAAAATTTAAAGAAAAAAAATACGCCCCGAGATAGTATTTTCTTCACCGAAGGTGAACTACACTAGAAGGTTGTTCCCCTCAGCCGTCGATATTCAGTTGCCGTTTTGTACCTTTAAACATCTACCATTTGATCACGAGGAAGAGGTGCGAAATACAATTGTACAATTGAACGAACTTACCTGTAAGTGAAGTTCGATTAAAATTGTATGAAGCACCTCTTCCGAAATGATCAATCCCACCATGTCCCCTTATCTATAAGCCTTTATAGATGCCCCAACTGGAAACGGCAATACTTTAAATAATGAGGATCGAGCGGCGGCAGAGCCAGGAGAGGGCTACAGTGTCGACGCGGTACGGCCGCTAACGCTCTTTTTTGTTTTGGACGTATGATAAATCGGGCGGGAAGAGAGGATACTAACATTTGATCATTTCGGAAGAGGTGCTTCATACAATTTTAATCGAACTTCACTTACAAGTAAGTTCGTTCAATTATACAATTATTTTATTGGCAACTGACGTATTTCTCCCCGGAATTTGGATAGGCAACTCTGCTTTTTTAATGTTTTATGAATGCAAGAAGCAAAATATAAAGTTTCAGCTTTGGTACTTTCACTTTTTTTTTTTCTAGTTTTTATAGACATTGAAGACACCACCCACGCTAGACCCACTACGAGTGCGCTGGCTGACGGTTGTTTCCTTGATGAGTAATGTCAAAACTACCATATATATCAAAATTAGCTTTGGTAAAATGACTAGCCCAAAACTGTCGTTGCCTCCCGAACTATGCAGAAGGCTTTGTAATAGTGAAAAAAAAAATTTTGAGAAAATGTGTTAGGAATGTTTTTTAGCACATTTGCAATCGAAATACACTATTTTAAAAAAATGTCTGTATGGATTTGTGTATGTTTCCAAGTGAGACTTCCAACTTGAAGATCGGTGTAGTGGGGCGGAGTTGGAAATTTGAAGCGCGCGCGATGGTTGGCTGCCAGGCGAGCGCTCGCGCTGAAGGGGGAAGCAACTAACTCAGCGGCTGTATCGCACTAATCTCCAAGTTGGAACTCTCACACTTCCAACGTTAAGTTACGGTATATCCGAGAAACCTCGAGGTTTTGTATATCCAATCTAGAGTTCAATCGTGCTATGGCTTGTATTGGGCGATGTCCGGCTTTCTCGAAGGTGTATTTCTTTTCGTGTAGTATTATATGCTCGAAGGTTAGCACTTAAACTTTCTCTTTTGGCCAAACGAAGTGCAGTAGGCTCGCACGATACTCCCTCTTACCTGCCGCTGCGTTAAAATCTTCTAGAGGTCACTGAAGCCCGACTACTATAGTAGTACCTGAAAACACAGAGGACCACTAGACATTCTTAGCTTGAACTCCGATCTAAATGGATCACACCAAACTTTTGACACTCCGCACTTTCTGTTCTAATTTGAAACGTAAATATTCAAAAATACTGAAGATGGCAGCTGAAAAACGCATTCCCACATCAAGCGTCGCTGCTGCAAAGAGTGAGTTCACCATCAATGACCTGGACGGCTACAGTCTTGGTATAATATTCAACAAGCTGCCCTACTGCGACAGGGTGGATATCGAATGCGTTTGTAAGCGCTGGCGTGATGTTAGCGAACTCAATTGGTGCTCGTACTTCAAGCATCTGATAATCGGCAAGGACACGGATATCTTTCCACCTCTGCACGACGATACCCCCGAGAAAAACAAGTACATACTAGAGAAGATTCTAGAACGACAAGGCCACTACGTCGAGGAAATTACTTTTACATTGGATTTCAATGTGTACCAGAGTTTTGAAGTGGGAACAATCAAGTGAATTGTCAAACACTGTCCCAAGCTGAAGCGTCTAACGACAGGAATCATAGCCATGGATGCTGATGACTGGTTTGCCTGCAGTAACCTTGAGGCACTAAGCTTGAATGACGAATTAAATGACTGCGGCGAGTTGAGGGAGCTGTTCCGCAGGAACAAGCGACTGCGCCGGCTAGAGATGCATTTTACTGCCTGCCAAGCTAACGCCTTCGATTACCTCGACCCTGGTCAGATGGAAATCCTGCATATAATAGCCTGTCCGAATTTCAAACTCACCGATGGGGTAGCCGATAAACTTGCCGAGTCGCTCGTCAAGCTAAGGTACAGTCTCTTTCCCAGCTTGATACATAACCTTCAGCCCTTAAGGAAGCTAAAGAATCTCCGATCCCTAATTCTGTATATTTTCTTAATACAGTTCGAGACTCAAATCAATGTTGATATTGCCAAAAATTGTCAGAAACTTGAGCGCTTCTATTTGCATATTTACGTGTACGATATCTATACTCCAAATTTCATTCCGCTGCTATTTAATCTACCTTGTTTGAAGCGCCTCGTTCTAATACTGGACAAATATGAAATTCCATATGAAGAACTTGTTAGATTCTTCCGAAAAGCACCCAACCTCGAGTTCTTCGTACTGAGTTCGTGCGCCAAATGTACGTACGAAGAGGACAATGTTAAACTCTGTTACAAACACCCCCAAAGTCGGATAGAAAATGTAAACTCTGTAGATAGTAACTCCAACAAACCAGTTATAATAACTGCTAATATGGCAGTTATAATAACTGGTAATATGGCACTTATAATAACACAAGAACGGCAATCGAGTGTATCGTACGAGCCGCTATTCCCCGCCGCCAGTTGAATAGACTTAGAACAAGCGAGGTCCTGGGAAAATTGTTTTTATTATATGAATTTTTATTATTGTTTTTGTTATTTGAATTGTTAGTATTATTGAACCTTTTATAACGAACAAATCACTGATAACTTCAATTAATCATTCGATTACACTTGTTGAATCTCTACGATATTCAACAGTCTAAGGGGGAAGTGTTACGTCCTGTGACGTATCATTTAAATTAGATTACTCTCATCAGTTATTTTTTCGATGTACATGCGAATTTCGACAACGTTGCATTCCAACACACGCAGCATCACGACGAAGCGAGCCACCGAAATTACGCAAGCATACCCATGTTGAATTTTTCTTTATACTCAGCACTTTTTAATTTGAAATCGAACGGCTTACGTCAAAATATTTAATTTGTTTAAAAAGGTGATCTCGACTCCTCGTCAAAATCATCTTGACCTAAATTAATAGTGTTATAAAATAAGTGTAAATCACCCGCACAATTCAGTTATCGCGCAACAGACCGTGAACTCCGTACTACTCCAACAGACAAATGGAGTAGCTACCTCTGTAAGGGTCAATAAGAGCCCATATCAAGTTATAACCCCAATCTCATAACAATAAATAATAATTACGTAATTACTCAAATTCTCTGTTCAAATTCATTTCGAAGAACCCGCATCATTAAAAGAGTAAGTATTCAAATACAATTTAAATAAGAATATCATATAAAAGTATTTCCCTCAACTGCTAAGCCTTAACAGATCAGTAACGTTATTTCCAATAAAATATAAAAATGGGATAAACTTTTGTAGTTGTAACATCTATTGTAAATATTTGAGTTTAAATAAATTTTAGTATTAAATGATAATTAATCTCAAGTTATTGTTTTATTGATTCTTTTATTCTCTAAACAAATTATACTATACACAACCCTGCTTGATCTCTGTGCAAATCTCTAGATGTAATTTGAAATGGAAATTTATGTTTAAACTTTGGTTTCTGGATCAGCGACCCTTTTTCCTTAATTTTGATAACCAGTGTTACTGACCATAACGGACGCCGGCAAACGTTGGTCCATCGCCCACATGTGCGACAGTAGTATAAAGCCGGGAAATTCACAAAACCCAATACGAATTCCAAAACATAATACGACTTATTATTTGGCAAAGTCTAACATAAAACGAGTCCGAGTATTATCATTTAATCCTTAACTCTTAAAGAATGTTTATTTGAGTCAATTGAATGTTCATTTCTCTCAAATCATTCTTTTTATCAGTGTATCAACGCCTGGATGCAAGAACGCTCTATCTCGGTGCCGGATTCAAGAACACTCAAATGAGATTTCTTTTTTTTTTCAGATTTTGTAGTGGCAATGCTGCGCGATTTTAAAATATGGCTTTTAGGCATCGGAGGTGTGTCTAAAATTCTGAAAAAAATCAGAATTGCTTATTTTTAGCACTGATTTTGACTATGTACAATCAAAAATATATTTTTCTTCAAATTCGTTGCAGTTTAAAGAACTCCTCCTTCGTTTCATTTAACGTACTTGTATAATTGTATTACCAGTATGTAAATCTTATTTAAATTTTCCCGCTTCTCAGCAGAAAGCAATAAAAAAATGACGTTAGGTTATATATACATATGTGTGTGTGTGTGTGTGTGTATGTGTGTGTGTGTGTGTGTGTGTGTGTGTGTGTGTGTGTGTGTGTGTGTGTGTGTGTGTGTGTGTGTGTGTGTGTGTGTGTGTGTGTGTGTGTGTGTGTGTGTGTGTGTGTGTGTGTGTGTATATATATATATATATATATATATATATATATATATATATATATATATATATATATATATATATATATATATATATATATATATATAAAATTTCAAAAATTTTTTAAATTCTTTTGCTTAACTGTCAAACGTCAGTGAACGTCTAAGGCAATCATTAAGATTGAAAAATGGAGGCGCATATAAACGCGGCAATGCAATTTATCGCTCGAAGAAATTGCAAAAAACGGATATTATATAATTATTAAATAATAAAATATATTTATAATTACTTTAGATAATTAGACTGAAAAAAGAAATCAATATGGGTATTTTTTTTTATAATTAATTATGATTTACATATCCACTTGTCGCATATCCAGGTGTAGATTACAAACCGTATTGATGCGCAAGCGAGACGTAGAGACGTTACATTAAAAATTATCAAAAATAATTAAATCAACTATAAAGTTGGGTCTGATTCATTTAAAGATATAAATTTTTATTACAAAACAATGGCAATGTTAAATAAGCAATTCTGATTTTTTCAGAATTTTAGACACCCATCTGATGCCTAAAAGGCGTATTTTAAAATCGCGTAGGGCTGCCAATACAAAATCTGAAAAACAAAAATCTCATTTGACATACAGCGTTCTTGAATTTGGCGCCGAGATAGAGCATTCTCGAAGCGGCAACCGAGATAGAGCGTTCTTGCATCCAGGCGTCGGTATGTGGCATAAGGTAAATATCTCAGTGGTTGAACATCTAAGTAAGACGAATATGTTAGATAGAAATTATTTTCATGCATTAAAATAATATACAATGATATGAAAGTGTATTAAATTTGTAGATCAGGTCTTCCTCATTTAGAAACATTATTGCAAAAGTAGATGTGTACACAAGTAATATAAAAAATTAGATATATTCTAAAAAATTCATTTGTTCCAATGATTAGACAGAATTTACAGCTTGTTCTAGAAATAGACAAAGCTGTTCTAGTATTTGGACACAAAATCTAATTTAATAAAAACTATATCTATTTAAATTATTTTAAAGTAAAAATTAACTATTTATAATAAATAGAGGAAAGTAAATTCAAAGTACATAATAAATCTTTACTGACAAAATATAAACTTTATTTAAAAGATTACATTTTCATTTCAAACATCAAATTTTCGCAGTTATTACAAACATTTTACTTATTACATTAATAAATAAATATTAACTATTGATATATTTACTTTAAAAAATTTTATAATAGATCTATAAATTTGTTTGTTTTTAATTGTAACTGTTTCATTTTTTGTTGCTTAGTTTTTAATTTTGGTTTTATATTGTCTTCTACTTTCTGTTTTTTAATGCGCTTGTTTCTTGATCTTGCTGTTTTCTTTCTTTGAGTTTAATTCTTTTCTGTTTTTTATCTTCAATTTCCTTTTCTTTTTGCAACTTTTCTTTTTCCTTTTAAATAGTATTTCAACCACTCCTGCGAAGTACAATGAAGGTATCTTTAAAACACATTTGAAGTTAGATTTAGGTTAAGTACAAAATTCATGATTCATATGCATAAAATATTTAAAAAAATAGAGGAATATAATATTTCTAGTATTAATGATGTAAATGAATATTTATTGTCTTGAATCAATACCTTAAAATCCCACTGAATCCACCATTTCTTTATTATTTAGGAGCTTGTGAAGTACATTTTTAATATTTGCTTAAACGTTTATGCAAGCAGTCATGAGGCATGAAGTTCATTACTGCTGGCTAATAATATTTGTTTAAAGAATGTGATCGCGTACTGGTGCAGTAGTTTGTAAACTATCATGGTAAATGATAATTAAGGATATATTTAAAATTGTGTTATCTATGGAATTATCTTTTCTTAATTTTATTTTAATTAAAATGTATGATAGTTTTCAACCACTGGAACGTTTACCTTAGGCAATATATGAGTAAAATTTCATCAAGATACCATGATTTGAAGTAAAGGTTATTTAGTCATTTTACAAGGTTTTAAATTTCATATTATAAGCAATGATTTCATTAATTTTTTATATATATATATACCTGTTATTTTATTCATATTTTATACATAATTTAAAAATTAATTCTTTTTAATCTTCATAAATGCATGTAATTAGAATTGTGGCATAAATTGATGTAATAATTTAAAATTTTGGCATTAAATATTAAAGGAATCAGTAAATTAAGTTTGAGGAAGCCACTTGCCAATAAATTGGCAGCGGTTTTTTATTTGCCACCAGAAAAAGTAACAAAAGAAAAAAAATTAATATTGATGAATATAATAATAAAAGCGTAAGGTACATTATAATATATTGAGATTATTTTCATGCGCGATGAAAATTCGACACCCGTATTTTCCTAATGTGAAACTAGAATCGCTGCGAGTAAATATGCCTCGGGCTTAGGTAATCTTAAGAAAATACTGCAGCATCATCAAACGCATCATCACTTTTTCGACATACATGTGGGTAGCAGAAGAAGAGATTGGTGTGGCACAAGTGTATTTTTATCGTAACAGCTAAAATATTTCGCCACACATTGGATTTCGTATTACTGATACGAAGAAATTTTATGAATGCATTTGTTATCTTTCAATAAAATAAGTTATTATTATAACAAAAAGTAAAATTCATTAAAATCCTTGAAACAAATAGGCACGATATTTTGAGGCATCTATAATTTTTTGTTAAAAATGATGCAAAGCGAAAGTGAAAAACCATCTATTCGTAAACCTGCGTTGAAATATGTTAATTATACAGAGGGATGAAAAGAAAAAAGTAGTCTGTACAAAAGACTAGATCAACATATTCCTATTTATTTTGGGATATCTATGTATACTCTATATACTCATCTTGCGGTCAGAATTGCTCCACCACATCAGGATTTTAAGATATCTGAAATATAAAATTTTTGTGATACTTCAAAAAACATAGTTTTGCATTTTTATTTATCAGTATTGTTACAAAATAATTTAGTACCTCTTCTTCCCTTTAAAACAAATTTAAACCGTCATTCTGTAATTTTCACCAGAATAGCGCTGTGCTAATTTTGGAACTGAATCCAAAACCCATATACAAGTTTTCAAAATTAACACAGCAATATTTTGGAGAAAGAAATCGTAGAATGGCGATTCAAAGTAGATTTTAGAGGCGTCAAGAAGTACTATACATTATCGTGTCAATAAAATTAATAGATCAAAATGATAAATTAAGTTTTATAAGATATCTCAAAAATCTTATACTTCCGATATCTCAAGATCCGAACGTGATGGAGCAATTATAACTACCAGCAATTATCTACTCTTCCAGACAGACAACTTTTTTTTTGTATGCCTGTGTTATTATACAAATTTATACATATGTATTTTTCTTAATTCCTAGCTCTTTGCCACTTGTCTCAACTCTTGAGCCCACTTGCCCTACCCTTGATTCTAATTACCACGAGCTACGCGTTATCGTTATATATTTCTATTTAGGAATCACGGATGAGAACAGTATGAAATACCATTTTTTTTATTATGACAGTACATTGCAGGACTATTATAACTATTCAATAAACTTTAGTCCATAAAGGTCAATTAATAGTCGAAATTAACGTTTAACCTCTTCCCGCATGATTTCTTTTAATAAAATTTGATATTATTTATTTACCACAGTACATAGACACGCAACTTTGCACCAAGTTATGTAATTAATACAATTGAAAAACTAGCATCCTATATAGAGGTATTCAAAGTTACCTATTATGTACATAGGTCCGGTTTGCAAATTGCAATTTGTTTTTCCTTTCAAGTATATAATAATGAAATTATACATTTTTAATGAATAAAATCGACTGGTATTTGCAGTCTTTCACCTGAGGAATTAAACGCATATGATATTTTTTACTTATTATATAAGATGACGCCACAAAATTTAAATTTTGTCCACATATGAACATGTACCGGAAGAGGTTAAATATCATTTTTTGAAAAATTGAATTTTCTTTTGTTACAGTTAAATAAACAAATATTGAAATAATTTTGACAATACAGAAACATTCTTTGATGTTTTATTATCTTCAAATCATTTAAAAAATGACAAGCTATTTATTTAAACAATTATTATTCGAGCGTAATGAAAACGCAGCAATGGGAACTAGAGATGTAATCGTTCACACAAGCGAATATACAAAAATTCATATAGCTATAGCGTGATAAATCTTTGTATTCTATTGAAGAATATTGGTTAAAGAAGCTTTTGAGGATATAACGAACAGTTTAGTAAATTCGTCAATTCATTCCTATTCTTAATTTCATCCAGTTGCGCATCAGATTAAAATATCGCTTGCACAATTTCAATAGCGAAAAGCCCAACGGTAACGAGCCGCACGTGAATTGCATTCGTGCTGCATAAAATTTAATTTGCCCGACAAAAGATTCGCGCAGCCCCTTCCTGCAGTCAAGTGCATAAAGGTATAAAAAGAAGCTGAGTCTAAAACAAAAACGGGAAGAATTCCAGTGGCGCGCGCGCTTACAACGGGGGAATCCCAGCTCCGCATTGACGACGTGACGCAACACATGTGGAACGGTACGCAGTGCGAGTGCAGACTGCACTTGCAGTAGCAGCAGACGAATACGACGACGACCCCCCACGAACCCTTTGCGCCCACACCTTAGCCTCGGGATGCATTCGCGCGGGCTCTCTCTCTCTCTCACTCTCTCTCTCTTTCTCTTCGCCCGCGGCCTAACGACCCGTCCTCACTGTACACTCTCGTTCAAATATATTTGGTTGTGAGCAATAATTTGAATATTACCCACTGGATTACTATTTAGGTTAGCTACGAAAAAACAAAATCAACAATAACTGATAGAAAAGATACTTTCAACGTTAGATTTGAAACTTAATCATACACAAATCCGAATGAATTATTTTATCGTTAATCAATGTTATAGATATTTTTGTCATACAAATGTGCAAGACAAAGTTTTGGAATTTGATAAAAAAATTATAATTTTGTAACAAAATGGGTATAGTGCATTAAAAATTAGTTCATAACCGGCATTAAATTTGTATAACAATAAAATACAAATAATTTTTCCAAGATTTATGTTTGTAAGAAAGATTTAATTAGTATTTTTGATTTCTTTTGATAAAACTAGCGATATTTATGTACGCGGCTTGCAGGCGTGGATTTTTTCTTCTATTCATAACTTGAACCTCGTTTAAATTAAAAAATAAATAAGCAACCCGAATTTAGCTCTTTACTAACAATATTAGAGCAATCTGAGCGCCAAATAAAAATACAACAATGCCTTTAGCTTTCACTTCGAGATTCATCGCCGTGCTTATTTTACAATTCAAATCGAAGAATAATTTTTTACCAATCGATGATTATTATAAATTTGGTGGTGTTGGAACTCTATTTACGTTAATAAATATCGCGTTGAAAAATAATTTATAAGTATTTAACGGTTACAACTTTATTTAGCTTCTATTGCTCTGTTACGCAAAAAATGTGTTTGCGTGGTCGAACGAACATTTGCATAGACTGTACTCGCCGGCGCATCGGTAAACGGCGTACGCGCGCACACGATTTTTCAATCAAACAACGGGTGCGCGACATAGGTGGTAACACATCCGCACAAAAAAAGATGAATTTTATGCACAGAAGTGCATCGTCGCGAGACCGCGTCACATCTGGCGCACCGAAGCGTATTAGGCCGAATTACGCGTGCAGTCGAATGCAGTTTTCGGCTAAGTGGATTATACGATGCCGTGCGCTCTCGGCAATTCGGGGCTTTTTGCGCTATTCTCGAATCGGCGGGGGCATTTTTGCAATTCGATCAGAGCCACGCCCTTCGACATCCGTGCCCTTTCGTAATTTACTTTATATTTTCACGGCTGCCCGCGTCCTTTTTCCGCGCTCTTTTATTCCCGCGAGCAAGCCAGTCGGCGCTTTTTCGACGTTTCATTTTCATTCGACGGTATTTTTCATTAGAAGAAGAGCGGAAAGTTCAATAGTCGGTTTCAAACTGAATTCTAAGGGTTCTTCAAATAGTTGATAAAAATTTAATTACTTGATATATGAATGAAGAGAATGAATTAATAGTATTTTTAATATATCTTACCATTACTTTATGTATTGTTTGTAGAATAATTTTTAACAACAATTAGAATAGAAACGTTAAATCAATTAAATGATTATTTAAAATTTTAACTTTAATTGCAATTGAAATATAAAATACTAAATCAAGATGCTTAAATGCTGGCGAATTTCCCATACAAATACGTTTGTTGGCTTCGTGAAACACACACGCTCTCGGACATTTATAATTTTATAAGGCTTCCGAAAAAAAGTAAAGAAACATATGTATTGACCATGCTCGACCGTTTTTGTATTACAAAGAGAGCTCGGATGGGTATACGTATTTTACGGACTTCTTCTTTTCCTTTATGTTCACGCAGAATTTAATTGCTAAAATGTAAGGCTTCTGTATAGGTTCTGTTAATAAATTTTGATTCAAAATATTACACGTGAAAATATAAATCCGTTTAATATAAATAATATGTTAAACTAGAAAAGTATCAAAACAATTTTAACACTTGGTTTGTAACATTGATTTACATTCAAAATACAGGGTGCAATACAATTTATAATAAAAATGTTCGTGATCAAATTATTATTGTCTTTAATTAATAAGTGAAATATTGCGAAAACCTAATTAAAATAATATAAATAACAATTACGTATGCATCACTCGAACATTCAAGTATTATTTGATAAATCACACCCGATTTAAAGCTAGCCTAATAAATTATGCGCCAGTCATTACGATACAATAATAAAAACAGCACTAGATCCCGATTGGCAAACCAATTTTCGGCTTTCTCGAGATCCCCCTATACTAAAGAATACACGCCACGCAAGGGGTAGCGCAAAGTACCGGATCAACCATTACACATCCTCTCTCCATGTCGAAAATATAAAGAGAGACGAGGAAAAAATTCGAGGAGTCATCCGTCGCAATTGCATAGCCGCTTATTATTCGCGCCTCGCGAATACGTGCCGCGGAATGAGGAGGGTGGCTAAAAGTCGAGCCGTCGCCGCGCGCAGCTCCCCCGAGGCGTGACTCCCATATGCAGCGCGCGCCGCTTTTAATGAAGATCTATCGCCTCGCCGCTGAAAGGAAGAGCACTTATGTATCCGAATGCGGATTCGAGCGAGCGATGCTCGGATGCAATGGTTGGAAGTTAGAGCCGCTTTGTGCGAGGTGATTAGCAAGACAATCGCGACATTTTTCCTTTTTTCATTATTGTAGTTGTTTATGTTACGAATCTTATTAGCGCATCCAACATAATTATTTTTAAGTTAATTATCAATATTTACTAAACTTGTTTAAACTAATTATAGACTTACAAATATATTTTTTCAAAATAAATAGTATATATTTCAGGAATATTCACATATAAAACTAATTTTGGTAAAGGGCACTAAAATTTTTAACCTTTGATTTTCTAAATTACTAATCGATTAGAAATATTTAAAGATCTTGACGTGCTTCTTCCCCATAGGTTTAATTATTCTACGCACAAATACGTCACTTGAAATCTTTAAAAAAGAGAATGCGATCCATAAATACAACTCTGGGCTGTTATTCGACAAAACAGAACCAAGATGACACCAATCAACGCGAGCATCCCGTTAAAAACTTTTAACTTCCTTCTATACCCCGATAGCACGCCCGAATCCTTCGAGCAATAACAAAAGCAAATCTCCGCGCGTGAGTATAGCTGGAAGCCTACAGAAATAACAATTAACGATTTTAATCCCCCCGGACCTATATATATATATATATATATATTCCTGCCGTCGCGTTCCTTCTCGTAAACACTAACTTTAACGGGCAGCAGTATAGGCCGAGACGCTGCGTTGCTGCTCGTCTGCCGTCGAAATCGAAAGGAGCAAGGAGGAGGTCGCGGCAATTAACAGACGGAATTGCCATCGCGGCGCGTAAAGTCTATCCGCTTATGCCTTAAAACAGCGAGGAGGGCAAACGCGTTTTTCATTCTTACGACTTCTTTAATCCTACCTAAGGTGCGTTCGCACTCGAGCTAACTCCTTCGCTATAATGTTTTTGATTTATTGCAAGGGCTGTAAAATATTTTAATTGGAGTTTTCTCATTGTAAAGAGGCTCAATTAGCAAATCTGGTTTATGAGGATGAATAAAAAACGTAAAAATACTGTATCTTCAATGACAATTATACTACAGTACATACAGTACGTACATTATAGTTATGTATAATCTTTGGAAAGGTCAGTTCCATTAATGAAGCGTTAGGTTTGGATGCTTGAATGATTTGTAGAACCAATTAAAAATTTATTTCTTGATTGCAATAATTGTACTGTTAATTGCCAAGTATTGTTATTATTTACTACCTGTACATAATATGTGCATACGCTTTGATAGTTAAGAAAATTTATATTTACAGAGTTTTTGCTTATTTAAACATTTTTAAGGCGCTAAATCTAATTTTTAAAAAAATTGCATTGGAGTAGATGAAAAGTATGAATTGTAAAAAAACCTTGAGAGGACACTTGAATACAAATCGTTTTTTGGCCAGATGTTCAATATTGAACTATCGAAAAATTAGCAAAATATTGAATATTACGTCCAACCTGTATAATATATGTATTGTGATCATTTTTTATATGTTCATAATTTATAAACGCCATTATTCTACATGGATTAGATTATTTTTACAAAAGGTTTCAACCGTTTTTATAACTAATTACAGCACCTGAGTATGCTAGTAGTAAAAATAGATTTGTACATTAAGATAATCTATCTCATCTAATACATAGTATTCCAGGTATATTAATAGTTAGCTGACTTTCATTAGAGACTCCAAAATTCTGCTATATTACCACGCTGAGAAGAATGTTGTAGAAAAATTTATTATAAATATAAGAAAAATTACTATATTTTGTAGCCAAGTCAAGACATACTTTAATTGTATTAATTTTTGCTATCTAACATAGTAATTTTTCCGATCGAGCTCAAATCCTCTCTTAAAAAAACGATGGGCGAATGTTGTGAAGCACTTAAAGAGTGATTTTGATTGGTCTGTAAGGAATAGGTGCGAAAATTCGCTACTTCCACTACATTTGAATTTTTATTCTTAACTATTTAAAACTAAATAATTAAATCAAATTAGAATAAAAAGATTAATTTTGTCATGCTTTGAAAAATTATCTCATTATCCTATCATTTAAACCAATTAAAATGAATTCATAATGAAAAATTATATATTCATAACCTAAAAAACAAAATAGTACGCGCGCAGCGCGTTTCAATTTTCCTAGTTTACAAAAATTTAATTTTCATTTTCATTATTTCTTATTTACAGAACTATCGCGGTATATATGTATATAGAGTTTAATGACATATTTAATTTTAAATAAATAAATTTAGAAATAAAAATTTTTTTTTTTACGATGACTGAATTTGAACCCTGGACCCTTGACACGGTAAGCGGAAGCATTAACCACTTACCCACATGAGACTCTTGAGTACAAAATTTTGGAACTAATATATTTGCTACCTTCGGTTACGATAGAACTTCAATGATAATTTGATGGCAATAAATAACTATGATAATACCCACAATAGCTTGTAATTCATTTGCAATATAAAAATAAAATAATTGAATCGAGTTTTTCGATGTTTTATTTACTTAAAAGCAAGGCAAACTGAAATTACGGGACAAACATAACCTCATCCAGACACATGCGCGCCTTGACGTGCGCAGAAAGTCCTAACTGGTGTGACAACTTTTACTATGTTGGGTAGCAAAATTTCTTATGATTAGATGGAATATTTACTCGAATGAAAATTTACTATGTAATATAATAATTTTTATAATTAACTGTTAAAAAAATTATTCTGAAATATATTAATTATTTCTATTATTATAATAAAAATTCGCCATAATGCAAGTATGTCTCACCGTTGATACATATTATAGTAATTTTTGATACACTTATAATAAATTTTGCTAACTATTTTTCTCAGTGCACCTATATCGATACCTCACAGATACTAATCAATAAAGAGATTTACCTCTCATCCTCATTTTGATCAGGATTTACAAAAATTATTGCAATCTGCTTGAAAATGCATCTTTTACGAACACAATAGGTAAATTGCGAAGGAGCTGTCGCGTTCACGCATTATCCTAGACCTAAGGCTTCCGAAATACAATTGAGCAAAAGTAGATGAATCTTTTCTTGGATCAAAAATTTAATTGAGCGATTCTTTTTCACTTTGTATTTTGCATTTATTTTATTTTTACAAACAAATCGGAAACTACAAAATAAGAACTTCATTTATGGCATCAACGTTCCATAAAAAAATGACGTGCAGTTTCTATTTACATTTATCTATCTTCATTTCTAATATATTCATAAAAACGCCTTTGTCCAGATAAAACAATCTCGTCCTTCCGATAAACCTCTAATAAAATATTTCTTCTTAACGCTGCGCTGCGACCCGGCACGTGAAAACTGATCGAATTGAACGGCGCTCTTTATTTGGGAACCCTTCTGTCTCTCACACCAGCCGACTTTTACGAGCAAAACTGCCGAGTGAAAAAAGATGAAAAAGCGAGCGTAAACACGCCTCGGCGAGCCTACGAGGAGAGCGAGGGAGATAAGAAGCCGATAAAGACGTGACACTCGATTTTCTAAATTAGGCACGCGTCATGCAGAGGCGTCGTCGCGCACGCGCGTCTACGGGGCTTTTCTTTTATTACGGATAAGCCAATAACCGCAACGAATCGCGAACGAGGGCCGAGATAAAAAGGCGTAAAGCCCTCCCGTCGAGCGAGAGCGTGCGACGGCGGCCCTTTTCCGTCCTTTAAGCGCAGCGCACGCGTGTGTGTGTGTGTGTGTGTGTGTGTGTGTGTGTGTGTGTGTGTGTATGTGTTTATGGATCTGATAAAATGCAGAATGTAAAAATACTCTTAACAACATAAATATTAATTCGAAGTGTATTAAAAAAATCATTAGCAGGTTATTATAAAAGCACTGCACGTCTCTTTGGCAATCTCTTTAAAATTTGTAAGCAATTCATCTTTTGTATCGACATATTCAAATGATTTTAGATGAAACCTGATGGTAAAAAATATTTTGCCGACTAAATATTTGTATTTTGCACTGTCTATATTATTAAAAAAAATTCACCGAAATCCTTTTAAGAACAGCAATATCTCATTCACAAATGCGTGCAACACATGCGCATTGGTACTTGGGTCCCTCGAACGCACTCGTAAACACGCACCGCGTCTTTATCAGGCCTGTCTGTGCGGCCCGACCCTTTTCGCGCGACTCTTAATCCATTTATCAGCGCGTCACGCGAACGTTTACGCGACGTCGACTTGCCCGCGCGGCTGGAGCGCCAATTCCAGACGCAAAGTCCGCATAAGAAGCGAGGGAAACTTTTTGTTTTGGGGTTCACAAGGCTGTTACTTTTTTTTTATGGTGTTTGCACGCGCCAAGCGATCTTATTGCGCGAATTAGCATAATTTATTCGCGATGAGCACTAGACGAAAGTGACATCTAAATTAGGGCGTTTCTTTAGTCTTCTTTAGTTTGCATAGCCAAAAAGACAGCGTTATACCGTTAACAATTATTAATAATTTATTGTTCGCGCTATCGTAGTAATTGTCGACTCAATATTTAGAAAAGTATTGAAACATGGGAATTGAATAATATTTATCAATGGAAATGTCAATCTCTATACCTAAAGATGAAAAAATATATATTTTATTAAAATAATAAAATTCATTGGCACTCAATTTTTTCAAACTTAATGTATCGTTACATTATATTTACTATACATTCATAAATAAATAATATTTCGTTATAGAAACTTTGAAAATAAATGATTGATTGTTTTTAACCCGTATTAATTCTAGGAAAATATAAAATAAACAGTTACGCAGGAAATTCTATCAGGCCCACAATAATATATAGAAATAGAAAAAATGTTATTAAACAGTTTTCATTCAAAATTTTTTGCAACACCCTCCATTCCAAAACACCCTTTTTGAGAAGGCAAGAAAGAAGATAATTAATACTGTTATGAATTCATGTCTGGAAGATTACGTTAATGATGATCGTAACATCAAACCATCGACCAATGTATGATACAAGGTGAATCCGCGGCTTACAGTAAGGGATACGCTGGATTATTCGATCGCCCTTTTACCTGGAAACCTTGTTTCGGCATTCAGCGGTAAACCCTTTTGCGGTTTACATTACCAGCAGCGAACGGTCTATTTCACCCCCGTTCTATAACTGTTATGGCGATTCGATACACACAGATTCGGTAAGCTGCAATGTTAAAACAAGCGTACAGACAATTGAATGGTGCAAGTGAGCCCTTATCACGTTCCTCTTACTCGGGTGAAATGGATTGTTATAGTTTTAATACGTGAGTAATTTTCTTGTAGGTATATGAAATAAATTTATGTTTTCTTTATGTGTATTATAATGCGCTTTAAAGATTTGTTATTGTATAAAAAATAATGAAAATTAAAAAAATTTGCTTTATGATAAATATTTACCTATCTTCTCTAAAACTTACTTTAAAATACATCAAGCATATCATATTACTTACGCCCATTAAACGCGTCGAAAATGGTAAACCCTCTCCGCAATGACTACCTCCTTTCCACGGAAGTAAAATTAATTTTAGTGCAACGATCGAACCCAATAGTAAAAACTGTCAATAAAATTTATCGCTACGAAAATTAAATTCGTCCTAGGAAATTTCACAAACTGTTCAGTCAGTCGTGTACTCCCTTTCCTTCCACCCCCACCCACTCTCCTTTTATTTTCGCAAGTCTCGTGCACACGTCCTCTCAACCCTAAATTTCAATCCTGCTTGTGCGCGCGCGGACAGAATTCGTTTCCGCCACCGTAGCGCTGGTTGTAAAATCAGAACATCCGGGTGTCAAAGCTATGTCACCCGATCTCTCTCTCTCTCTCTCTCTCTCTCTCTCGTCGCCGACATCACTTTTAAATTCGATCAATGGAAGAAGCCGAGCGTAAAACACTTTTAGGGTTGAGAACTTTAAAGCCCCCGTGCGATCGCGTATGTGAGCTGCTAGCGTGAAAAAAAAGGAGAAGGCGCCGAGTGAGGGAGTCGCACTCGTGACTTTTTACGTGGCTTGTTGTGGGAACGGGGCGGAGAAGGAGAGGGACGAGTGTCATCGCTTAAAAGGGACAGAAAAAATTCATTTCGTCACCCTTTGAGGCCCCCCTGCGAACCGCGGCTATTTTTGCTTTCGGGATTACTCGGTGAAATACGCGCGAGCGCGAGTGCGGTGATGCTAAAAGCGTGTGTGCGCTTCGGGCCGAGTGGAGGAGAGATGAGGCCGTTCGAGAGTCGAATATCTCTTTCGCGATTTCCAGCTCCACTGGAACGTTCCCGATTAAATTCAAGTTGTTCTGTGAATGTAAATTAAATTTGAACGTATTCTATAAATTTAGAGTCAATAAATTACTGTAATTAATTGCACTTCGTTTCTTTAAATTACGTCGGTAGGGCTTAAACAGAATGAAAAACGAAAAAAAAAAGTAGATAATGAAAGTTGATTGAGAATATAGCTTTTAACCATGTTCACACTGAGAACAAATTTTTATAATTTTTATAATAATTATAGGAAAAATTACTATATTGTACGGATATTTCTACCACAAGATAACACAAGTCAGATATTTACTAAAAGTCTAAAAATGTTTACACTAAAAATATGAAAGTTACTAAAAAGTTGAATAAAAGTTATTATACAAAAGTAGAAAAAATGACTAAACAGCATGATAAAAATTAGAAATCGTAAATTTTACAAAAATAATATAAATTTTACCCAGAAAAGTCGTAAATTTTCTTATACTGGATAAAAAATTTTCCTGTACGATTTACAGATTTTACAAGGTGGTATAGTAATTTAGGAGTACGCACTTTACTGCTCATGCGCGCGCTGCCATCGAAACAATGTAACAACACGCCGACTCGTTTTAACCTGGAATTTTGTTGAAGGAAACTTGCTTTAGATAGTACAACTAAGTTTTTTATTAATTACTTTGATCAACAATTAATCATTGTCCATAGATTAATATCGAATTTGTTTTTAAAATTTGAAAAAAATAATTCCCTTTTATAAGTATTAGTATACCGTAACATATGTAAACAAATCGAATTATCTAAGGTAAGTGTTCGTCAACCGAGCAACATTAGGAGCGAGGTATATAGTTAGTTTAATATTATTTAATCGTATCTGTTATTTCTTAATAAATTCTTAATAAAAAGAATAAAATCCGTTCGAAAATTTTTTTCTGAACTTTTTTCAGAAAGTATGAAAATTACTATACTATTTTATAAAATCTATCAGACTGAGTTCTTGTAGTAGGATTACCCGTACACGGAGAAAAATGTTATAATAAATTTTATTATAAGTATAATAAGAATTACTATATAATATAGGAAAAGTGTGACATTTCCACTGTGTGCTGCATTTTTGTTATAACAATATGAATAATTACAACATTTTTAGTAATTTTTATTACAGTGTTGGTTAAAAAGTATTACGACATAAAAGAAAAATTGCTATACAACATAGCAAAAACTGTGATATAGTAAAATTTGAAATATATTCTTTTAATTTTAGCCACCCGTCATAAGAAATTTTGTTATCCAATATAGTAAAAATTGCCACAACAGTACTTTCTGCGTACGTCAAGGCGTGCACATGGTCTAATTGAGGTTATGTACTCCCTCGCAATTTCACTTGGCCTTGCTTTTAAGTAATTACCATGCTGAGGGTCCCAGGATCGATCCCAACCGTCGTCAAAAGAAAAAAATTTATTTCTAATTTTAAATTTATTTTCATATTAAGTATTCTATTAAAATGCAAAAATTGTTAAAAAAATGAAAAAAAAAAAAAAAATAATTTTTTGAAATTTAAAGTCAGCCATAAAAATTACTACAGTGCGTGTCATAACTATAAAACCACTTATTTTTTTTAAGAAAGAACAGAAAAAAATTATATAAGTGCAATGAACGATATTACTTATTGTTCATTTTAACTAAATATATTATATAAAATTAATTTAGACATGAATATTTAATATTTATTTTAATGAATTAAATATTTTAGATAACTATTACATATTTTCAAAAAATTCATGTTTTTTGTTGTTTCATAACTATAAAACCACTTGATAATTAAACATTAATTTTAAAAAATATCAATTTTTTTATCAATTTTGTTTTGATTTTACATTAAAATCGTGTTTGAAACCCTAAGACACTAAATACAAAATTTTTTTTATTTAAGGTTGGTACTCCTTCGTGAATGAGGAAAGAAAAACGTATTTTTTAAATCAATATTCTTTTTTTATTGAAACGTTTCACTACATAATCATACCTTGATGTGTATTAAGTAAATTATAATAACACTTTTTTATTACTGTACATAAGTGAAAATAAATTATATTGTTGTGATTTTTTATTAAAATGCCTAAAGGGAAATATTTGACAGATGAAGAAAAAGGTAAAATCAAAGCTTACCGCGACGATAAAAAAAGTATACGAGAAATTGCTCGAAAACTAAATAGATCGCATAATGTTATTATGAATTACCTGAAAAATCCTGAAAATTACGGTAAAAATAAAGTCGGTGGTCCAAAGAAGAAACTTACAACACGAGCTATACGAAAACTGGAAAGATTAGCGAGCAATTCTACAAAATCTTTAAAGCAGCTAAAAGATGAATTAAAAGAGAATGTATCATGCTCGACTATATATCGAGCTCTACGGAATAGTAAAAAAATTCAAAGACAGAAAATGAAACAAGCACCGAAATTACTACAGCGCCATAAAAAAGCTCGCTTAGAATTTGCAGAATTAAAAATGTCCATGAATTGGAAAACCGTAAGAATTCTTTAATTAATTAATTTATTTATGTGTATACTCATTATGCCTACAACATGATTTACTCGCGCTCATTTTAAAAATTTCAAAACACTGTCAATAATATTGTTATAATATTGTGACAATGTTGTTGTCACAATATTATCGTAATATTTAGATAAGGTAATCCTTATCTAAATATTTGGAAAATGAGTGATCAACGAAACAAATTTGATTATCGTAATATTATTTGTAAGGATTAAATGAGGAATTAAACTTAAAAAAAAATAATAAATAAAATTTATTTACTTTTAAAAATTCTACTTTTATTTTATTATAAGGTTATTTTTTCTGATGAAAAAAAGTTTAATTTGGATGATCCTGATGGTAATCATTCTTATTGGAGAGATTTAAGAAAAGAACCACAATATTTTTTTAAAAGAAATTTCGGAGGTGGAAGCCTTATGGTGTGGGGAGCATTCTGTGTACATGGAACCTTATCACTTGCTTTCCCCTCTTGTAAGATGAATTCTTCTGAATATATAAATGTACTACAAGACCATCTTATACCATATTTAAATAATCACGAAACAGATGATCTAATATTTCAACAAGACAATGCAGCGGTTCACACAAGTAAAGCTACAAAACAGTGGTTCTCTAACAATGATATTTTGGTTTTACTATGGCCAGCGTGCTCTCCCGATTTGAACCCTATTGAAAACATGTGGGCTGCACTTGTTAAAAAGTTTTATGCAAATAATAGACAATATAATACTATTTTAGAATTAAAAAGTGCTGTGTTAAAAGCTTGGCAGGAAATTGACAAACAATAAAACGCCAAAATCCAATCACTCTTCCGAATCTGTAAAGCGTCTCTCGACCGCACTCGGGTGCAATCCAAAAATCGCCTCGAAAATAAACACGCGCCCGTAAAACAAAGCTACTGCAGCAGTCCAGCGGCGTCACTCATCGAAAATGAACAATAACAGCGAGATCGAAAAGCGCAAACGCGTGTTATGTGCACGCGCGAAGAGCAACAACATCGAAACTCATACGGTAGGGCGCGCGAACGTGAAACTGTTATTACACGCCGCCGCGATGGATGTTTTCGAATTTCAGATAACGACGAAGGGTGGAAATGCATATAGGCGCACACGCACGTGTGTAACAGGCATAGTGAGTGTTCGGGTGAGCGCGATGATTCAGAGATTGCCTGTAGGTGTATCAATAAGCTTTAATGGTCCTGATAAAGTACCGGCGTAAGTAAGATATTGCACACGGATGCAAAAACATTTAGTTACCAGATACGAATATCCAGAAATCGAATTATGTTGTTCCTGTATTATGAAATTTTGTAACATATTTTTATTAAATATTAAATTATGAAATTGACAAATGTTCTAATTTTTTGTCTTAAGAATTTAAATTACAGAAAACCTGAAAACCTGCGAAAAGCTCATCCTAAGGAGATTATCCTTCACCCCCTGCAACCTTCTCTCATCCGCTCTTTCAAAAGAATGTAAAATTTTACTCAAAAGTCTATTTTGAGAATATCTGCAAATAATCAACTATAACAATAAAGTAATTCCTCAACATTTTCATGTAGGCTTTTGCAACTGCTATTGATATAATTACTAATTCACACTAAATTTAAATTTGTAAATCGGCATTTTATTACAAAATGATTCTTCTCTCGTTTTTTAGCAGACAAAAAATAAGCTTTTATTAATTTCAAATTGACAAGCACATCAATTGTTCCACTATTTTTATTTTTTATCTAATCCATATATGCAAGATCTACTTATCCATTTACAAGTATATATAGTATATTCGGTAACGGAACCCAAGCTTCATTAGTCAGTAAAACATATAAACGGGCTTCAGGAGCTTACTATTAGTAATTTAACGTGCGTGTGTAAAAAATCGTTCATACTAACCTCGCGGAGCTCCTGAACATACTGCACTTATAGTACACTACACGTAACTTTATAATTACAAGCACGGGTGACTCGCTTGGCCAAAAATTGAAAGACTCTCATGCACCTGCACGCTCGTTCCCAAAAGCGCGCACCCCCAGCTCGCTTGCGCATCACAATCGTCACCCCATTAGCGCGCAGACAGAAAGCAAGAAAAAAGAGCAAAAGCGATCGGCGACAGAGAGAGAGCCGCGCGTGCTCTCCTCGCTCTCGCCGATCGGTTGCCGCGGCAACGGACGTAATTCATTTTAGGGCCCTGTCCCCAGGCGCGCGCGCGCGCGATGCACTCGCCGGAGAGTGTACGAGATGCATCCGCAGTGATCTGATTTTAAACCAATCAGCAGCGGTTTCGCGCTCAATCAGCCCCGAGTCGGACGAGGACGGCGACAGCGGCAGCCTCGCTTAGTTATACGCGCACGGCCACTCGTGTAATGGGAATATATTTTAATCGAACCACCCGCTTGTCGAGGGGAGATCGTAAGGATGCAGTGCAGAGGAGGGGTTACAGGAGGCTTGAGAGCAACGATTTTTCGAAAATGCCGGGACGATGCAATCGGCGCTATTGTCGCGACCGAATTGCATGTAGCCCTCCGGCTGCTGCGAATGACAAGGATGAGATGGATTTGCATCATACTCTGGAATTGTGGGATGGTACACAATTTTACTCGTTAGGCTATGATTCATCGTAAGTCTGTAATACGTGAAATGGGTTGTTTTTCAGTTTTTATGTAATTTTAGTGAAAGCAACATCTTTTCTGCATGTAGTTCATGATAAGTTTAAAGGGTCGAAAGGGCAAGATATCTCACTGTTAATCTTCACAAGTAGAAAGTTGTCTACTCTTTAGCAAAATGATGATATAACCATTTTTCTTTGACCTAAGTACGTCAAACTTTCTATAGTTGCTTGCCATTGGCTAAGAGGATATAGGACAGCTTAGAGGTAACGCTAGAACATTAGGAAAATTGTTTTATTTCAATGTACTCAACCAGATATTTTTTAAGAAGATTGAACAAACTAAGAAAATTAATGATAAATCCATTTCTTCTTCCAGTGGCTTTCTCGATACTTTCAAACTTTAACATATCCTATAAAATATTATACAGTTTTTTACATAATTTAATCTCTAATGTAGAAAGTGAAAATCTTAAACCTATAAATCTTCAATAATGCAATAATACAATTTTTCAAACTTTTTGATTTCCAGCGAGAACTGGATCCCGGTAACACCATCTAAAATTTATCGAAACGCAATCATAATTCGATAAACTGGTGATGCTTAATCGAGTCCGCGTGTGCCCCCCCCCCCCCCCTCCCCACCCCCTGGCGAAATGACTCATCGTAAAACCACACGCACGCAACTGCATTACAACCACCGTGAATCCAGAGAGTTTCATTTCTAACCAGTCAACCATCCCCGTTTTGCTACTGGTACACACACACACACACACACATACACACATACGCACGCACGCACGCACACACACACGCGCACACACGTGCATCTATCCAAGTCTGGGCTCGGGGTGATCCGATGGCGCCGTGATAACACGTCCACGCCTGCGCAACTGCATGAAACACAGCGGCACAATGAAACTCAAGCGCGTAAAATGTATCATCCCCCACCGCCCTTCCCACGAAACCTCTCGAACGCTGTATGCAAAGCGATCATCGGGGCTTCATTTGCGCGACGCCGCTGCACTCGACCTTTTCATCGACGCCCAGCGCCCAATTACACGTTGCATTAGACAATGATAAAAGCACTGTCACACAGGTCCCGCGCGCGAGCTGCATTCAGACGAATTTTTTTTTCCCGGTGGGGAAGAGGTTGTCTCTTTTGGCTATTTAATAAGCAGGGCATTCATTGCGTAACAAAAGCGAGCGAGCGAGCGAGAGACAGAGAGAGAGAGAGAGAGAGAGAGAGAGAGAGAGAGAGAGAGAGAGAGAGAGAGAGAGAGAGAGAGAGAGAGAGAGAGAGAGAGAGAGAGAGCGGATGAATTGTGTTTTCACTGGACGGCGATTTACAGAATAATTGCATCGCGCTTCGATTATGTAAAGCGAAATTCCATTTCGCGCTTTCATAATTACACGACCGACGTGTGCCGGATGAACATTGTGCAGTTGGCAGGCTGTCGATATGCAAATTTTTTCATTAATCAAGTAACAATGGAAAATTGTATATTAATAATGGACAAGCATTATTAGAATTTAAACGATTCAACTCGGATAACACGATCAGCCAGTATTTTAAATTTCAATTACTTTTTTGCATTATATAATTATAATTTATGAAAATAGCGGTACGCGTGCATCTATCCCCGCAGTAGTTAAGAGGGAAATTTTTGCAACTGTTATTTATAGCTGTAAGTATAACGCTCCTCCCTCTTATAGCTGTGATGCCTTCGCGGTGTGCAAGCTGCGGGACTCTTGCAAAAAAGGCCAAGTGACACACGGGTGAGCCTCGGCTACAATTTAACTTGCGCGACCTTCGGCACTGCAGCACTTTGTAACTACTCCCCTGTATAAGCCAAACAAGTCGCGCACGCGCACACATATAATATACGCGGGGAGAACAAAATGCTACCGAGATACGCATCTGTACCTCACTCGCCGCTTAATTAACCAAGTCGAAGAATGCACGATGCATTATCATTGCAAGTACAGTAGCGTTCAAAAAATGAATAGAGCTGAGAATCTTTTTACACGAGTTTATTAAACTCATAAAGTTGATATCTGTTGACACTCCGTACATGAAAATATTTTCCTCTACTATTATTTTACGCAAAATTAAATAGTTTTCTATGTATATAATAACTTCCACTATGGTATAGCTTGTAGGAAAATAGAAAATCTCCGAACAACTATAGAGTAGATTTCATTTTATTAAAAAGTTACAAATTCTTGTGATGTCAGTCAGCAACTAATATCTCACATTTAACACATTCGTTCTCATACATTTTCCTATTATTTATTCGTAAAAAACCATGGCAATAAATTTCAAAATGACGCTAAGAGGCACTATGTTAGATTCTTATTCTCGCTCCGATTATTCTAACATTGTCAAACAATAAAGCCAACTCCACGCTGTCCACTCATATCTTTATTTACCCTATCAAAAAAATCAGCTGATAAATCAGATAAAGCTTACATAAATTAAAGATCAGCTTCTTCAGTATTGGAAATTGCCTTATAACAGGATGCTTTACCCCCAGATGAGTTCAAAAATGCACGTTTGGAAGCATTTTTCACATTTTTTCTATTTTTAAAAATTTTGTACATGAGATATCAGCTGAGAAATCAGCCGACAAATCAGATGAAAAATCACCTGAGATCTCACCGAGACATCACCTGGTTTTTTCATCTGATTTCTAAGATGATATCTCATGTACAAAATTTGTAAAATTTGAAAAATTGTGCAAAATGCTTCCAAATGTGCATTTTTTAACTCACCTGGGGGTAAGACATCCTGACAGGCAATTTCCAATACTGAAGAAGCTGATTTTTAATTTACGTAAGCTTTTGGCAGCATCCAGGCAGAATCTCAGGTGACATTTTGGCATGAGAAATCAGCTGATAAATCATCTGATTTATTAGCTGATTTTTTTAGTAGTGTAAACATGAAAAAAATCCTTGACCCATGATTATTTCTAGCTCGTACTGTATCCGCAGGCTTGTACTCAAACACCACCGCACTTATACACACGCCCCACGCGAGCATCGGCGGGTGAAGTGCGGCTGTCGCGTATATATATCTAAGTGTGCGGCGCGGGAGAACAGAAATAATCGCGTGCACCGCACGCGCTCGTTTTAATTTAGCCGAGTGCAGGCGGACTGCCTCCACAGGAGAAATTCAAGGGTGCGAGGTTCAACCTCCTGCGATGACGATACCGCGCATAATGCGCGACCAGGTGAGCGCGAAGAAGAGTTAGCCCCTCCGACCTCCCTTTCAGTCGACACGTGGAGGATTTCACGCTCAGTATGTAATTGGCCGCGAGGGGAGGCGCAAGCTGTTGCACACTTTTCTCTCTCTCTCTCTCTCTCTCTCTCTCTCTCTCTCTCTCTCTCTCTCTCTCTCGCTCAGTTTTTATATGTTTGCAGACGATGCAGGCAGGAGTTTTAATTCGATGCCTCGGAATGCCTTCATTATACGCGGCGTATAGGAGGATGGCGCGCGTTTTATCGTGTTATTAGAAATTTACCAACGGCTTTTCAGCGTCTTCAACGACCGTTTAATGGACACACGTGTACGTTACGCGGGCGCGGGACGGGAGGGTTGGAGGAAGGCATAGGGGTGCCTGTAAGCTTTTATTAGTCTGTTTAGTCGGAGAGAAAGAATGTTATTACGGAAAATTGCTTTATTGCGCAGAGTAATTCGATTCGAATTTATATGCATTAAGAAAGCGCATTGATATTCCGCCGACCCAATACTTAAACCTATATCAAAAGTGCATTAAATAGCAGGTAATACGCAATTAGCATAATTCGAGTACTTTTTGAAGCTATAACAAAAATTTGAAATTATTATTACTGAATAAATATTTATACTATATATTATGCATAGAAAATTATATCGATGCTCGCTCAATATACAGTGAAAGCGAATCAAATGGTTTCAATCGTATCTATGCAACGAGATTAAAATAGATTATTTCGTATGCACACGAGTCTTATCCCACATAACATTTGTTAGTTCTCTCAATGTCGTCAATCAACCAAGGAGACACGAAACCTCTAGTATCCTAATCGCAACCATCAAATCGAACGTTACTATATATACGTCCAGTCAGCACTTTACACGCGGGATGCATCTGTACATACAGCTACGGCTTCGGAAACGCATCCACATGCATATAATCCCTGCAAGAAATCCTTTACCATCCCGACGCGAGCGCAATAATTCAAAAGGGCGCAGCTATATACTCGCCACGCGCGTGTGCACCTTCTCACCGCGTGTGCATCAATCTCGACGTCAGCGAGCCTTTCATCAAAGAGCGAAAGAGAGGGAGACTGAGAGGAGAAAACGCATTATCTCGATCGATCCCCGTCGTCGTCGAAGCCCCCGTTGGCAATATGAGCGCGCTAATGCACTCAGCCATAGGCGGTGCACACTCGCGGACGACAGCCACCGAATTCTCCATTCTCACTGATGTCCATCGCCTCGGGGCACTCACATTCCGAGCGCGCGCATGCATATATACCTATACCTGTCTGCGTACGCACCCGCGTGCCTGTGTCTATGTGTGTATGTGTGTAACAAGCGGCGCCGGGACTTACGCAATTTCTCCTCTCGAACGCAAAGATTAGCATCTGGCGGCGGTGGCGGCGGCGCGGTCGTATAGTACGGCCAAAGGGAGATTAGCCGGATCGATCACACGTGCAGCCGAACCAATTCCTCTGGTCAGCTGCTCATCAATACCGCGGCTGCGGCTCCATGCCCCTAGCGCCCCGTGTGCGTGTGCGTATATGTATTATACCTGCGCACACACGCGCGCGCGCCTACCCACCTAAGCGACTGTGCTCCTAATAGGCATATAATCGTTATGCATATAGCGATCGAGCGACGCGGGAGGGAGATACTGCAGACACGCGCCCGCGAGGCCACAGCCCCACACACACGTACACACACACGTGTACGCACACGCGTGAGTCCGTGTATATAATTTGTATACGCGCAGCTAAGCTGCTCGTATATAACGCGACGCGCTGACTGGCGAGATAGACGCGGGAGATACGCGATTGCTCGTGTATACATATATAAGCATGTGTGTGTGTATATATGTATTATAATATATGTATAGATGTGTGCAGGCGTGTGCGTGTGTGCGCGTACCCGAGAGTGGGTAATGTATAATATGCGCGGAAAGCCTTAAATTATGGGCCGCGAAACGCTCGGTTGACCCGCGAGCGCCGCTGACGGCGCGGCGGATCGAAAGTTCGATCGGTTTGCCCGGTGTGTTTAGTACCGGCTATTTATAGGGGATATTCGTTGACGGTTGAACGACTTTCGTGCGGTCGAGAAATTTTATATCGGCGTAGATTCACAGATAATGAAGGATATTGCATTTTAGGACGGAAGTTCGAATTTCACAGTTGTAGGACTAATAATAGGATCCTGACGACGCAGCAGTGTCAATTGTATGCTAATACCTGAACACTTTGTGTAACGTTGCATAAATATATTATAATCTTAGACATATATTATTATTCCTTTGAAGTATTTTTAATATTATTCATCTATAGTTATTAAAATACAGTGTCTTTTTACGTATACGCATTGAAAACATCGAAACTGTATTATTTGTAAAACTAAAATAAAAATAATTCTATAATTATCCTTACATGTTACACCTAAAAATCAGTGAACATGTATTTTAGCTCCACCTCGATGCAGAAAGCATGCACAGCAAATTAGCGACATGGATATTATCTGATCTAGAATTCCTCTGGTCACGTCTTATATTCCAAAAGACAAAGCGTCTAATTGCCCTGACTTGCATTTTCAAGGACAGTTTATAGGGTTATAGGTACTAGGGGGAGTGAGCAGTTACTGCGACTTTCCTAAATTATTGAATTCTTATACACGTCCAAATTTTCAGTAATAGGACCTAATCGTATGCTTAGGGGATATAATAATTGCGTTCACTTACCCTAGCAACTTCTTTTGCGTGCTATGCAACTTTTTCCATTCATTAGATATTCACGATTGTTCTAAGACCGACGAAGAACGTAAACATTCATCATCGTAATGTTTCTTTTTACCGCAATTTTTCAGATTGATATTTATCAGCCGTCGTCGTTGTTGATGCCGACGCGTACGCATAAATTTCGCTTTGCGTAATTAAGGTTGATTCCATTAGCGAACCTGAAAGCTTATGCAAATGTCGTTAAGCCGTGATGTATCACGTGCAATCGAATCTGAAAATGTCCTCAAAAAAGGCTTTAATTACATTAAACTTTAATGGCAATATTATTTATTAACTGGTGTGCGTCTGATCTGAAACGATATTGGACTCATTATGATGCATGCTACCAGTAATTAATTGTAAAAGTTTCGTTATTTTTGTTTATGAGCATAATTTTGGATAAAAGCATATTTAATGTATAATATACTTTCTCATTAAAAGTCAGCGGTGAAGGGCGTATAATAAAAACAATCCCATTATACAAGATAATTTATAAAGTGCATTCTTAATTAGTTGTCCAACTAAATAATACAATTTAGTATATATTATTATTAATAAAAGTACGAGAACACCCAAAAATCTTATTCACGATCCCAAGTACCCTGTGAAATATCATTTACAATTATTAAATAACGAAATTGTCTCAACAAATCCGTGAGAATCTCTGCTCCTAAAAGCTTCAGAAGTAGCCGCCCCGCCTACAACCTGCCACGCAAAAAAAAAAAAAACTACATGCCTAATCGACTTATCCCTAAACATATCTAAACGCAGCCTCGTTGAGATTAGAAGGCCAGATATCTACATAACTCACAGTGGCGAAAAAGCGCCGCCAGGCGAGGCGAGTTTGTCGCGGGCAATTGCATTTCGGCAGCGGCATTCCTGACGCGGCTGGCGTGTCGCCTTCGCGCGTGTTTGCACACATAATGCACGCATCCGTATAAACTTTCACGCGCGCGTGTGCACATCTGTCGCTCGGCCTCCACCGCATAATGCACGACATGTATATATATCGCGAGTGTGCATCGCCCGACGCCGCCATCGCCTGCATAATGCATAATCCCGATAGTTCGGCTTTAAGGAGGAACGCACGAGGTCGGGTCAGCGGCTATCCTCCTACGATCCGAGCGAAACCCGTTGTGTTTGTTAATGTAGGTATATTAGCCTTGATAATGTTTTTATGATATCTTGAATATAAGACCATAGTAACTTGATCAGATATTCAAAGTTATCATTAGGATATTAAGTAAAAGTCATAATAAACACCAAGTTTTTCAATGTTGTCATAATGATCTCAATTTAGTGAAATAAAAAACCCAATGGATGACGAAATGTCACAGAAAAATTATAAAAAGAAACCCCGCTGCCAATTCATTGGCACGTGGCTTTCTGCAATTTCATCCCTTGATTCTTTATATTAATTTTTAATTCCAATGATTAACATTTTTAGATCAAATTCTCTTTCTTTGGCGATGGCGGAAACATCCTGAATCCAATAAAGAAACAAAACAAGAAATAACAGTGCACGGCACGGGAGTAGTACTCCATATAAAGCCGCACTAGCGACATGGTGTGTGATCCCATAAAATAACTAGTAGACTTCTTATGGTTTCTTTCCCCTTTCCCTCTGCAGCACTGCGTATTTATCATTATAATGCGACACGAGGTCTGCAAACTGTATCGCTCGTGCATATAAAAATGCAGCAACAGCTGAAGTGTTTGTTTATGCATTCAACAAACGCAATTACGCGGTACGCGCGACCTAGACTTATGCTGTTCAGCAATTTTCTGTGCCGCAGAGTATCTTTTTATCCATTCTCTCTCTCTCTCTCTCTCTCTCTCTCTCTCTCTCTCTCTCTCTCTCTCTCTCTCTCTCTCTCTCTCTCTCTCTCTCGCTCGCTCTCGCTCGATCTTTCGACGCCTGAATGACTGAATAGGGTCATAGACCTATAGGTCTTTGAGGCAAAAATCACCTGAAAAAATATGTTAAAATATAATTAGTTATATATACTAATAACATATTATAAGTAGGTACAATTGGGCGACCGGTTTCGATAATTCATCGAGCGCTCGAACATGAGTAAAAGTATTGTCCAATATCTCAAAGGGGATCACAAATTAACAAAAAAAATGAGTATTTGAATAACTACATATGATCATATCTTTGTTTTTCGATGTGGACAAGATCAATTTATGACCTCTCTCCGAGCCGTTGGACAATATTTTTACTCGTGTTAGAGCGCTCGGTGAGTTATCCGGACACTCGATTTCTAATAAAATGGCCCATGATATAATCTGTAGACCTACTTTACTCAGAGATATTGCATTGCCAAGATTTTGGCTTTGTTGTAACTTTCGAAACCCACTGCTAGATGGATTTACACAGGACAACGCTTAAATTACTTGAATTCATGCAGTTATGAGCCAAAGAGTTGGAAATTTAAAATTTTTTTGACTAATCAATTTTAAAATGACAAAAAAAAAATCATAAAAATTCTTAAAATTTAGCAATTAAAAGGCGTTGTTTATTTTGAAAGATTACTTAAGGAAGTTCTCCGAAAAATCACATTTCTTGTGATTTTTGTGAAACTTGTTGAGAAAGCTTAATTTAGTGTCCTTAGTATATGCTTCAAAGCACGGCATCAAAAACGGTATTCAAAATAAAAATATTTGACTTCAATTAACATAGGATCCCTATCTAAGCTCGTTTGAAAAATACATTTTGATTTACTGTCAAAAAAGTTTTCTTTGTTCTTTTTTTTCAACCGTGAGGCATAAATCTAGGAATCAAGAGGAATAATATCGTATAATTTTCAATATGGCAAGATGAAAGGGATTAATTTCAGAGACATAGCAACATAAAGAAAAACTTCCATGTTATTTGTATATCTATACATAGTCACACCGTGTAAGTGGTATTCATTTCAAATATTGTGTTGACACCTTTTTTCTTACACCATCACTTTTTATTATTTTTGGAGTAGTGTATAGACACTCATGAAGGGTTTCCATTATAAATAATATTTTTAGATAACAATTTTTGCGATATTGATGAAGTTGAGCACCACTACCCCCGGCGAACGTACTTAAATAATAAAGTGTGAAAAAATAAGCGACGAGCAGGATGCGAACTCACGGATCCGCGGTTTATAGTATCGCGCTCAACGACGCGATACCATGACGAGTGCATCGCGAGCTAGTTGTTCTTTTTTGCTTAGTTGACGGTCTCTCGTCTTCTACGTTGTCCAAACGTGAACGAAAACCTCCGTAACATAATATAACAACCAATATTTTGAAATGAATATAATTACATATATTCACTGCACTTGCACGCAATATTTACATAAAATTGATAAAGAAAAATCCAAAATGTTACCATTTCAATGCATTACCGAATGAGAAACTTTGCAACGCGAGATAACGATTGTAAAGATTTATGATGTAATATGGTAATTTTAGCGAAAAGGCATTCAAAGCATGCAAGCGCACATGCTTAGACCCTCGAATTCACACGCGTAAATATACGCGAATTTGCACTTTTCCCCCGACGATGTCTCACGACTGTCGTGAAGGCCATTTCCCAAAGACGGATACCAACACTTACGAAGATACATGCGCAAAGTTTTAGAGCTCTGTAAATTTCGGCTAGACTTGTGCGTACTTAACGTACTCGAAGACGAGAAATATAGTACTTGTTGCTTCGTTCGCGTGGATAACCGACGTATGTAATCAATCTATCTATATCTTTTTCATCACAAACGCTTTTTCTTATAAAATATTTATATTTTTTTCCTAATATTAATTTCTTATTCAAGAATCCGTATTATATAAGCAGAAATATCAAGTGGTTACAAAAATTATATTTACTGGAATACCTACGAATATTTAGACATAAATATGAATTTATTCAAGATAAAATTCATATGTAGACTTTCAAAGATATTGGTTCCAAGTACATTTGAGAAATAATGCGTTTAAAATAACGCAATGATTTATTATTTATTTGTATCTAACATTAATCATATTTGACCTTTGAATAATAAATGGTAGTCAAGTATTTTAAAATGCCACGAGAAAATAGTTTTCAAAGAAATTTTTAATACGATAATATCTAATGACAAAAATATTTGGCATATTCATACAGCCCACTGGTAATCACTGCACAGACACGACAATTACGACACACCCTTTTATAAGTACTCCGAATAAAAGAGGAAACAAGCTCACTTTTAATGCACGAAATCAATTCATCACGCGGTGCAGAGATTGATCGACACACTCGCCGCGTCACAATACCCATAATTGTTGAAATTCCAAACTGCACAAAGACAGACTCGTCAGCACGACGGCGCATCGCTTGCACCCTCGCCCCGCCACAAAGAAGCCCAGATCCGGCGTAATCATTGTAATCGCGTAGCACGCGCGACTTTGCAATTGTATACGCAATCAAATTTCAGGTTGCGCAGAAGCGCAGCACAGCGCGCGCGCGAGATGCAGTTCCAGTGTGTATAGTGAGCGATCGCTGTAATTATTCCATTGCGTGTATTCTATAGTCATTAATTACGTGTACGCACTCGCGCGATGCCCGAAATTTCGCGACGGGAAAATTGGCCTCGCTGTAGAGTCCTCTCTCTCTCTCTCTCTCTCTCTCTCTCTCTCTCTCTCTCTCTCTCTCTCTCTCTCTCTCTCTCGCTCTCGCCTCTGGTGTCGTCTTTTTAGCTGTATAGCCGACTAATTGCACATAATCGACGCAACTCTGGGAAGGTATGATTGGCGTGGCTACGTCGACCTCTTGCCTCGCCGGCTCATAATAAATTTAAATAATCGCGAGCGCAAAAAGCAATTGGTAGCTTAGATTGTTACAGAAGGGGATGGCAATACGCTTTGATTCCTTACACAGATTAATCAGCCAATTATTATCAATGAGAAGCTATAATTTCCTCTTAATTATACGGGGAAATGCAACGCTTTAGAGGAAGGGGAGGGTATTTAATAGGTCAATCGCAAAGCAGAGACCTACGAAATGAAGCTTTAACTAGCTCCTGGGAAATAGCGAATGAACTAAAGCCATGTTTTGCATGCGAAAATTAAAAGAAAATTATATTTTTAATACAATGAATGTAAATGGAATTTAAAAGATTATCGGGACTGTCTAAATTGTTTGCAATAATTTTGAGAAGTACGAAAATGTAAATATAATAGATTGTTCGAAAGAATGTTACAAAGATTGCCTTCTCTTATATGATTAATTCCATTTAATAAAAACGTTTTACATTTATGTATTTTTAAATATTTTTACAAAAGTCCAAAGTCTTGGCGATTTGTTATATTTAAATAAATTAAAAATTAGAGCATGGAAAACGAGTAAAATGATTGAGTTGCTGTAAAAGCATGTACATAATTATATATTTTACAGAAGAGTTGTTATATTGACTAAAATATGATTTTTCGAATTATTAAAATTTCAACTCCACTAGAGTAATAAATGTGTATAATACCCT
Source organism: Torymus aiolomorphi (assembly GCA_036365515.1). Taxonomy (NCBI): domain Eukaryota; kingdom Metazoa; phylum Arthropoda; class Insecta; order Hymenoptera; family Torymidae; genus Torymus; species Torymus aiolomorphi. The sequence continues at coordinate 32,369,844 of CM070876.1, forward strand.
GGTAGAAAATTAACCATAAGTTGGCCAGAATGTGGTTAACGAGAATATGAGTAACCATATTCTGGCCAACTTATGGTTAATTTTCTACCACGGTATAATAACATTTTTTTATGTTATAGACTGATAGAAAGAAATATTTGAGGTAAATGCGCGATTCATTTGAAAGGCGATTTTTTCAAATATTTGACCTAAATGAATAATTCTTAACCGTTACAAAATATTCATTAACAGTTAATGCGCGATTGCTTTTTGTCACAAACGTTACTTTTATCAAATGATCCATTGCTTAAGGGGACAAGCCATGGTTAGGGGGTCGAAAAATCGATTTTTTTTTTATTTAATATTTTGATAGCAAATTTTCCGCTGAATACGATGCTTCCAACCGCATTTCGAAATTCGATTTCGTTTAGAAAATACAGCTAAAACCGTGAAGTTACTTTTTTGCATATTTAGTGATTTTACTCAAAATATCACTTTTAGATATTAATACTACTGTTAATCTTATATTATTTTATACTTCACAGCATACACGATACAATACTAAATGTATAACGTAATGTACATTAACATTGTAGAAAAACTTAACTTGAGGTATAAATCTCGTGTATTTTACTCTTAGGGCTCTTGCACGAATAAAGAAATAGCGAGTAATAACGGCTGACAAACAATCACAAGTGAGCTTTAAAAAGACTTGTTTCTTTTTGAAGGAATAAGAAGGAACACGTCTTTTTAAAACTTGCTTGTGATTGGCTGCCAGGCGTTATTCCTCGCTATTCCTCCATTCGTGCAAGAGCCCTTACTCTCCTTATAGAAAGGTATTATACGTAAAATACTCATATGTGGTTCAAAATCCCAGCTGCATGTTTATGTTGTTTCAGCGCCACGGTCGCTGGAATTTAAACTGAATTATTTTGAATGTAATTGAATCTGCATTTTTCAATGCAATTTATTTAGTAAACAAACATTTTTTCCTGATTATAAGATATTATACGCTCTAGAGCAGTGTGTAGAAAATTTTTTAAAATTTGGCCTGTAGGTTAGCTACATTGTGCAATTAAAACTTGCTATATTTTTAAGTGTTTTTTTCGGAGTGACTTTTGTGTATCAATTTAATTTTGATACGTAAAGTAGTGATTTGTGAAAAATCATGAATACAGACAAGAGAGGTCGAACACCAGGACCATCTACAAAGAAGAGAACATTTGGAAGAAAAAAGAAACATAAAGGATTTAGAAGAAAAGTAGAAAATGCCCCATCACTAAAGAGAAAAAGAAGCACATCTGCAAACAAAATTTCAGAATCAGATATATCTAGAAGTCCAGCAACAACAAGAAACAGAATGATAGATATTGATATTTTGTTTCATGAACTTGAAAAGTTAATTGTTTGTGCTAAGTGTCATGGAAAAATCCGAATGACGGAAGGAGACATTAGAGGATTGGGTGCAAAAATTAATATTGTATGCAAAAACTGCAATGGCATGAATCTCATCAATACAAGTAAACAAGTTGGAAGTAGTGGGAATGCTTATGAAGTAAATAGACGTAGTGTACTTGCTATGCGTGCACTTGGACAAGGACATGCAGGATTGGAGACTTTCTGTGGTATCATGGACCTACCATCGCCAGTGGCACACAGTTTTTATGACCATATCAATTAGGAGTTAAGTAAGGCATGTGAAAAAGTGGCAGTTATCTCCATGCAAAAAGCAGTGGAAAAAGAAAAACAATTGACACCAGCTGGAAGTGTAGGGCTCGATGTGTCTGGTGACAGGTCCTGGAGAAAGAGAGGATTCTCTTCTTTACAAGGAATCACAAGCTTGATTGGTTTGCGTTCCCAACAAATTCTTGACATCTCTATCAAGAATAGTTTCTGCAAAGCTTGCATGAAATGGGAAAATAAAGAGGGCACAGAAGAATATGAAGACTGGTACACGGACCATCAAGCCAATTGCTCAGCAAACCATGAAAGAAGTGCCGGAAAGATGGAAGTGGATGGAATTATTGAAATTTTCAAAAGTTCCATGGAAAAATATGGTGTAAAGTATCATCGCTACATTGGAGATGGTGATTCAAAAGTTTTCTGTGATTTGTGTAAAGTTAAACCATATGGAGATGAACTGATAGTAGAAAAAAAGGAGTGTGTTGGACATGTTCAAAAGCGAATGGGTACAAGGCTGAGAAATCTAAAGAAGAATTCTGGCAAGAAGAAATTAGCTGATGGAAAATCCATTGGAGGACAGGGACGCTTGACTGGTAAAGTTATTGATCAGCTCACCACCTACTATGGTAATGCCATCAGGGGCAATGCGAACTTAGTGAAAGATATGAGCAATACGATATGGGCCACTTATTACCACAAAATCTCCACAGATAAATCATCTCAACATCATTTGTGTCCGAAAGGAGAAAATAGTTGGTGCAAGTGGCAAAAAGCGAAAGCCCGGAAAAAACTGAAAGGCTTTCATCATACAGGCAGTATTCCAACAGCAGTGATGGAACAGTTAAAACCAATTTATGAAGATCTCTCTCGACAGGAACTGCTTGAAAGGTGTCTTGGTGGTTTTATACAGAACAGCAATGAAAGCTTCAATCAGATAGTTTGGAAGCTCGTTACCAAGACATCTTTTAGTGGTGTGCATGTACTCAAAACACGTGTATACATTGCTATCACTTGTTTCAATGATGGAAGAATTGGTTTCTTGGAAATAATGGATGCCTTCGACATCAAACCTGGAGTAGCTGCAATTGAGTGGGTGAAGAAGAGCAATGATAAAAGATTATTCTATGCTGAAAGGAATGCTGAGGAAAATACCTTAGAAAGTAGAAGAAAAAGAAGGAGAGTACGACTTCAGTTACCAGAAGAGTCATATGAACCAGGTTCTTACTAGAGTAAGTAATTAAAAGATTTTTTTGTTACTTATACGTATAAAAATAGTTAATATTTATTGTTTTTCTTTTTAGTTAATTTGTGATTGGATCTGTCACCCGGAATAGATGATTTTTGTAGGTTATAAACTGCAGCATCAAGGAATAAAAATATTTTAGTCTAATACGAAAAAAAAGATAAGAGCTACAATAATGTATTATTCTAAATAATATAAAGATGTCATTAAGCTAATTAAACCTTTTTTTACAGATATTTAATGAGACTAGACATGAGATGATTAGAGTGTCCGTGCCAAAATAACTGTCATATGGATATTCCATTTTTCATGTTTAATCAAAGTATATTTGAAGTAGTTTTGAAAAGCTTACCATAAGTTATAAGAAACTCAAGTTTCAAACATGATTTCTGAAAAACTTGTTTTTTGTGTTTACAGGGTCATTGCCGTAAGTTTATTTTTCACCAAGTGAACGAAATGACTTGAAATTTTAGGTAAGCATTCCTTTTTACATTAGCCACAAGGAATGTGCGCTACTTTTTTGAAAAAAGCTTCAAAAAAAAATAAAAAAAATAAAATTATAGAACTTTTGATAAAATATACAAAAAATTGAGATTTTTCATAAAAAATAAATATTAAAAAAATTTTTTTAGGAAAAGTAGCACAGAAAACTGATAACTGATGTAAAAACAAGGATCAAGCTATGAATTTCAAGTCATTTTATTTAGTTGTTGAAAAGTAAACCTACGGCAATCAATAAATCAGAGTTAAATCATTAATAAAATGTACGCAAGAGCCAGATGTATATTATCAGCTAACTACAGGCGGAAATTGTAGGTAATAACACTACTTATTAGTGGGAAAAATATTAAGTTCAAAGATTACACCTGGAATTTATTATTAATCAAATTATTTATTCTTATTTTTTTCAGTTTTAACCATGGCTTGTCCCCTTAACTGTTAATGCACCTGCAATTTAACTGAATTCAAATACATATTCGTTAACAGTTAAGCCGGTGACTTTGGGTCAAACAAATCTTTCTATCAGTGTAGACTATAATTATATTTCAGAGGAATATGGTGTTTTGATTACATCACAATTATAAATGCAAACTGTAAAATCGTTTAGGCTCACCATCTTAGCCCGTTTAGATTTTGACTTGGGATTTTCGTTTTAGTTTCTTTGAGGCTTAAATAAAACAATTAAAGTACAAGCACATTTTTTGCGCACTTCCCGTTATACAGTGGAGCGATATTCTAATTATTCTTTGATTAAAAATGTTTTTCAATTGTATTGCAACGTAGGATAAGTACTTGGAAATTCTGCTCTTACTGTTGAGATATTTGTTGATTACCATTTAATCAATAATATTAATAGAAACTCACTTTTATAACAAATAACGTATGTTTTAGGGATTAGAGAATGGGAATGGGTATGCGTGCTCAACGATAAGTTTTTATCCTTCCTCATCCTTAAAAGAGCCTTATATCTTAACTGTGATTGATTACATTTTACACATAAATTGAATAGGGATTATTTTACATAAAATAAATACATCGATATTTTTAATTAATTTACTCTAGGTGAATTAATTTATTCAGGATAAAAAATATTTTTAACTAAACAAATGTTATCCAAAATATCATAGTACTTCAATAAAATTAGCACATTCAATAAAATAATTTTGAAAAACGAAAATTTTACTTGCAATGTTTTCTGGAAAAAAATAACTCAATTACAAGTAAAATTTCAATTCTACTAGAGAACAAAAAATTGAAGTAAAAAAATGTGTGTGGTATAATAATATAATGAAAGAAATTCTACACATGTTAAAAAAAAAATAAAAAAATTGTTTGCGAGCGGGGATTGAACTCGGTTCCAAAAGATTAGAGAAAAAAGAGCTGCGCGCTTTAGCAACCACGGCTACCTCTACAATACGAATATGATAGCGCAAAATCGTTTATGTTTATTTTCCACCCTACGGACTTGAGTTGTGGCTTAGAATTTGGGTTTTGTAGTTTTCAGTTTCAAATTCCGTTCATTTGTGTGTAGTAAAAAAGTTCAACCGAGCGGCGATTGTCACACCGCTCGGCCATTGTCGGGTTGTTAGAGCCGCCAACCCGTCTTCTCCCGCTCCCCCCACCCAGCTCGTGCGCATTTTCCAACAACCAATCAGAAAATAGTGCGCATAGTTCGATGATGTAGCCGCGAGAGGCAGCAGCGCGCCGCGCGCAGAAACCTGCCTCACTTTTTTCCGGGACACTGGCAACCTCTTTATTCATCTCTGGTAACACTGCGCAGCGCTCTTGTGCATCCCAATCACCTTCCACACCACGCGTGCAGTCGTCTTTTCCTCTGCTCTCTACCTGTCTCTGTTTCTTCTTCCTCTCTGCCGTACTGCTTGTGAGGAAGTTTGAGGACCGAATTCGGGAGTGATTATCCCTCGTTTCACTCTCGTCATCTATCATTTTGGTAACCTAGAATTCGTTTTTCTTCGGCAGCAGTACATGGTGTGGGTTTGGCTTGTCTTCCGGGGCTGTGGTTTTTCCTGGGGACCTTTCCTCGTTGTGTGGAGCCAGATCGTCGTGAAACCAGGTTGTATAAAGAGGTTTTTTTTCTTCTTAATCTCTTTTATATCTCGATTAGTTTTTTATATGAATCAGTGTTTGTTCGGATGTGAGAGACCCTCCAGGAGTCGGGATGGACAGGCCTTCTCCTGTGAGGACACTGTGTAATGTTATTTTACATTTTTCTAATTTATTTTCTTTTTTTCTTATTTATTTCTTTTGTTATCGTCGAAGTCTCATTGTAACGTGGCGATCCTTCAGCTGCGAGGACTTAAAAATGTCTTCAAGTTATCACTCATAGAATTTTGTAAAAATTCTAAAATTCAAAATTTTTCAGTTAGAGCTGCAAATTCTTCGAATTGCTTTCTTATTTTGACCTCTAGTTAGTTTTTCTAGGTGATTTCAATCGCAAACATTGGACTTCACCTTTCCTCATATCGCTATGTTTACATTGTAAGCTTATCAAACCCATGCTTGAGCTCAATCTTGGTCTTGGGTTGTTCTGGATGTCGAATTTCTAAATCGACATAGTTTTGTGCATAAATTCATTTCAAATATATTATTTTGGTATCTATTTCACTCAAGCGAAAGTTTTTCTGATCCAATTTTTATTGTATCTTATTTATAATTTTCATCATTTGTTTGTATCTTTTCTATAGGTATCTTTCAACATTAGTTTAGTGACCAGTGGTTTCTCTCATATTGATATTACGACTCATCAGGGTATTTTTCAGAAGGGTTTGGGACATTCAGTCGCTCTTCTTGAATTCGTTTTCTTTGCTGGTACTTCCGGTGTTGAGAGATATAGAAGGAGCTCTTTGAATATCAACCTCGCCAGACTCTCAATATAACGAGCCACTCAATAGAATAAGACGTTCCTCTTGGTATAAAGTTCTACTATAAGACTGCTATATGATAATATCATTAATTATTTTTGTAGCTTCGCAATTAATTATTGGCACCATGAGCCAATAATTAATTATATTATTCTCAACACTTGGATTTGTTGAAATTATCACTAGAACCAGGTCAAAAATATCCAGCTAGGAACTGATTTTTAATAGAAGTTTTAAAATTTGATTATAAACACTTCATGTAACACGTCATACTATATTTTATTTATTATTACACAAAACACTGAAAATTATATTGTATATTTATAACCTCGTGTATCACTCAGCAATATTTTCTTCTATGCAAAAGCGTATTATGAAGTTTATGAACCTCATAACACGTAATTACTTATTAATACATACTTAAGCTATTTTCAAAACATTTCAAAGTGATTTTAAGTAGAAGTTTTAAAATTTGATATAACACTTCATGCAACACATTTTACCGGTATTTTATTTTTTTATATTACGCAAAACACTGATTAGATGCCATTTTTTTATCACTATGTTATTTGTTATCTATAACATTTGATTATATGTGCCCTTCATGCACCACATCATACCGGTATTTTATTTTATTTAACACAAAACACTGATTACATGCCATTTTTTAATCACTATGTTATTTGTTATCAATAAAATTTGATTATATATGCACTTCATGCAACATATCATATTGGTATTTTATTTTATTTATTACACAAAACACTGATTAGATGTCATTTTCTAATAATCACAACATTTTTATTATCAATATAATTTTCAACTAGATAGACGATCTATGAAAATCACAATTTTCTTTTCTTATTTTGAAAAACTTACTTCAAAACATAATACTTCTTTCGTACTTTGAGTCCAATACTGTCTAAATAAACATCTTAGTTGTTGTTTGTTTTATGTATGATTCATTGAAAGCAATGAAACTGTCATTTTCTTCATTGACATCCATGTACTCTATTTGCCCTGTCAAATATGAAGACAAATTTTTAACATTCTTCTAAAATTATATCTCATATGAAAAATTTTCATGTTGAGAATATATAGATACATCTTGAAAAATATTGTGTCGTAAATAGTATTTGCCTGCTCTTCCATAATAATATTGGTTTGGTTTTTCTTTCTTGAGTAGTACTATATTCTTACTATCTTCTTTAATATAAATTATTCTATTCTTAAGCGTCTGTTCTTGTATTAAGGTAGTGTGTGCTTACCGACAAATTTTAGAATGTATATTTCTTTTGCAAATAATAATAGAATTACTAACAAAAAAAATTGAGTATAGTATTTACATATACGGAGCGCTTGACAGAACTGTTTTTCCAAAAATCTACTAAGAATTTATTTAATTAAATAAAAGCCGCAATGCCGATAAGTAGGGATCTGTATACTTCGAATTTTGCCAGTTTCAAAAAGTGTTTATCTCATGGAAATGCTGATAGAATCGCACAAAAAAAATCTGAGCATAGTATTTACATACACAGAGCGCCTGAAAGAATTGCTTTTCCAAATAAACATTCGAATGTTTATTAATTAAATAATGAAATTGGGTTGATTTTGAGGTTCACATCGCCTTAATGAATTCTTTGTTAAAAACTATTTTTTAACAGTGATCTATTTACTTGGTAATATCCTTATATTTTCTGATATACTCTGTAAAAATAAAAGCAAGATTTCACAAAGTAACAATACTTATTATAAACTTTATTGATTTATAATTTGATAATAAAAGTTTGCTACTTATCTGATTATAACATATTGCTATTGCCCATTGATATTCACAGCTGCTTATATAGGTTATATTTTTCCGATCAAATCCAAAATGAAATAATCAGTATATGTATCTGTATGTATATATATATATATATAATAAGTACTTATCTAACTAATAAAAGTTATTTTCCCCGTTGATTGATACACATAATTCTTCTCATAACTAGTTGATTTCTTGAGATCTTTGAAATATATTATTATTAACTAACTCACTAAATGATAACATTTGTATATAAAAATACTGACATGTTATATGTAAGGTTAGGCGTCGACCAGATACGGGTGTGTATATGTACTATATATATAAATATATATAGATATACAAGCGTAAAATAGACGACAACCGGAAGTGTCGTAAGAGCTGCAAACCGGATATCGGAATAACGAGAAGAAAAGTTCGGAAAGGAAACAGCACATAAAAAAATTCAGCTCTCTATATCTTTTGAACGAGATAATATTTTTAAATAAAATCTTTTGATTTGAGTAGAGCAATGAAATGGCTTTCGATTAAGAGGGATATGTTATATAGTAAAAACTAACGCAATATACGCAAAAGCGCAGTGAAATTTTCGTACACCTATTTCAATGTATATGTAGCACGGGTCGTTCCTTTAGGCTTCTTCTATACTTGCCTTCGGAGAGCTCCCGCGCTCCTTGATAATGTACATTTTAAAAAAAATATTAAAAATATTTTTTTTATAGGAATCATAAACTAATACTAATCTATTTTCAACAATATTTTCAACAGGCTTATGAGTAATAACATTTATATTTACTTTCCTAAATAAATATTCTCTATTAGCACTCTTATATCTACGAAAAATTGAATTTGATAAGTAATCTATTAGTAATTGTGTGTGCCAAAGCTAAAAGTAAAGTACTATAAAAAAGTTGAAATCAAAGTAGTTAAAAGACAATTTAGCAATTGCATTGTCCAACGCACAGACAAATACTTCTTACGCAGTCATGTTTAAATGAAATATGGTTTTTTTATTAAGCCTTCGCTTCAAAAGAATTGTATATTTTTTAAATATCAATCGAAACCAATAATTTGTATTTTTGACAACCCGATGGATTTGAGAACTTAATATTATTCATATATCTCATGTCATGGATCTTATCGCTGAATTTTGTGAAAGCATAAAAAATAAATTAAATATCTATTTTCTATGGGAGCCGTTTACACTGTTAACACACTCAATTTGCATTTTTCATCTCTACTCAAAATTGAATTTGATAAGTATATAATCTGAATTTGTAATAATAATAATAAATTTGAAATAATCTTATAAATCATTAATATCCATAATTCAATTACTTAATTTTAAACTTGCACTGAATAGTTTATGAAATTTTATGAAGCGAAGGCTTCATAAGTAAACCATATTTTATTTAAAAATGATTGTGTAAGAAGTATTTGTCTGTGCGTTGGAGTTGGAATATGCAATTGCTAAATTCTCTCTCAACTACTTTGATATCAACTTTTTTATAGTACTTTACTTTCAGTTTTGGCACAACAATTACTAATAGATTACTTATCAAATTCAATTTTGAGTGTATATAAGAATGCTAATAGAGAATATTAAGAGTGCAACGTCTGCCATTAAAAATTTAGGAAAGTAAATATAAATGTTATTACTTATAAACCTGTTGAAAATATTTTTGAAAATAGATGTTTAAGGTATTTTTCATGCTATAATAAGATTCAACAACAACGATCCACAACATGAGATATATGAATAATATTAAGTTCACAAATACATCTGGTTATCAAAAATACATGTTATTGGTTTCTATTGATACATTTTACAAGTAAAATGCCCATTCACCGATTCGTGAGGTTAGGAGCGAACAACGGCTTACCAAATCTATGCTTTAATGCCGATCCCGTGGCCTTGTCATCTCCGACGAGTCACAGCAAGCAATGAACGCGACGAGAGGACCGATACCCGCACGAGGATACCGAACTGCAGCAGCCGCTGTCATCGCTCGGAACGCCGGACCAGACACGAATGGCATTGTAGGCGCGCATGAGGCACGGCAGCTCCAACAGATGATTGAATTGACTATAGCTACTGCTGTAGTTCGATGCTCTGATTGAATGAATCGATTGTTCTGGTAAGGAAGGCTGACCAGCGCAGAGCGCTGCCGTGCGTGCGCCTCCTCCGGCGTTCCGAGCGATGACAGCGGCTGCTGCAGTTCGGTATCCTGGTGGGTGTTGGTACTCTCGTCGCGTTCATTACTTGCTGGTGACTCGTCGGAGATGACAAGGCCACGGAATCGGCATCAAAGCATAGATTCAGTAAGTCGTTGCTCGCTCTTAACCTCTATAACGGATGAATAGGCGTTTTACTTGTAGAATGTATCAATAGAAACCAACAACTTGTATTTTTGACAACCAGATGTATTTGTGAACTTAATATTATTTATATATCTCATGTTATGGATCCTTGTTGTTGAATCTTGTAAAATCATGAAAAATACCTTAAAAATCTATTTTCAACAATATTTTCAACAGGTTTATAAGTAATAACATTTATATTTACTTTCCTAAATTTTCAATGGGAGCCGCTTGGACTGTTAATATTCCCTATTAGCATTCTTATATACACTCAAAATTGAATTTGATAAGTAATCTGTTAGAAATTGTTTGTGCGAAAGCTGAAAGTAAAGTACTATAAAAAAGTTGACATGAAAGTAGTTGAGAGACAATTTAGCAATTGCGTATTCCAACACACAGACAAATACTTCTTACGCAGTCATGTTTAAATGAAATATGGTATACTTATGAAGCCTTCGCATCATAAAATTTCATAAACTATTTAATGCAAGTTTAAAATTAAGTAATTGAATTATGGATATTAATGATTTATAAGATTATGACAAATTTATTATTATTATTACAAATTCAGATTACATACTTATCAAATTCAATTTTGAGTAGAGATGAAAAATGCAAATTGAGTGTGTTAACAGTGTAAACGGCTCCCATAGAAAATAGATATTTAATTTATTTTTTATGCTTTCACAAAATTCAGCGATAAGATCCATGACATGAGATATATGAATAATATTAAGTTCTCAAATCCATCGGGTTGTCAAAAATACAAATTATTGGTTTCGATTGATATTTAAAAAATATACAATTCTTTTGAAGCGAAGGCTTAATAAAAAAAACCATATTTCATTTAAACATGACTGGGTAAGAAGTATTTGTCTGTGCGTTGGAAAATGCAATTGCTAAATTGTTTTTTAACTATTTTGATTTCAACTTTTTTATAGTACTTTACTTTTAGCTTTGGCACACACAATTACTAATAGATTACTTATCAAATTCAATTTTGCGTATAGATAAGAATGCTAATAGAGAATATTTATTTAGGAAAGTAAATTTATTTAGGAAAGTAAGTAAAGAGTATTACTCATAAGCCTGTTGAAAATAGATGTTTAATGTATTTTTCATGCTTTCACAAAATTCAGCGACAAGATCAATAACATGAGATATATGAATAATATTAAGTTCTCAAATCCATCGGGTTATCAAAAATACAAATTATTGGTTTCGATTGATATTTAAAAAATATACAATTCTTTTGAAGCGAAGGCTTAATAAAAAAAACCATATTTCTTTTAAACATGACTGCGTAAGAAGTATTTGTCTGTGTGTTGGAATATGCAATTGCTAAATTGTCTTTCAACTAGGGTAGTGGTCCGTATTAGTGTGCCTGTCCATGTTTGTGTGCTCTATTATTAAAACATATCCTAGAAATGAACGAGTAAAAACATAACACTAAAATATTTTTTTTCATAAAGTATAGTTAATTAAGTTTAAATAGAATTAATTACTTAATTTGTTTTCATTTACTATAACATTAAAAAAGAACTTTCAAAAATATGTTTCACGGTTTGCGGTGTGTCACGGTGTTTCCCTATCAAAACTTGCTAAGAAATGACATTTTTAAAAGTAACATTAAATAATTGTTTCGGAAGGATTTTAATGTGGGATACAATTAATTATATCATAAAATAATATTATGTTATATAATAAACCTTAATATAAAGGTTTTCAATTGATTTTAATATTTAATTAATGGTGTCTACTAATAGGGCAGCGAAAAACGACTTGTCCAGATTTGTGTGTGCACAAATACAATACGAGCATGCTCGTATCGGCGTTTGAACAGACAAGTTAGGTTAGGTTGTCTGCGCACAAACGTTGTTTCATATCGCATTGACGACCTTCAGCAGTTTTTACCGTATTGAAATTAATTAACATTCAATGTAAACAAGGGTTAGAAATTGATTATAAATGCACTACAGTTAACAAAATAATTTTGTTGGCAATGATAATATTATCAAGACACACTATTGTGGGGCACACAAACGTGTACATCCACATTAATACGGGGCACACAAAAATGTACTTTGTTGTCTGCTAGGGCACACAAATGCGTACAAACTTTTTTTTTTATATTGGTTGTAACTTTCGTAAATATTAATATTTTTCTATAAAAAAAAATTGTTTCGTGTAGATTATTACTTTTATTATCTATATAAACCTGCCCGGAATCTCTGATACAGCTTAAATAGTCTATTATTATGCGACAAAACTGAAGAGTTTCTTAAACCCACACTAATACGGACATCTACCCTACTTTGATTTCAACTTTTTTATAGTACTTTACTTTCAGCTTTGGCACACACTATTACTAATAATTACTTATCAAATTCAATTTTGAGTAGATATAAGAATGCTAATAGAGAATATTTATTTAGGAAAGTAAATATCAATGGTATTACTCATAGCCTGTTGAAAATAGATGTTTAATGTATTTTTGATGCTTTCACAAAATTCAGCGACAAGATCAATAACATGAGATAATATGAATAATATGAATAACATTAAGTTCTCAAATCCATCGGATTGTCAAAAATACAAATTATTGGTTTCGATTGATATTTAAAAAATATACAATTCTTTTGAAACTAAGGCTTAATAATAATAATAAAGGCTTTATTAACTGATTAGTTATTTTTGTACATAAATTGCTATCTATTTTCTCTTTGGCCAACTCCGTAAAGATTTATGTTTGTGTCTGTGTAACTGTCCGTGTTTTGTGTGGTGTTTAAACAAAATTTATATATAATGTATGCATGTGTGGGTCTATGTGTGACGTGTTTGTTTGTGCATATGTTCTTCGGCTTCTATGCCTCATCACTATTTCCTACCTCTTCCTTATTTTACTTTCTTTCAGTTTCTTCTTTTCTTCTTTTCCGTTCTTCTACTCCCTTTCTTTATCACATCTACCTTTATGCTCTTCTTCTTCTCTTTCTGTTTCCGTTGCTTTGCTATGCTTTACTGTTTTATTCCATCTATCCGTCCTCTGTGCTGCTGTCAGCACCTCATCCAGGGTGTATATTCCCTCTCTTGCAGCTTTATCAGCCTTTTTCCACAAGTATTTTTGCACGAATGCGTCCTTAAAGATGAGCCACATCATTCCTACGCCATTCTCCATGGGTTTAGCCTCCCATTCTTCTTTCCCAATCTGAGCATCAAGCCAGTCTCTCACCTTTTCTCCATTCCACTTCCAACCTCTCTTAATTATGAGTGTCTTTTCTTTATCTATGTTTTCTATCTTTAAACACTTTTTCTCCTTCATTTCTATTTTCTTTTCTGCTATTTCTAATCTTTCCTTCAGTTCTTTAATCTTCTTTTCATATTTTACTTGATGTTCTGTAATTTCCTTTCTCATCTTCTCCTCCCATAATATTTTTCTCTCCAAGTCTCCTTGCACTCTTAGTTCCAGATCTTCTATTCTTTTTTGAAGCATTTGCAGTTCATTCTCCATTTTTTTTCCTTTTTCTGTCTTCTTTTCTCTGCTTTTTACTAACTTTTTAAACCTTGTTTTACGCTTCCTTGTATTGTGTACCTTATACTTGCCTTTCCCTCCAAAATGCTCGTGTGCCTTAAGCTGATTTCACCTCTACCCTGTTCCTATTTTCTACTTTACGTCAGGGTCCTTCTATATTGCATACTACTGTTTCCGCTTCCACTAGTGCTCCTCCTTGTTCACTTCTACCTTCTACCTCTAGCCTTCTTCTTTTCCACTGTGTTTCCATTAGTTTTGCCAGATTTTTTCTTTCTCCGTTTAATATGTCTTTCCAACTTTTACCTTGCACTCTAGTGAATTCGCATTCTTCAAATATGTGTCTAAGGGTCTCTTCACTTTTTTGACACATTCTGCACTTTCTCTCCTCTTCCCTGCACCAATATCTTGTACTTTTATTTTCACTTCCTAACCTGAATCTCGCTTGAGTCTCTAATTCTTTCTTCCTTTTCATACCCGTGCTTCTAAGGTATGTCGGTGTTTCTTATGGGTTTATAATTTGACTTATCTCCCTTGCGAAACTAGACTCTCTTATTACCTCTGTTCTCTTCTGTCTTTCCTCGTCCTTTCCTCTTTCTATCATCTCCGGCCATACTGTCTCTCCTTCTATGAGTCTTCTGCTTACTTCTTTCGCAGACCATCCTTCGTTCTCATAAAATTTTCTTCTTCTTTCTCCCATTTCCTTATTCGCATTGGTTCCTGTTATCATTCTCATGCATTCCTTCCTTATTGTGTCTTCCTCACTCTGTAACAGCTTCTGTTCATACTTCATCGCTCTCTTTCCCGTTTGTATCGCTATTTTCCATCTATTCGTTTCTTCGTGTAGTATTTGACTCTGTGTTGTCCTATCTACTTTCAATGTCCACTTTATATATTTGTCCCGTATCTTTTCTAATTCCTTCCATTCTTTAAAGCCCCATATTTCCGCTTCGTACGACATCACGCTTCTTACTAGTGCATCAAACAGCTTCATCCTACGCTCCCAATCTTCTTTGAATTTTCTCTCCCTGAGGCTCCATATTCTTCCTAAAATAGCATTTGCTTTGCCTGCTAGGTACTCTATGTGTTTTGTGTTCTCGTTGCTACTCTGTATCTTGTATCCCAGATATATTGCTTCTTTCACTATTTCAATTTTGTTCACCTTTCCATTTGTACTTCGGATCAGCTCCACTTCTACCTTTTTTCCTGAATTTTTAGGCACGACCGCTACTCGGGAGAGCCTTATAATTTTACCAGAGCGAAAATTGTAAGAATTCAAATACTGAAAAATTAATGTGTAAAAACCATGCTCCACTCAGAGCGAGTGCGTTTTAAGCGTTTTCTGAGATGTATGTATGTCTGTACGTCCGTATGTACTCAAGTTTCTCGATTACCTCAATGAATTTTCGACCGATTTCATCGGGATTGCGGGAAAATGCTCCTCTAATTATACCTAAGTGCTGGTTCTATATTGAGATAGATCGATGAAAAATTTTTCAAATGCGAGCACAAAGAAATATCTCAAAAAATCGATTTTTAAGCCTAATGTCTAGAAAAATTAATTTTAAGCTAATATATACAGGCCTATCTGCTAAAACTAATTAAAATACAGCTTTTTTACGTTGAACACTTTTTTCTACGAGCAATATTTGCCAAGATAACTGCGAAAAACGGCCAAAAATGGTCAAAAATGAACGATTTTAGGCTATAACTTGTCAGGATTTGATTTTTCACAAAAATGTTTAATACAAAAGTTGTAGATAATATTGAAATAAAACTTTTTCCCATTTAACATTTTTGTGTAAAACCAATTTCTGACGAATTAGACTTATAAAAACGATTTTAAACGCCTAAATATACATAAAATGGACGATTTTCGGCTACAATTTGACAAGATTTGATTTTATACAAAAATGTTAAATGTAAAAGTTGTAGATAATATTTAAACAAAACTTTTTTCTATTTAACATTTTCGTGTAAAATCAACTCCTGTCGAGTTAGACTTATAAAAACGATTTTAAACGTCAAAACATACATAAAATGGACGATTTTCGGCTAAAACTTGACAGGATTTGATTTTACACAAACATGTTCAATACAAAAGTTCTACATAATATTTCATCCAATTCCTGACGAATTAGACTTATAAAAACGATTTTAAACGCCTAAATATACATAAAATGGACGATTTTCGGCTACATTGACAAGATTTGATTTTATACAAAAATGTTAAATGTAAAAGTTGTAGATAATATTTAAACAAAACTTTTTTCTATTTAACATTTTCGTGTAAAATCAACTCCTGTCAAGTTAGACTTATAAAAACGATTTTAAACGTCAAAACATACATAAAATGGACGATTTTCGGCTAAAACTTGACAGAATTTGATTTTACACAAACATGTTCAATACAAAAGTTCTACATAATATTTAATCAAAACTTTTTCCCATTTAACATTTTCATATAAAATGGATTCCTGACCGCTTAGACCTATAAAAACGATTTTTAATGCCTAAATACACCTGAAATAGTCGATTTTCGCTTATCATACAAGAATTTGACTTTCAATAAAACTGTTAAATACAAAGCATGTAGATATAGTTTAAACAAAACTTATTCCCAATTAACATTTTTATGTACAATAATTACTGGATCATTTAAACGTATAAACATGATTTTTAATGCCCAATACACGTATAGTGAATTTTCGCTTATTATTTCACAGAATTAGATTTACACGGAAGTATTCGATACAATAGCTCTAAATAAGATGGAAAAAATCGACATAACATTCCAAAGATAATATAATTACAAAAACATAATAATATGATACAAAATTACATTTGATTACAATATTCAATGGGATAAACACATTGGAAGAATAATTAAAGAAACAAAATATCTATTTCCCTGTTTTCTACAAAAGATTTTTAATAACAAATTAAAAAAATTTGATATAAGATTACCCAGCTTAACCTACTATGTTCCCAGGACCTAAGCGATTGAACTAAAAGAATCAAAATTGTGTAATATTATATAAGTACATGTTAAAGGAATATCATATATACAAAAAAAACTTTTGTGTAATGTATGAGCTATAAATGTTGTAATATGGTAAATTTCAATGCATAAAGAATGCAATGTTCCAGCTGACTCAGTCTTACAGCATGTAGAAAACTATTAAATAGGCAAGTCTCACTGGGTAGAAGTCTGCGAAATACATAATGATGTATTTTAATACAACAGATACCCTGAAGCGAGTTCTTACACCCTGACTAAACTTAGAAATTAAATAGACAAGCTAATATTACCAGGGACAACTACCTACCCATATCGCATTTAACAACACACACAGCACTTATATAATATTTCCCAGTTCCTATTACCTATCCCCTCACACTTTAAAGTACTAACACTCGAAGATCACTTAGAGCTGCAGAAGTTGCAAGAAAATAGGGCTGGATGGTCTAGGCTGGCACTACTCCATGGATGCCAGTCTGCTGAGAATCATCTAACAGCGATCCACTGTGTCAGTAACCACACCACCTAGGAGGAAAGTACTGACAGAGACCGTCAATTGTGTTTCAATGTCAGGGACTGCCTCAGCCTAGGAATCAGCAAAGCGCATGAACAGCAGATCAGTCCCTATTCTGGGGGACAAGCGAGGAGAGTTGAGCACCTAAAAACCACATATGACTAATAAATAGATGACTCAAAAAAACATACCATACAAAAGAAAAGTCTGCAGCAATAGCTGTTGTTCACTCACTGTACCAGCTTCCTGTAACAACTAGAGGGGAAGAACTGGTGGAGACCTTAAACCGTTGTTTCACTGAAGACGCTGAAGACACAAGCACCAGCTTAACTGTACACATAGTCACTAGTGTAAAAGCCAAACAAGGAAAGTTGAGCACCTAAAAACCACATATAATTAATAAATAGATGACTCAGACAATATTTACATACCCAAGAAGCAGTCTGCAGCAGTGCCCGTCATTTACACTACTCTCGCTGCCACAGATACCTGCAACAAGCGAAAGTACCATCAGCTCACCCATCAGAGAGGTTAGGAACGAGAAAATGCTTACTAAATCTGCTCTCGCCGCTGACACACTGCCTTCCCATCTCCGACGAATCATCGACAATCGACGAACACGATGAAAGGGCGAACACGATTCACCAGGGCGGCATACTACATAGCAGCCACAGTCATCTCTGGGGACGCCGGGACTCCGGGAGCCAGACGATTCGATTGTTGACAACACACACCATGGACACATGTGCGCCACGGCTGACGGCACGCCGCACTACTCAGCAGTAGCAGAAAGCGCGCGCGATCATATATATAGATATATCTTATACCTCGCGGTCGCACGAGTCACATGTGTTTTTCCGCTGTTCTTGGTGTGCGAATGCAGCCTAGCCGAGGCACGGTAGTATACATAGGTCCGGAAAGTGTGTACGACCGTGAGCCGAGGTACCTAGCGTAGCCGTTACGACTGCTGCAGTGTAAGTATTTATGCACGCAGGTCGCAGGGCTAAGCCAGATTGCCGTTGCCGAATGCATCAGTATTGAGCATTCTCCTTCTGTTTTTCTCCTTTTCGCGGTATTAGTGTATATATATGCATATATGCGCAAGTATTTTTTTGTAATTGAGATTATATAGGTATATGTAGTTAGGAACACCCGTGCGTCCGTGAGCAGCTAGTTTTTTATTATTATTATATATTTAATTTTTTTTTATTATAAATATCGAAAGTGTTCCAATTTCCGCTTTTATAAAAATACAAGGTTCTCCTGAGTATTGCGGTCGTGCCTATTATGTAAAAACGAAGTTTTTACATAGGGAGGGGGCGGGCGACGAGCGAAGCGAGGAGCAGGTGTGTGTGGGGGCGGGGGGGATGGCGTGCCGAAGGCACGCTGGGGGGCGCAGCCCCTCTAGTATTATACTTGACCTATTAGTGTTCAGCTCTAGTCCTCTTTTCTCTATAAATCTTCCAAACCTCCTTATTATCTGTTTCATTCCAACTTCATTATTCGCCAGTAGGATCACATCATCTGCGTACCCGATCGTGTATATTTTCTCCTTATCAATCACTATTCCTCCTTCCTGTGCTTTACTCATTTCTGCTTCTAAATCTGCCATTCTCACGTTAAATAGTGTGGGGCTTAGTGGGCATCCTTGTCTTACTCCATATTCTGTCTTAAACTGACCTATTTTTTCCTTTTTTATCACCACCTCGCATTTGGTTTCTTCGTATATTTCTTTGTTATTATCAATAACATGAGATATATGAATAATATTAAGTTCTCAAATCCATCGGCTTATCAAAAATACAAATTATTGGTTTCGATTGATATTTAAAAAATATACAATTCTTTTGAAGCTAAGGCTTAATAAAAAAACCATATTTTATTTAAACATGATTGCGTAAGAAGTATTTGTCTCTGCGTTGGAATATGCAATTGCTAAATTGTCTTTCAACTACTTTGATTTCAACTTTTCTATAGTACTTTACTTTCAGCTTTGGCACACACAATTATTACTAATAGATTACTTATTAAATTCAATTTTGAGTAGATATAAGAATGCTAATAAAGAATATTTATTTAGGAAAGTAAATATAAATGTTATTACTCATAAGCCTGTTGAAAATATTTTTAATATATTTTTTTTAACATGTACATTATGTTATATACAGAAAAATGTATTTTCTCTTTACACTGATATAATAAAGATATTATAGAAAGATATTACTTGTATTTTGTGTTTTCAATTAGACAATAAAATTTAATAATTTATTTTAATAGAAAATTGCAGATGAAATCTCATATGAGATCTCATATGAGATCTCGTAATATATTTTTTTTAAACAAAATCGCAGATGAGATCTCATATGAGATCGCATATGAGACCTCATGTCTGAAATTCTCATATGTGATCTCACTGAGATCTCATATAGATCTCATATGAGATCTGTATCAGATCAACATGAGATTTTAATTACGATCTCATATCGTCGCCTCCGAATAGAAAGGCGTTACCTCAAAGTCCGCTCATAAAAGGCGTTAACTCGGAGTCCGCTCGTAGAAGGCGTTATCTCGGAGTCCGCTCGTAGAAGGCGTTATCTCGCACGCAAATTTTTCCGGCTCAAATTTAAGTTGGCAGCACTGCCTTTATAGAGTCGCGCGTAACATAAATATATCTATAAAATCGATTTTTAAGCGCAATGCATAAAATGAATTTATGATAATAATCTAACACTAAGGATTGCTTGAACTACTTCAACTCCATCTTTTTTATGCAGATAATTTCCGCTATAAAAAACATTTTTTATTAATATTTATCTTCGGCTATTTCCGTAAGGACTTTCATATAAGTATAATACAAAACTTTATTCTAAAACTTTTTTTTTTTGTTGAATGAATTCCTATTTACTATTATTATAAAAGCGACTGTAAACGAATAATTTAGTCAGAAATGAAGGATTTTTTGAAGTACAACTTTTGGCTTACATCCATCATTATTCTATAGAATTATTCAATCCTCAAAAAAACGATTAAAAATTTCTAAATATGTCATCATGACAAATTTTGTCGCAATCGTTATTCAAATCTTATTTTATTAATATAAATCAGTAATAGGTGTCATATTTGGAAATTTTTAATCATTTTTCTGAGGATTTAATAATTCTGTAGAGTAATGATGTAAGCAGAAGTTGTACTTCAAAAAATCCTTCATTTCTGGCTAAATTATTAGTTTACAGTCGTTTTTATAATAATAGTAAATAGGAATTCATTCAACAAAAAAAATGTTTTAGAATAAAGTTTTGTATTATACTTATATGAAAGTCCTTGCTCAATAAAATCTTGCCATAATTGGAATGGAAATACTACAAATAAAGGAATCAAATACTTTAGATTTCCTAAAGATCCAGAAATCGCAGACATGTGGATAAAATCTTGCGATAAAGGAAACCTTATTTTCCCTTTTGAATAATTACTGAGAACAGCACAGATTTTGGAAATAGTTTTCAACAATTTTCATAAAGATACACTGTCAAGTACCAACTTCATTTTTAAGAAAGTAGCAACCTTAGTTAAAACAAAAATAAGCAATGAATTCAATATTCCGGATGAAGTTCTTCTACGCTTAGTAAGAACGCGTACTTATATTAGATTAAGGGAATTGAATAAAAATATAAAAAGCAGTTACAAGAAAACTAGAATCGTGCAAAGGTCTGCAAAAACAATAAAATTTTATTCGTAAAATATTTATTCGTAAGTTATCGTAAATATTATCGTAAATATTCGTTGTTTCTTTTTAATAAGAGTTCAAATATTTATGTACTTGACTTAATTGTTGTCTATTTACAATAATTTTAATTGTTAATAAATAGTATTAACTATTACTTATAAAATTGTTCTTTTATTTAAATATATTTCACCCTTTTTCAAATATGTGTTTTTTCATATTATATTTTACTGAGATCATAAAATGAAATATTTTTATACATTGGCAATAGTAAAATTAACATATATTATTTAAATCGATAATTATTTTTCATTTCATTGAATTTTTTTCAAAAGATTATTTCAATGATCCACTGCAAAAGTACTTCTTTCATTTCATAAATAGTACGAATTATAAACATTTTCATTCAAAAAGTTAATATTCTTCTTAATTACTTGAGTATTATTTTCATTATCTATTTATTTAACATTAATAACACTTTAATTTTCAGTTTTATACAAAACAGTTCTATATTACATTTCAAACATATTATATTCCTATTAATAGAAATTCTATTCGGAGACGACGATATGAGATCTCATATTTTATTTTCACGCAGGTTTATGGTCATTTCTGACAACTATTTGCACAAAAAACAATTTCTTATGGTAACTGAATATCATTCAATTTTACACTGTTAAATTGTGCGTGTTTAAACTACGCCTTCTATTAGAAAAAAATTAAATCATGAATCGACCTCGCATTCGTTGCGATTTCCGTTGCTACCTTAACTTCATCGTTAGCAGAGGACCTCGTTTAAATAAGCGATTTTACAAGAAAAAAACGAATTTTTTGGCCGCATGAACTCATCCTACAATAAAAATAGAAGGCTATTATGGGTAAACCCAAAAAGCTAACATTTATTTTATTTATTTACTTTTTTATTGAGTTATCGGGAACTGCTGCCAAAAAAGCGTGCCAAACGGAGTTCTCGATACTGTGAAATGTAACCGTAAATTCTCATTCGATTTTTAATTTATAATTAATTTATCAATTCTTGTAATAAATTGTTTCTAGATTTATTATTTTTTTAAAGAATTTAAGTTATCTGTCTGTATCTTTTATTTTTTTTTAGCATAATGTTTATCATACTTTTAGGTTAGTTTTTCAACATATTTGTATTTGTATTTGATAGTGTACAAAATATTGTTATGAAAACGAATATTCTATGTAATAAGATAGAAAATTTTGTATGCTTATAGGTAGTATCTTTAGCTACAATTTACACACAATGAAAGTTGATTTTGATCCTCTCGTGTAAGAGATCTACAATATTATTTAGTTCATTGGGTTCAAATATTTCCTACGCTTAAGACATCCCAAGTTTTAAATCAATTAACGAACAACTGAATTGTAGATCTCCTAAGCGAAGGGACCAAAATCAACTTTCAAGGTCTGAAAATTGTAGCTATAGACTGTACCTATAAGTATACAATATTTACAACTTTCATTATTCGATGACTCACTTATGGGCTGGGGGACTTTATCGCAGGAAATATTGGAAACGTATGGACAAAATGACTTGATCCATGTTTGATACTATTCCTTCTCACTATAATATTTATGGCATATACGTATTACTTTTCCAAATAAAATTTATACTTAACATGAGAATTTTATAAAAACCTACATTTTCTTTGATTTTACAATAATTTATTTTCAAAAACATACTTAACCATTATAGTCACAAAGAATCATATCACATATAAAGTCATTTGATCCATCGGATCCAAATATGTCCAGTGGTAAAGTCACCCAGCATATATTAAATACTTATAAATGTGGATTTTTCAGAATAAATTATGGTATTACTTTATTTATATTATGACCAGTTCTATTTATAAATAAGTAATGTCAAAGGATTATCAATTTACTGTTTTATTACTTTATAAAAGTAAACCAATTATAACTTTTAATTTCTAACCTCAATTTTGTGTCCACATTTCACAAGCTATCGACAACCGTGTCACCTACGTATCGAGAACTGTTCTGGCGCCGAAACTAGTTATCGAGAACTACTTCGGCGACATTATATTTCTAATAATTATTTTCTCCCTTAATATTTATTAAATCTGAACTTTTTTTTTCATTTACTTTATTTGAACTTGTTCTATAACTTTATAAAAAAAAATAACTGTTTTCTCCAATAAAAATATTGGTATTTGAAACTTAAACGTTACCTTGCGTCTTACGCTATCGAGAACTGATTCCACTACTTTATTTATCATTCCCAAACACTTTAAAACCCATAAACCGGGAAAGCACTACGATTACATACAAGGGCATCTGTTCCATCTCTGTAGCTTTCCTGCAACTTTTTGCCACTCACGCCTGCATTATTTTTCTCTTAGATGATTATTCATTGTGGTCGTACTCTTAAAACATTTCATGTTAAATAACAATAGAAAATATTTGCCCTTTTATTTTACACCAAATAGATCGAGGTTCTAAAGATTGTAACGAGGTGCGCTTTTCGCACCTCCTTGTACGCACTAAAAGGGAATACGAGACTCGCGAATAAACCACGGGCGGAAGGCACACCGAGCTATGTACACACATCTGTATACATAGCTAAGGGACTTTCCACAAATGGATTGCGGTGTGCTGCTGTGTACTGCTGTGTGCTGCGCTTGAATTGTGCTGCGTTGTGCTGCGTCGCGCTGTCCGTTCCGTCATGAAAACGGAGAAGCCCATCTGAGTTTATACTCTATGGTCTTGATTTGAACCAGCGAAATGAATCTAGATAGAACGTAACCCACGCTGTATCTGCTCCGTTTTTGACGTTGCAATTTCGGAGTTTTGTGGCACATGGAAACATTAATAATAAAAATAGAAACATTAAGTATATAAATATTATGTATTTTTCTAAAGAATAATTTTAAATTAAAGTTGTTACTTATTTAATACTATATGTTAATTGCATAGATGTTATAGAGAAAAGGTAAACTGTTCCCGTTTTCAAGCAAAAGTTGAATGCCATGAGCAAGATGGCTTAACCTGCTTTGATATGCAATGTTTGTATCTACAAATCAAGTGTCGCCACGAATTTAGGCAGCTATGCCAACACTTGGATACTCGCTCAACACTTTATTATAATAAGCCTGCTAAATACAATGCAATTGTAAGTTTAAGAAATTTGAAACGCATACAGCTTATTAGTATTTGTATTATTTGATTAATACTATTGTTAGAAAATACTCATTCATTTAAAATTATTTCTAGATTCTGGTATGCAGAGTGATCAACAAACACAAGCACTTTTCACGAAAACTGTAGGAGACAAAAGGTTACACAATGATTATTTTGTAAAGCAAAGTGTAATAAACAATTAATAATTTCACACAGCAATAACAAACGGAGATTACGATGCAAAGCCTCAAGTCAATTCAGTCGTTACATCAATTGAATCTTTTTCAAGCAAAAGTTGTGAGTACAAATTGAAAAAAATTACTTCCCATAGTATAATGAAAAATCTATTTTTAAAATTCATAATAATGGATCTGAAGTTTGCAACGTTGGCGTGCAATGAAATAAAAAAATAATTTATTTTATTTAATGTTTGTATTAATATTATTTATTTTGCGTATAGATTTAGTGTTTTGTAGTATAAATTAACTTTAAAACAAACGATGATTTAAAATCAGTTCATTGTTTAAAAACTTGAATCAGTTGTAAAAAATTATTTTCTTGCATTCCAACATTGCAAACTTCAAACCCATGATTGATAGCATGATGACCTGTATAAAAGTGGGCAGGATTTCTTTCAAAAATATATGCAAGAAATATGGCACTTTTTTCGTAAGGAGGTGTTTCATTTCTTTATTATGCATAATTTTAAATTCTTTTTTAATTAAACACTGTCTTGTAAATAATATTAAGAAGTAAATTTTATTAATAATTATTTCTATGGATATTTGTTGCTAGTAATAGACTTGCCATACTATATTGATTTGAATATACTAACGACTTTATTATTCATTCCTAAATAGCCATTTCTTCCCGTGTTCCAGGATATTGGTGTACAAATAAAGAATCAGTTTTCAAGTACATGGAACAAGCGCACATTCGAATTTAAGGTATTTCTTATTTCACATTGTAATTTCGAAAATAGAAAGTAAAATAAATGACATTAGAACATGATTCTGTTAACATTTACCCAGAACTCTGTTAATTAATTTCCAATTTGCTAACATTGTTTTTTTAACATCACTTTTTCATAGTTTTCATAATAAACACTTTGAAAGGTAATGGTGTATAATAATTATTATTTCTAATTTTATAGCAAAATATTTATATTATTGATTTATTGTTTAACATTTGACACTGATAACTTTTAAGATGTTTAATTATTTTGATAAACAATTAGTATGTGAATAGATTTAATGCACCATCATGAATAATTTATAACATGGTATGGTTTTACTAATGAGGATTAATGAAATAAAAGAAAACCATTAATGATTATACCATATTTAATTAATGAAATTTAAACATTGTGAAAAGAATGCAATGGTAAATGAAATAATATAATACGAATAAAAGTTATATAAATATATGCAGATAAATAACTTAATCAACGTTCTAGGTGTCGAAGACTGCGTAAGATTTTGCCAAGATCATCCCATATTTTTCGCTGATCACTTTCTAATACACCTTCATCCCATGCATTGAAGACTTCTTCATTTGTGATGCAGAAAGGTCTTACACTCAAAAGTGTATTTAGTCTCCTTTTCAACAGTAGCATTGGAATATTAATAGGATTGCTGCGTAATGGCCACATTGATCTATATAAAAGCTGATTATACTTCGACCAGTTGATCACAGCTCTATCTAGTGTAAATCTGTTTTTATCTTCTATTGTTCCAATGATAGCTGAATCTGTTTCTCTATCCCTTAATATCTCATTCATCAATTTTTTGAGAGTTAATTTGTGATCTTCTTCATCATTCCACAATTTGATAACACCTTGGCTGTCTTCCATGAACCAAAAGCAAAATCTTGATTTGCAATTGTTTCCCATATCTATTACCATTTCTCTTAGAGCAATTTTCAAGAATCTTGTGCTTTGACATTGCAAAATATAATCCAGGCAAAATGACTCTTTCTCGTGTAGTTGCTCATCAGAAAAATTGCGAGACGTATACACTTGCTTTATTTTCTTGGCATAATCCATTTTTTCTTAAATAATTCTTGTTTTATATTTTTCAAATGTACACTAATTGCACGTTCAATCGAAATTACTTAAGAAGACTGCAAACACGTGAGCAACCATTCGCATCTACGCGCATACTGAAAGAAAGCGCTCGCATGTAGAGCGCTCGGTAAATCACATTGAATTCCGAGAATTGCTCTTTGTTAATAGCACATTACGATACAAGTGCGGGAAAGTAGATTTTCGTCTCGTTGGCCGTTTACACCCGAGCGAAGCGAGGGTGGAAAGGCACACGAGACGAAAATCTCTTTCCCGAACGTGTATTGTACAGAACTTTTTGATACGACGTATGGAAAGTTAGATTTTGACCACATATTTTTTGCCAAGCGTGTGGAAAAACGAACTTTCCGCACGGACTGTGGAAAATAATACTTGCACAAGCTAATGCTATCCCAAATTTTTTACTGTTTTACTCAATTTAAGATTAATAAAAATTTGACGACTGTGCTACTTATTCTTTGACATCAATATCTGAGATTAATATTGTTTCTGATACATGTGTTTTTTTATTAAACTTTAACTTTAATTTAGTAAAAATTTTGAAATAACACAGCATGTGCGGTGTTAAACAACATCTGGGAAAGAAAGAAAAATAGATCTCGTAAATAAATGAATTATTTATTAAATGTAATGATTACAGTTAAAAAGTAAAATTATTTTTCATTTGTTGAAGATTTTAATTCTTTTATAAAAGAAAGGATTTGTCTGCAACAAAGAAACTTTCTATCTTCTTTTATTTTATCAAAACCTGCGCTAATCATGGGCATATAGCTTTCAATTGCCTCACTTTTTGAATCTTTTTTTGTATTAAGCTTAGCACTAATAGCTTCGCTACATTTACCAAGACTCGCCAAATATTTATCTTCTTCTTCTATTTTCTTTTTCTTGAATTTATTTGCATCACTAATTACAGCAGCGGACTGACGTACATAATCATCGTCATCAACATTGCTAATCTGTGACATATGTTGTACATATGGCAATAGCCAAATCATAGAGTTATAAAATTTCCAAGTTTGTTTTTTACTAACATTTCCAGATCGTGATGGGCAATATTGTGTGAGGCGTTTATGCTCTTCCTTAAACTTCTTCACGAGTGATATCCATCTTTTCCATATATCATCTTCTGTTAAATATATATTAGAATTAATAATTATAAAGATTAATAAATTTTATTAATTAATAAATTTTAAAAACATATTAACAGTTTTACCTGATATGTTAATACTATATTCTTGAAAGATGGCCTGGGAAATGTAGTTCAATTCGCGCTGTCTCTCTCCTCTACTTTCTTTATGATATGCATCGTTTGCTTTATCATAAAACAGTGGATTTGCAAAAATCATTTCGATAATAAATTCATCAATGTTGTCCTCCATTTTTTTTTTAATTTGCAAAAACCAAATTTCGTTAAATCGTAAAATAAGTTTTTTAATACGCTCACACACGACTATACGCTCGCACGCGAACAAAGGTCTTGGCTTAATAATCCAAACAACAAACAGTTGATAGTTGTAAAGTGTACTAACCTAACAATAGAACTTTTTGAAAAATCGGTTTCTTTTAGCGCTTCTGAATACTTACTCAGTGTGTCTATGCTTAATAGATTTATGCTTTTCAAATAACTATTTTTTATTCTTGTTATTGAAAATGTCTAAACAATTAGATATTAATTTACTAATTATAGCCGACGTACAAAAGAATCCGGTTTTATATGACAAAAAACATCCGAATTATTATATAAGTGATGAAAAAGAGAAAGCCTTTATGAAAATTACAGATTCTTTGAATGTCAATTTGCAAAAGAAATTATCATATAAGGATTTTATACCTTTGCTATAAGCTTATAAATATAATAATTTTGTGATTATAATACATTGTTTTGTTTAATTTGTTTTAGAAATATTAATTTCTCGTTTTCTGTATTGCAGATTCTGATGTGAAAAAGCGATGGGAAAGTTTAAGGAGCTCGTATGCACGATCACTTAATAATTTTAACAGTACTTATTACTTATCTGAGCATATGAAGTTTTTAGAAGGTCACATCGTAACAACCCAAAAAAATAAAAAAAGGAAAATAGAGGAACCTAATAGAAGCTATAAAGAATTGAATAACTCAGATTTATCTTATACAGACATTTTAGAATATACACAGTCCACATCAATGTGCAGAAATCAACCAAGTCATATATCTACAAAAACAAGTATTGATCAAAAAAGCTCTATTCCTAATGCATCAGCAAACTATGAAGCAAAAAAAAAGGAGTATTGATGATTTAGAAAAAGACACTTGGCAGTTACTAGATAAGACTGCAAAGGCTTTAAAAAATATTTCTCCAGCGTCAAAAAGTACGTCTCAAAATAATGATGTTTACTTAAAAGGTATTAAAAAAGCATTGGATGAATTACCCGAAGATCAGATATTTGAAGGAGTATGGGGAATAGTAGATATTATCGAAAAATTCACTAAGTAATTTTTGATACAAAATTTATTTTATTATTGTTCTATACATGTAATTTTATAACTAACTTTTTATAAATAAATTATTCTTCTTTACAATTTTTTAATTAGACTTTTTTAATTTTATATGTGTAAGTGTTGATAAGGTATTGATCCTTTTGGTGAACAAAAGTAATGTGCAAAAGTTCTGCGAATAATTGTTGGTGAGAGTCTTTGAACTGCTGCATCTTCGTGTAGTAAATGTCTCTCATATATGTGATTTCTGTTTTCAATATTTAATTCTTCTGTATTTCTTGTTATTAAAAAATTATGTAAAGTAATACAAGCTACAACAATATGATTATTTACTGAGAGATCAAATGCTAATGCCTTTCTCAAGATTCTCCACTTGGATGAAAGTATGCCAAAGGCCCTTTCAATAGTGAAACGAGCACGACTCAGTCTATAGTTGAAAATTCTTTCTTCGAAATTTAAATTTAAACTTCTTTTGAATGGTTTCATCAAATATGTGTTTAATTGGAAAATCTCATCACTAATAATTACATGTGGCAATATCATATTGGTTCTTGGCAATGCTCTTCACTCTGGTATACTCAATTCGTTATTTTGTAATTTATTTGAAAATGATGATGCAGAAAACACACTAGGATCATTGCAAGATCCTGTAAACAAATTACACAAAAATTATGTAGAAAAAAAAAAATATATATATATATATATACTACAATTAGAAAATGAAATATCATAACTCACCAAAATCGCCAATAGAGAACCATATGAATCTTGAATAAGCATCGCATAATGTCATTAATACTACACTGTCAAATTTTTTGTAGTTATAAAATTTACTGCCACTATGAGGTGGCCGTTGAATTCTTATGTGTTTCCCGTCTAGAGCACCAATACAATTTGGGAAATTCCATAACGTTTCAAATTCTTCAGCTATTTGCAACTATTGTCTTTCATTAGCTGGTAATTGCACATACAATGGTACAAGAACACTTGCTATCACCATACATGTCTCCGAAATAATATTGTATGTTGTTGATAATCCTATTCTAAAAAATAGATTTATGCCTTTGATGCTTCCACCGTGACCTAAATAGCTACCATAAAAAATAATTAACTTAATAATTCTTAACTTCTTTTTTCTTTTTCATATCCCGTTCAAAACAAAGATACTTACTGCAATGTTGCTGCTAAGCGTATTCCAGTATGGATGGGTGGTCTTCTTCCAACTTGCTTGTGTAGTCGATGTTTTACCAAATCATGCAAGGCTTCAAAATCTTTAATGTCCATTCGAACAAATGACTTGAACTCCTCATGATCATTGAATTGAAAATAAGTGAAAATTGTACTGTATGCTCCCAGTGTATTTCTTATGTGAGAATATAAATGTGGTTTTGTCCACCATCTTCGAAGCCTCTTTCTTTTCTTTTTTATTAAACGTATTCTTATCAATAAATTAATTAATGATTGAAATATTTGCAAATATTCTTTTTCTTCATTAACATCCATTTTCAACAATGATTACAGATGAAGTAATTTATTATAATATTAAAATATTAAATTACTAATATAAATTTAATTATTAATATCAATTAAAAATAATACTACGTTTGCAAAATGCTACAAAGCTCTAAAATTTCAATATAAAAAAGAAGCATTTTTGCTGGTCAAATCAAGACCACAGAGTATAAACTCAGATGGGCTTCTCCGTTTTCGTGACGGAACGGACAGCACGACGCAGCACAACGCAGCACAATTCAAGCGCAGCACACAGCAGCACACAGCAGCACACCGCAATCCATTTGTGGAAAGTCCCTAATCTCGGGTGTTCTCAGTCTGTCGAGGTACACACACGCACGAGATGCAAGCAGCCGACAACTACACGCCGCACGCCCACAGCCCTGGAGTCAGCACCGACAGCGAAGAGCAGCAACGCCGAGAGAGAGAGAGAGATAGAGAGAGAGAGGCGGGGGAGATGAGGCGTGATGAACGCCGAGACACCTGTCGCACGCTCGCAGACGACGCACACGGTAATTAGCAGTGTGTGCCGAATGCGAGCGTGCCCACGTGTGCTCGGCCGCCATGATGCGGCCACAGCAACCATCGAGGAGATGCCGGCTACCGCCACACACCCGCGCATCAACGTCACATACACTTCACGGCACAGCACTTACACACTGCTCGACGGCCACGAGGCTGGCAGCCAGACGGAAACGGAGAGACAGAATGCGCGACGGCGCATGGATGTTGCGCGTGAGACGAGTAAGAGGAAAAGACGCCCGCGGCAGCCTACGTACTGCAGAGCGAGAGCGAGTGAGAGAGAGAGAGAGAGAGCGCAGTTGCGCGTGAGACTGAGTGAGAGGGAGAGACGACCGCGGCAGTCTACGTGCTGCAGAGCGAGAGCGAGCGAGAGCGAGCGAGAGCGAGCGAGTGAGAGAGAGAGAGAGAGAGCGCCCAGCGGCGCGTGAGAGCGAGTGAGAGGGAGAGACGGCCAGCAGCCGAGTGCTAACTGCACACTGCCGGCGCGCGAGAGTTGGAGAGTGAGCGAGATAGAGCGGGAGAGGGAGAACACGGCAGCGGCAGCCTGTGCGCTGCATATAGCCGTGCGAGTGTGAGTGTGGGAGAGAAGGAGAGGTAGCGCAGCGGCACTCGAATGTGTGTGGGTAAGAGAGAGAGCGTGAAGGCCAGCGGCAGCCTGCGAGCTGCATACGGCCGGTGTGAGAGCGCGCGAAGGAGAGAGAGAGATAAGCATGGATGAGAGGACGTTATCGCCAGATGGAGTTGCGGAGGCACGCAGGCGTTTAAAGGTGCGCCGCCACTGTTTGCGGTAATAAACTGAAGTCGGCAGGTTTGAAACTCGCGCGCGCAACAGGTGGCACCAGAAATCGGCTCGGCAGTCGTTCATCGTCGCGGCGCATGGCCAATTACAACCACCACCCGGGAAATGGGATGCCCAATTGGTTGTTGTTAACAAGCGTCGCCAAAAGGGCAACAAGAAAATTATGACACGCGCCGATACCTGCTGCCAACCTGGACACCGACCCATATACCGCCAGGGGAGTGAGGGAGACGAAAAGAGACGCCGCCGAGGAAGAAGACAGAAGTGGGCAAGGGCCGCTTCCTTCTTCTTCATTCTGTCGTAACTTGCCGTAGCGTGCGCACTACGAAATCGAGAGCAGAATATTCTATTTTGAGAGTTGTGGGTTTTTTTTGTAGTCGAAAGTGAGCGTAGTTTGGAGCGTTGTGGTTCTTGTGTTAAGAGTGCGAGTAGTACGGAGAGAAGTTGTGTTTTTGTGCCGAGAGTGAGAGCAGTTTGCATAGAGTTGCGGTTTGTCATCGAGCGTGTGATCGCCAGGGGAGATGCTCGCATACCGCCTTGGGAAGGAGAGTAGATAGAGAGAGTTGCGAGTAGACCGCCGGAGAGACAGAGGGAGAGCGAGAGTGGAGATGGAGCCGACCGTCGTGCTACCGGTAAGAGATGTATTCCTATCGCCGGGCGGCATTTCCTTTCCTGCCCCCGACCCTCAAACATATATATATATATATATACATATCTCTATCGTGCGTCCTCTCTCGCGTGTGAGCGTGATTCTGCGTGCGAAGTTAGCGCGTGGCCATTTTGTGCGCCGCGATCGGACCGCCAGTGTAACGCGATCGGCAGAGGAGGTGAAGAGTAAACTCCACGTAATTGAACTACAAATTTTTTTATTATTTCTTTTTGTGTCCCTTGTGTGTTTGTGCCAGTGCGCGTTGCCCGCCGCACTGGAGTCTATGACAGTTCTCACGTGCGTTTGTGGGATTCTCGTGCCGTCCACGCCCGGTCTTCCTAGTTCGCCGAGGGTACCGACCACCCCAGGTCGTTGCAACACCGTCCACGCCCAGAGGAAGGAAGAGTCTACGAGCCAGGCAGAGGAAGGGAAGAGATACACGTCATCGCCGTGGCCTGGCGCCCATACAATCGAAATTCGGTCACGCCGACGCGCTTAAGTTCAAGAGAGTAGAGTCAAGCCGCGAGTTAGGGTTTTGGGGATTAATTAGTAGATACAACTTATTATCACGAAAATCCACGCCCTCAGGGCGAGACTAAACGTGGTACAGGGAGGTAAAAAAGTGCCACGTCACAAGATATTCAAAGAAGATGCAACCTTCTTATTTACTTGCACTTCTTTCGTTTTAAAATTTTTAGAATTTATACACCAAAGCCCCTATCCACGGATCATCAAACCTGCCAAGGACCAAAGAGAAACAGTAAGTACTCTTTTAAAATTTGCTATCTAACTTTGTCTCTTTTAGCAAGCTAAATTATCCCCTACATACAGTCCCCATTCTCTGTGCTATAAATCGGAAAATTCGTTTAAGATTCTCCCTTAAAACCAGTGTTACTTGTATTAAAATGAAAATAAAAACATCCCACTTTGTTATTACCGGGTAAACCAAGTTGCAAATCACGGATTGTTCAATGTCTGAGTAGCTGTATTCCCATTTAGGACATCCGTCTTGCAGCAGCAAAATAAAACAAAACAAGCAACGACAGAAAAAAAACATTATTTCAAAATCTCCAAGCTTTTCCGCGTTCCGCACTTTTTAGCCCCTTACTCCACCCCTTCTGATTTGTGTAGTATCTTAGCTCCATCCCGAGCTATTCGGTTTCATTCCCTCGGCTCAAAAACGAGCAACCGCTTCTTTTTCAGAAACATTATAGCACGGTTTTTAGCAAAACTCGACGTAACAGTTGCAAAAAATAATTATTAAAAAACAATATTCGTTATTAATAACATTAATAATAATTATCAGTACAAAACCGCTGCTACTTGACGGTGTTGTGAAAATAATAACAGTTGGATTGAAAAAATTATTTTATTGGAAAACGGGAATAGTTTTATCGATCGATATGTTATTGACCTGACCTGTATTATCACAGTGCAGACTGCAGAGTCGTGTCAAGGTACAATACAATGGCATTAGATGAGGCGAGCTCTGCTGTAATCAAACTAATTTTCTTAAAATTAATATATTTTATTTGATATTAATTACAATTGTTGAGATTATATTATAGATTTGAGACATAATAGCAGTTATTAGTAGTTATTGCAAAAAACTGCAGATAACTGTAAATAACTGTTAATAACTGTTTTAAACATTTTTATGTACAGCTTCCATGGTTATTTACTATCATTTATCGATATAAACATTTATTATTTCCAATAATCAACAAATTTCCATTTGAAGCAGAATTAGTCCTATATTCATGAACTAAATAGTTTTATGAGGGTTCCTCAATCCGTCTCCGCCTACGTGAGATATAGATAATTATAGGGAAAATGTCCCTCTAATCCGTTTCAAGATCGGACCAGATGGATTCTTTCTAGAAACTTCAACTTACATCCTACAACTTTATGACCATCGTCATAAATAAGAAAGAGCCGGAAAATTACGGAAATTCCAAAAAACTTAATTAAGGTAGTAGTCTAGGAGCCAGGCAGGGTTTTGTGGCCAATTAAAGTGCCACGGCTGAAAACAAATCATTATGATGTATTTTGACCTCCTGATTCATCAAATTTTGGTCGTTCTTTCTGAAAGGGGTCAGTTTAATTGTTATTATAGTAATAAATTAAATGTTTAAATGCCTATAAAAAATTGATTATTATAGAGAGTAAACTTTTAAACACGCCAAAAGATGCAGTATTTTATAACGAAAATATACTTTTTTGAAATTTTCAAAAAGATTTTAACCAAACTTATTGTAAATGTAGTGCAAACACCTTACATTTTCCGTCCACGCACACACAATTTTTACCATATCTTTACTTTAAGTGGATGGATTGAGACGTTCAACGTCTTATTTTGAAGCTTAAACTTCAGTTACAATATAGCTAAGTAACCTTGGTTAATTTCTTCTTTAGCAATTTATAGGAGCTTAAAAACCTATGAAATTTTCACCAAAATGCTGGTTTAATTTGTTTATTAGGCTTATTTTCATTATTTAACTTCTATAAACTGCTAAAAAAGTTATCGAATGTTGTTCCTGATATTCTAATGAATCACATTTCCTACAATAGATTTTAATTTTTCTTCTTTAAAACCAACGAAAACAGGATTATATGTAGAGGGACATACGCGCGCTTGATCAAAAGCTGAGACTACATGCAAGAGCGCGATATGTATACTAATGAGACAATTCTTCATTGTTAAAAAATGTTTAACTAAATAATTAAAATGATTAACAAATATTATGATATAACATTAATTTATATTTTTTTTTTGAAAATATACAATATAGAATCATTATATACATTCATACATGTATTTTGCCTTAAGCAGTAGAAAAAGAAGCAGCACTTTACTTCTCCTGCCACACAAACACATGACACTCTTGAACAAACTTTGCATGTGCAGTCACCAATTAGTTCATCAGATGGAGGGAGCAATATTTGCACTTTTTGTGGAGCAAGCATATCGCCATCGCCTATTCAGCCAACCATCTGTGGATTTAACTTTACCAAATGAATATATAAACAATTTAACTGGTTGTAAATCCTATTATCTGTGACTTCCAGAAATAACCACATAACTTCACTTTCCGAGATTTCGAGTAAATCAAATTTTTTGCTCACTTCGGTGTTTTAAGTCAAGACAAATAGATATAAGAACATAATAAGTTATCTTCAGCCGCGGCACTCTGATTGGCCGCGGAATCATATCTGGTTCCTAGACTATAGCTGTTGAATCGAAAAATGAGATTCCAAATAGTATATTACGATACGTGGGCCGGAAATTGGATTTCCGGGCCGTGCGTGGTATGACGCCCGAGGCGAAGCCGAGGGCGTCATAACGCACGGCCAGGGCATCCAATTTCCGGCCCAAGTATTGTATACTATTTTTCTTACTCCCCGGCCCAAAGTACGTTCTGTAATTGTTAAATAATTGATAAAATTGCGTTGTCGTCTGCTAGCTGTGTTTGAGTGTTAGTTTTTCTTTCGGCCCGCTCGATAGTAGTGCCTCTGTCGGCCGCTTTGGGTAGCTCGGTCGATATTACCGACTGTTTTTTCTTTCGGCCCGGCGTAGAGAGCTGGTTTTTTGGGCGTCTGCTACTTTCGCTATTGTACAGATGGTCTGATGCCCGCCCGACATTTGCAAGACCGAGGCGAAGCCGAGGTTTTGCTGGTCGGGGCGGGCATCAGAAACACATTCATTAAAAAAAGACAACACCACTTTTTATTTCAATTAACTCTTTTTTTCTCGTCACACGTGCACTTTCCTCTGTCTATTTCGAACGTGTCTAACCTTCACACCGCACAAACATATTTTTCTCGGACGCTCCCGTCCATACGTTTAAAAAACAATAACCACGATCAAACAAAACCACTTTTTATTTCAACTAACTTTTTTCTCGTCACCCGTGCACTTTCCTCTGTTTATTTCGTACGTGTCTAACCTTCACACCGCACAAACATCTTTCCTCGGGCATGCGCGCGGGCGCTGAAGCGCCGCGGGTCAGGAAATTTCGGCAGCCAATCAGAGCGCGCGGTTGGTCTAAAATAGGATGCGAAAGTTTCTCTTTCGGCCCGGAGATGCGGGCCGAAAGTACGTACTTTCGGGTGGGCGAGTAAGAAAAAGCATTTTATATAATCGAATGTTTAGATATTATATTACAAATAATATAAGGATCAAAAAGTATTGTGCTTTGAAAAACATAAACATATTTTAATTTTAATATTTTAATTTTAACAGATATTTATTTTTAAGTAAAATGTGTTAAACAAAGAAAAATGTTATATACACCAATAAAATTATTTTTAGAGTAAAAATTTACCACACAAAATTTTCAAAAACGTAATATGCACAAAATTTGGGTTAAGAGTTTAAAATTTTTTATAATTCATTTATAAGCTATGATAGCTCACACATTGTGCATGTATTAATTCATTGACAATTTTAAATAGTACATTTTTCCTCGAATTTTTAAAGAACAAATTAACACATTAAGAAATAAAATAAAATAAAAAATCAATATAATTCATTCCTTTATATGATGTTTCACTTTCTTTAACAACTTTTACGTTCCTATCTGTAATTTTCATGTTTGAAATTTATTTAATATGTATATATCATTTCTTCTAATATTATCTATCCAATAAGCACTATCTACGTATGGTAATAATTTTATAACTGTTATGTCTCATCTGAAGTATAGGAGGTCCTAAATCGTTAAATCTTCAATATATACAAGTATGTATTTTGGGGAAATCCGTCCGATCAAGTCTTACAAAACCATTTATTAATATAACAGTCAAACAACATTACTGCGGTCGTCATTGTTGACTTATAACCTGAACGAAACATTCTTTCTCATGACATTGTATTGTCGTGCGCTAGCTATCGATAATAATTGTAACGAAATATATGTGTTCTGAATAATCTTAAAACGTTTTTAAAACGTTTTAAAAACATAATTTATTTCAAACATACCTTGTACATTGTCGAATGTTTTTAAATCGTATTTAAAATATTCTACAAACGTTTTCAAAACGTCACGAATACATTAAAAAGCGGACATTATCGATGTAATAAATACCAAATGTCTTTTTCCATACATCAGATCCGCGATCCAAAGTTGAAAACATAATTTATTTCAAACATACCTTGTAAATTGTCGAATGTTTTTAAATCGTATTTAAAATATTCTACAAACGTTTTCAAAACGTCACGAATACATTAAAAAGCGGACATTATCGATGTAATAAATACCAAATGTCTTTTTCCATACATCAGATCCGCGATCCAAAGTTGAAGAAACAGCAAAACATGCCCTCGGAGCGCTCCCGCGCTCCTGTTTCCACGCCAATCAGGGCACACTCCCACCACAGAGTCGGTTGACGTGGCGTTACCGCCAAGAAGTAACATTGCGCAGCGCTCTCGCGCATCCCCACCACCGAGCAGCGGCGAGGCGGCTTCGGAGCGCTCTACGCTCTATACGAGTACTAGCGCGCAGCTCAAACTTTCGCAGTCGGCCTGGATGCCTCGAGCCGGGTGGAACTTCTGAACAGGAAGGTAAGGAAGGACGGGTGCTGACGGGGAGAGACTACGGTTTTCTCTCTAATCTCCCAGTTTTCGAAAAGTGCTACGACAAGTGCGAAACATTTTTACCAGACTGGAGAATCTACCAAAGTGAAGTGGAGAAAATCTCGTGTATAGTGAAGGGGGATGGGTATTCAAATATCAGAGCTGTTAGTGCACACAAAATAGTGACATAAATTTTACTTTAGTGTGTGTGCAACTCTGACCAGTTGAAAACGATTTTTTCATCATTCGGGACGCTTTCTACAGCTTTCCCAAGAAAACCAAAATATTACTCCAACCATGCATGACGGAGTCTTAGAGAAACGGTGAGGGAGGAGACGAGCCGTCGACTCTCTACTTGGACAATTTTTAAGAAATGCTGCGACGAGTGTCAAGCGTGTTAACCAGACTGGAAATACTGCAAAGTGAAGTGGAGAGCGTCTCGTGCATAATGAAGAGTTGTGTATTCAAGCATCAGTGCTGTCAGTGCACAAAAACAGTGACATACATTTTACTTCAATAACGGTGCAAAGACTGAACAGTTAAAAACGAAGACGCCTTTTGTTACTAGCAAAAATGATGCTCAAAGTAGCAAAAATAGTATATTTATACCGCTTCATAGTAAATTCGGTAATACGAAGATTTCATCACAGGGTAAGCAAATACGAGCACTTTAAAAATTGTATATTTTGCACTCACTTTTAAAATATCCATCATGTTAGTAGCCTTCTGCTACTAGCTAAGAACGATTATCTCAGAGACCAAAAATAGTGCATTTATAGAGCTCCACAGTCCAATGGATAATATGGTGTTTTCTTTACGGGGTAAGCACTTACTAGCCCTTTAATAATTATTGCATTTTTCTCTTATTCTCAAATGATCTAACACGTTAGTAGCCTTTTGCTGCTAGCGAAAGACGATGATCCAAGCAGCAAAAAATAGTGCATTCATACCACTCCAGAGTGCAATGGGTAATACGATGTTTTCATTACGGTATAAGTACTTACTAGCCATTTAATAAGTATTGCATTTTGCTCTTATTCTCAAATGATCCTTCATGTTAGTAGAATTTTGCTGCTAGCTAAGGACGATGATATAAGCAGCAAAAAACAGTGCATTCATTCCCTTCCATAGTGCAATAGGTAATACTTGAATAATTATTGCATTTTTCTCCGGTTCTCAAATGATCCATCACGCTAGTAGCCTTTTGCTGCTAGCTAAAGACGATGATCTAAGCAGCAAACAATAGTGAATTCATTCCGCTCCATAGTGCAATAGTTTAATAATTATTGCATTTTTGTCCGATTCCCAAATGATCCATCAAGTTAGTAGCCTTTTGCTACTAGCTAAGAATGATTATCTCTGTGGCAATATATAGTGCGATTATAAACCTCCATAGTACAATGGGTAAAAAGATTTTTATTTTCAGGATAAGTATTTACAAGCCCTTAAGAAATTGTGCATTTTGTACGCATTTACAAATGATCCATCACGTTAGTAGCCTTTTGCTGCTAGCTAAAAACGATGATCTAAGCAGCAAAAAATAGTGCATTTATGCAGCTCCATAGTACAACGTATAATACGATTTTTATTTACGGGGCAAGTTCTTTCGAGCTCTTTAACAATAATTGCATTTTGCTCATATTCTGAAGTGATCCATCACGTTAGTAGCATTTTGCTACTAGCTGAGAATGATTATCTCTGTGGCAATAAAAGTGCGATTATAGACCTCCATAGTACAATGGGTCATAAGATTTTTATTTTCAGGGTAAGTATTTACGAGCACTTCAGAAATTGTGCATTTTGCACGCATTTCCAAATGATCCATCACGTTAGTAGCCTTTTGCTGCTAGCCAAATACGATGATCTAAGCAGCAAAAAATAGTGCATTCATAGCGCTCCATAGAGCAATGGGTAATACGATGATTTCATTACGGGGTAAGTACTTACTAGCCCCTTAATAAGTATTGCATTTTGCTCTTATTCTCAAGTGATCAATCACGTTAGTAGCCTTTTGCTGCTAGCTAAGGACGATGATATAAGCAGCAAAAAATAGTGCATTTATACAGCTTCATAGTACAACGTATTATACGATTTTTATTTATGGGGAAAGTTCTTACGAGCTCTTTAATAATAATTGCATTTTGCTCTTATTCTCAAGTGATCAATCACGTTAGTAGCCTTTTGCTGCTAGCTAAGGACGATGATATAAGCAGCAAAAAATAGTGCATTTATACAGCTTCATAGTACAACGTATTATACGATTTTTATTTACGGGGCAAGTTCAAACGAGCTCTTTAACAATAATTGCATTTTGCTCTTATTCTCAAGTGATCCATCACGTTAGTAGCATTTTGCTACTAGCAAGAACGATTATCTCAGTGGCAATAAATAGTGCATTTATAGACCTCGAGAGTACAATGGGTAATATGATTTTTATTTAGAGGATAAGTATTTACAAGACATTAAGAAATTGTGCATTTTGCACACATTTCCAAATGTTCCATCATGTTAGTAGCCATTTGCTGCTAGCTAAAGACGATGATCTAAGCACCAAAAAATAGTGCATTCATTCCGCTCCATAGTGCAATAGGTAATACTTTAATAATTATTGAATTTTTCTCCGGTTCTCAAATGATCCATCACGTTAGTAGCCTTTTGCTACTAGCTAAAAACGATCAATAAATAGTGCGTTTATAGACCTCCATAGTACAATGGGTAATAAGATTTTTATTTTCAGGGTAAGTATTTACGAGCACTTAAGAAATTGTGCATTTTGCACGCATTTCCAAATGATCCATCACGTTAGTAGCTTTCTGCTGCTAGCTAAAGACGATGATATAAGCAGCAAAAAATAGTGCATTTATACAGCTCCATAGTACAACGTATAATACGATTTTTATTTATGGGGAAAGTTCTTACGAGCTCTTTAATAATAATTGCATTTTGCTCTTATTCTCAAGTGATCAATCACGTTAGTAGCCTTTTGCTGCTAGCTAAGGACGATGATATAAGCAGCAAAAAATAGTGCATTTATACAGCTTCATAGTACAACGTATTATACGATTTTTATTTACGGGGCAAGTTCAAACGAGCTCTTTAACAATAATTGCATTTTGCTCTTATTCTCAAGTGATCCATCACGTTAGTAGCATTTTGCTACTAGCAAGAACGATTATCT
Source organism: Torymus aiolomorphi (assembly GCA_036365515.1). Lineage (NCBI taxonomy): Eukaryota > Metazoa > Arthropoda > Insecta > Hymenoptera > Torymidae > Torymus > Torymus aiolomorphi. The sequence goes on from CM070876.1 coordinate 32,411,045, forward strand.
CAGTGGCAATAAATAGTGCATTTATAGACCTCGAGAGTACAATGGGTAATATGATTTTTATTTAGAGGATAAGTATTTACAAGACATTAAGAAATTGTGCATTTTGCACACATTTCCAAATGTTCCATCATGTTAGTAGCCATTTGCTGCTAGCTAAAGACGATGATCTAAGCACCAAAAAATAGTGCATTCATTCCGCTCCATAGTGCAATAGGTAATACTTTAATAATTATTGAATTTTTCTCCGGTTCTCAAATGATCCATCACGTTAGTAGCCTTTTGCTACTAGCTAAAAACGATCAATAAATAGTGCGTTTATAGACCTCCATAGTACAATGGGTAATAAGATTTTTATTTTCAGGGTAAGTATTTACGAGCACTTAAGAAATTGTGCATTTTGCACGCATTTCCAAATGATCCATCACGTTAGTAGCTTTCTGCTGCTAGCTAAAGACGATGATATAAGCAGCAAAAAATAGTGCATTTATACAGCTCCATAGTACAACGTATAATACGATTTTTATTTATGGGGAAAGTTCTTACGAGCTCTTTAATAATAATTGCATTTTGCTCTTATTCTCAAGTGATCAATCACGTTAGTAGCCTTTTGCTGCTAGCTAAGGACGATGATATAAGCAGCAAAAAATAGTGCATTTATACAGCTTCATAGTACAACGTATTATACGATTTTTATTTACGGGGCAAGTTCAAACGAGCTCTTTAACAATAATTGCATTTTGCTCTTATTCTCAAGTGATCCATCACGTTAGTAGCATTTTGCTACTAGCAAGAACGATTATCTCAGTGGCAATAAATAGTGCATTTATAGACCTCGAGAGTACAATGGGTAATATGATTTTTATTTAGAGGATAAGTATTTACAAGACATTAAGAAATTGTGCATTTTGCACACATTTCCAAATGTTCCATCATGTTAGTAGCCATTTGCTGCTAGCTAAAGACGATGATCTAAGCACCAAAAAATAGTGCATTCATTCCGCTCCATAGTGCAATAGGTAATACTTTAATAATTATTGAATTTTTCTCCGGTTCTCAAATGATCCATCACGTTAGTAGCCTTTTGCTACTAGCTAAAAACGATCAATAAATAGTGCGTTTATAGACCTCCATAGTACAATGGGTAATAAGATTTTTATTTTCAGGGTAAGTATTTACGAGCACTTAAGAAATTGTGCATTTTGCACGCATTTCCAAATGATCCATCACATTAGTAGCTTTCTACTGCTAGCTAAAGACGATGATATAAGCAGCAAAAAATAGTGCATTTATACAGCTCCATAGTACAACGTATAATACGATTTTTATTTATGGGGAAAGTTCTTACGAGCTCTTTAATAATAATTGCATTTTGCTCTTATTCTCAAGTGATCAATCACGTTAGTAGCCTTTTGCTGCTAGCTAAGGACGATGATATAAGCAGCAAAAATAGTGCATTTATACAGCTTCATAGATCAACGTATTATACGATTTTTGTTTACGTACAACCATAGTACAACGTATAATACGATTTTTATTTATGGGGAAAGTTCAAACGAGCTCTTTAACAATAATTGCATTTTGCTCTTATTCTCAAGTGATCCATCACGTTAGTAGCATTTTGCTACTAGCAAGAACGATTATCTCAGTGGCAATAAATAGTGCATTTATAGACCTCGAGAGTACAATGGGTAATATGATTTTTATTTAGAGGATAAGTATTTACAAGACATTAAGAAATTGTGCATTTTGCACACATTTCCAAATGTTCCATCATGTTAGTAGCCATTTGCTGCTAGCTAAAGACGATGATCTAAGCACCAAAAAATAGTGCATTCATTCCGCTCCATAGTGCAATAGGTAATACTTTAATAATTATTGAATTTTTCTCCGGTTCTCAAATGATCCATCACGTTAGTAGCCTTTTGCTACTAGCTAAAAACGATCAATAAATAGTGCGTTTATAGACCTCCATAGTACAATGGGTAATAAGATTTTTATTTTCAGGGTAAGTATTTACGAGCACTTAAGAAATTGTGCATTTTGCACGCATTTCCAAATGATCCATCACGTTAGTAGCTTTCTGCTGCTAGCTAAAGACGATGATATAAGCAGCAAAAAATAGTGCATTTATACAGCTCCATAGTACAACGTATAATACGATTTTTATTTATGGGGAAAGTTCTTACGAGCTCTTTAATAATAATTGCATTTTGCTCTTATTCTCAAGTGATCAATCACGTTAGTAGCCTTTTGCTGCTAGCTAAGGACGATGATATAAGCAGCAAAAATAGTGCATTTATACAGCTTCATAGATCAACGTATTATACGATTTTTGTTTACGTACAACCATAGTACAACGTATAATACGATTTTTATTTATGGGGAAAGTTCTTACGAGCTCTTTAATAATAATTGCATTTTGTTCTTATTCTCAAGTGATCAATCACGTTAGTAGCCGTTTTGCTGCTAGCTAAGGACGATGATATAAGCAGCAAAAAATAGTGCATTTATACAGCTTCATAGTACAACGTATTATACGATTTTTATTTACGGGGCAAGTTCAAACGAGCTCTTTAACAATAATTGCATTTTGCTCTTATTCTCAAGTGATCCATCACGTTAGTAGCATTTTGCTACTAGCAAGAACGATTATCTCAGTGGCAATAAATAGTGCATTTATAGACCTCGAGTACAATGGGTAATATGATTTTTATTTAGAGGATAAGTATTTACAAGACATTAAGAAATTGTGCATTTTGCACACATTTCCAAATGTTCCATCATGTTAGTAGCCATTTGCTGCTAGCTAAAGACGATGATCTAAGCACCAAAAAATAGTGCATTCATTCCGCTCCATAGTGCAATAGGTAATACTTTAATAATTATTGAATTTTTCTCCGGTTCTCAAATGATCCATCACGTTAGTAGCCTTTTGCTACTAGCTAAAAACGATCAATAAATAGTGCGTTTTATAGACCTCCATAGTACAATGGGTAATAAGATTTTTATTTTCAGGGTAAGTATTTACGAGCACTTAAGAAATTGTGCATTTTGCACGCATTTCCAAATGATCCATCACGTTAGTAGCTTTCTGCTGCTAGCTAAAGACGATGATATAAGCAGCAAAAAATAGTGCATTTATACAGCTCCATAGTACAACGTATAATACGATTTTTATTTATGGTGAAAGTTCTTACGAGCTCTTTAATAATAATTGCATTTTGCTCTTATTCTCAAGTGATCAATCACGTTAGTAGCCTTTTGCTGCTAGCTAAGGACGATGATATAAGCAGCAAAAAATAGTGCATTTATACAGTTTCATAGTACAACGTATTATACGATTTTTATTTACGGGGCAAGTTCAAACGAGCTCTTTAACAATAATTGCATTTTGCTCTTATTCTCAAGTGATCCATCACGTTAGTAGCATTTTGCTACTAGCAAGAACGATTATCTCAGTGGCAATAAATAGTGCATTTATAGACCTCGAGAGTACAATGGGTAATATGATTTTTATTTAGAGGATAAGTATTTACAAGACATTAAGAAATTGTGCATTTTGCACACATTTCCAAATGTTCCATCATGTTAGTAGCCATTTGCTGCTAGCTAAAGACGATGATCTAAGCACCAAAAAATAGTGCATTCATTCCGCTCCATAGTGCAATAGGTAATACTTTAATAATTATTGAATTTTTCTCCGGTTCTCAAATGATCCATCACGTTAGTAGCCTTTTGCTACTAGCTAAAAACGATCAATAAATAGTGCGTTTATAGACCTCCATAGTACAATGGGTAATAAGATTTTTATTTTCAGGGTAAGTATTTACGAGCACTTAAGAAATTGTGCATTTTGCACGCATTTCCAAATGATCCATCACATTAGTAGCTTTCTACTGCTAGCTAAAGACGATGATATAAGCAGCAAAAAATAGTGCATTTATACAGCTCCATAGTACAACGTATAATACGATTTTTATTTATGGGGAAAGTTCTTACGAGCTCTTTAATAATAATTGCATTTTGCTCTTATTCTTAAGTGATCAATCACGTTAGTAGCCTTTTGCTGCTAGCTAAGGACGATGATATAAGCAGCAAAAATAGTGCATTTATACAGCTTCATAGATCAACGTATTATACGATTTTTGTTTACGTACAACCATAGTACAACGTATAATACGATTTTTATTTATGGGGAAAGTTCTTACGAGCTCTTTAATAATAATTGCATTTTGCTCTTATTCTCAAGTGATCATTCACGTTAGTAGCCTTTTGCTGCTAGCTAAGGACGATGATATAAGCAGCAAAAAATAGTGCATTTATACAGCTCCATAGCACAACGTATAATACGATTTTTATTTATGGGGAAAGTTCTTACGAGCTCTTTAATAATAATTGCATTTTGCTCTTATTCTCAAGTGATCAATCACGTTAGTAGCCTTTTGCTGCTAGCTAAGGACGATGATATAAGCAGCAAAAATAGTGCATTTATACAGCTTCATAGATCAACGTATTATACGATTTTTGTTTACGTACAACCATAGTACAACGTATAATACGATTTTTATTTATGGGGAAAGTTCTTACGAGCTCTTTAACAATAATTGCATTTTGCTCTTATTCTCAAGTGATCCATCACGTTAGTAGCATTTTGCTACTAGCAAGAACGATTATCTCAGTGGCAATAAATAGTGCATTTATAGACCTCGAGAGTACAATGGGTAATATGATTTTTATTTAGAGGATAAGTATTTACAAGACATTAAGAAATTGTGCATTTTGCACACATTTCCAAATGTTCCATCATGTTAGTAGCCATTTGCTGCTAGCTAAAGACGATGATCTAAGCACCAAAAAATAGTGCATTCATTCCGCTCTATAGTGCAATAGGTAATACTTTAATAATTATTGAATTTTTCTCCGGTTCTCAAATGATCCATCACGTTAGTAGCCTTTTGCTACTAGCTAAAAACGATCAATAAATAGTGCGTTTATAGACCTCCATAGTACAATGGGTAATAAGATTTTTATTTTCAGGGTAAGTATTTACGAGCACTTAAGAAATTGTGCATTTTGCACGCATTTCCAAATGATCCATCACGTTAGTAGCTTTCTGCTGCTAGCTAAAGACGATGATATAAGCAGCAAAAAATAGTGCATTTATACAGCTCCATAGTACAACGTATAATACGATTTTTATTTATGGGGAAAGTTCTTACGAGCTCTTTAATAATAATTGCATTTTGCTCTTATTCTCAAGTGATCAATCACGTTAGTAGCCTTTTGCTGCTAGCTAAGGACGATGATATAAGCAGCAAAAAATAGTGCATTTATACAGTTTCATAGTACAACGTATTATACGATTTTTATTTACGGGGCAAGTTCAAACGAGCTCTTTAACAATAATTGCATTTTGCTCTTATTCTCAAGTGATCCATCACGTTAGTAGCATTTTGCTACTAGCAAGAACGATTATCTCAGTGGCAATAAATAGTGCATTTATAGACCTCGAGAGTACAATGGGTAATATGATTTTTATTTAGAGGATAAGTATTTACAAGACATTAAGAAATTGTGCATTTTGCACACATTTCCAAATGTTCCATCATGTTAGTAGCCATTTGCTGCTAGCTAAAGACGATGATCTAAGCACCAAAAAATAGTGCATTCATTCCGCTCCATAGTGCAATAGGTAATACTTTAATAATTATTGAATTTTTCTCCGGTTCTCAAATGATCCATCACGTTAGTAGCCTTTTGCTACTAGCTAAAAACGATCAATAAATAGTGCGTTTATAGACCTCCATAGTACAATGGGTAATAAGATTTTTATTTTCAGGGTAAGTATTTACGAGCACTTAAGAAATTGTGCATTTTGCACGCATTTCCAAATGATCCATCACATTAGTAGCTTTCTACTGCTAGCTAAAGACGATGATATAAGCAGCAAAAAATAGTGCATTTATACAGCTCCATAGTACAACGTATAATACGATTTTTATTTATGGGGAAAGTTCTTACGAGCTCTTTAATAATAATTGCATTTTGCTCTTATTCTTAAGTGATCAATCACGTTAGTAGCCTTTTGCTGCTAGCTAAGGACGATGATATAAGCAGCAAAAATAGTGCATTTATACAGCTTCATAGATCAACGTATTATACGATTTTTGTTTACGTACAACCATAGTACAACGTATAATACGATTTTTATTTATGGGGAAAGTTCTTACGAGCTCTTTAATAATTATACGATTCACGTTAGTAGCCTTTTGCTGCTAGCTAAGGACGATGATATAAGCAGCAAAAAATAGTGCATTTATACAGCTCCATAGTACAACGTATAATACGATTTTTATTTATGGGGAAAGTTCTTACGAGCTCTTTAATAATAATTGCATTTTGCTCTTATTCTCAAGTGATCAATCACGTTAGTAGCCTTTTGCTGCTAGCTAAGGACGATGATATAAGCAGCAAAAATAGTGCATTTATACAGCTTCATAGATCAACGTATTATACGATTTTTGTTTACGTACAACCATAGTACAACGTATAATACGATTTTTATTTATGGGGAAAGTTCTTACGAGCTCTTTAACAATAATTGCATTTTGCTCTTATTCTCAAGTGATCCATCACGTTAGTAGCATTTTGCTACTAGCAAGAACGATTATCTCAGTGGCAATAAATAGTGCATTTATAGACCTCGAGAGTACAATGGGTAATATGATTTTTATTTAGAGGATAAGTATTTACAAGACATTAAGAAATTGTGCATTTTGCACACATTTCCAAATGTTCCATCATGTTAGTAGCCATTTGCTGCTAGCTAAAGACGATGATCTAAGCACCAAAAAATAGTGCATTCATTCCGCTCCATAGTGCAATAGGTAATACTTTAATAATTATTGAATTTTTCTCCGGTTCTCAAATGATCCATCACGTTAGTAGCTACTAGCTAAAAACGATCAATAAATAGTGCGTTTATAGACCTCCATAGTACAATGGGTAATAAGATTTTTATTTTCAGGGTAAGTATTTACGAGCACTTAAGAAATTGTGCATTTTGCACGCATTTCCAAATGATCCATCACGTTAGTAGCTTTCTGCTGCTAGCTAAAGACGATGATATAAGCAGCAAAAAATAGTGCATTTATACAGCTCCATAGTACAACGTATAATACGATTTTTATTTATGGGGAAAGTTCTTACGAGCTCTTTAATAATAATTGCATTTTGCTCTTATTCTCAAGTGATCAATCACGTTAGTAGCCTTTTGCTGCTAGCTAAGGACGATGATATAAGCAGCAAAAAATAGTGCATTTATACAGCTTCATAGTACAACGTATTATACGATTTTTATTTACGGGGCAAGTTCAAACGAGCTCTTTAACAATAATTGCATTTTGCTCTTATTCTCAAGTGATCCATCACGTTAGTAGCATTTTGCTACTAGCAAGAACGATTATCTCAGTGGCAATAAATAGTGCATTTATAGACCTCGAGAGTACAATGGGTAATATGATTTTTATTTAGAGGATAAGTATTTACAAGACATTAAGAAATTGTGCATTTTGCACACATTTCCAAATGTTCCATCATGTTAGTAGCCATTTGCTGCTAGCTAAAGACGATGATCTAAGCACCAAAAAATAGTGCATTCATTCCGCTCCATAGTGCAATAGGTAATACTTTAATAATTATTGAATTTTTCTCCGGTTCTCAAATGATCCATCACGTTAGTAGCCTTTTGCTACTAGCTAAAAACGATCAATAAATAGTGCGTTTATAGACCTCCATAGTACAATGGGTAATAAGATTTTTATTTTCAGGGTAAGTATTTACGAGCACTTAAGAAATTGTGCATTTTGCACGCATTTCCAAATGATCCATCACGTTAGTAGCTTTCTGCTGCTAGCTAAAGACGATGATATAAGCAGCAAAAAATAGATTTATACAGCTCCATAGTACAACGTATAATACGATTTTTATTTATGGGGAAAGTTCTTACGAGCTCTTTAATAATAATTGCATTTTGCTCTTATTCTCAAGTGATCAATCACGTTAGTAGCCTTTTGCTGCTAGCTAAGGACGATGATATAAGCAGCAAAAAAATAGTGCATTTATACAGCTTCATAGTACAACGTATTATACGATTTTTATTTACGGGGCAAGTTCAAACGAGCTCTTTAACAATAATTGCATTTTGCTCTTATTCTCAAGTGATCCATCACGTTAGTAGCATTTTGCTACTAGCAAGAACGATTATCTCAGTGGCAATAAATAGTGCATTTATAGACCTCGAGAGTACAATGGGTAATATGATTTTTATTTAGAGGATAAGTATTTACAAGACATTAAGAAATTGTGCATTTTGCACACATTTCCAAATGTTCCATCATGTTAGTAGCCATTTGCTGCTAGCTAAAGACGATGATCTAAGCACCAAAAAATAGTGCATTCATTCCGCTCCATAGTGCAATAGGTAATACTTTAATAATTATTGAATTTTTCTCCGGTTCTCAAATGATCCATCACGTTAGTAGCCTTTTGCTACTAGCTAAAAACGATCAATAAATAGTGCGTTTATAGACCTCCATAGTACAATGGGTAATAAGATTTTTATTTTCAGGGTAAGTATTTACGAGCACTTAAGAAATTGTGCATTTTGCACGCATTTCCAAATGATCCATCACGTTAGTAGCTTTCTGCTGCTAGCTAAAGACGATGATATAAGCAGCAAAAAATAGTGCATTTATACAGCTTCATAGTGCAATGGGTAATATCATGTTTTCATTATGGATAAGTACTTACTGGTCCTTTAATAAATATTGCATTTTGCTCTTATTTTGCTATGATCCATCGTGTTAGTATCATTTGACGACTAGCTTAGAACGATAATCTAAGCAGCAAAAGTAGTGCATTTATACAGCTCTATAGTACAACGGATCATATGATTTTTATTTACGAGGTAAGTAACATTTCGGATAAGGGTAGGAGGCTTTCCTTCTCGACGCATGTCGTAAAATTTGTTCGTTTCCTTTCTTCTCACAGTTGTGATCAGCAAACACCAGACTTAAGGTTTGCGAGCAGACGGTATAAAAAAAAATCTTTTTTTGGCGGCGGGGTCCAGAGTTTCGACGATTCACTATAAAATTGAAGTCAACTATAGACGTTTTTCAGTATGACATATGATAATGTAGATTGTTCTTAATTTCGAAATTCTAAATTACGGAAATCATATTTTCAAATGTAACACTTCACCTACTGTCCAAAACATCGAATTTCATTAATAGAATTTTAATAGGGGTACAATATAGATATTTCGAAATAAATCATTAGAAACAGGCTATATTTGCTTTGAGATCGTATTGATGAAATTCGAGGTTTTGAACAGTAGGTGAACTGTTACATTCGAAAATATGATTTACGTAATTTAGAATTTCGAAATTAAGAACAATCTACATTATCATATGTCGAACTGAAAAACGTCTATAGTTGACTTCAATTTTATAGTGAATCGTCGAAACTCTGGACCCCCCCCCCCCGCCGTCTTTTGCTTTCCGAGGGCTTAATCTCTAGACCCCGACATCTGCAAGCGATAACTTTCTGGAACCGCGAGTACTTTTCAGAATTTCCCAAATACTTTAAACCGATAAACCGTGGAAACACTGCGATTACATACATGGGCATCTGTTCCGTATCTGTAGCTGTCCTGCAAGTTTCTACCACCCACTCCTGCATTATTTTTTTCTTAGATGATTATTCACTGTGGTCTTACTCTTAAACCATTTCATGTTAAATAACAATACAAAATATTTCCCTTTATTATAGTATACACAAATTAGTTTATAAAATAAAATTATTATATAATCAGAAATTCTATAGACATTTATTACAGAATATTTAAACTGAGTGTTATTTTTAGTTGTTATATATTTTAGAATTTAAGTATATATCTTAATCTCACTAGAGTTCATATTAATTTAATTAGTTAATATACACACACAGACACACACACACACACGCACGCACACGCACACGAACGCACGGACGTACGCACGCACGCACGCACCCACAATTTAATATTGCTACAATTTTCAAAACTTTTTTTTTATATACTAAATCTAAAATTATAAAAATATAGGATCATACCTACGAAAATTAAATTGTTTATATTTACTATAATTTATTATATGCCTCTAGCTTTAAGTCTTTTTCGATAATATTAAGATCTTTATACTATACCTATTTTATAATGTTATTGCACTGAATCTTTTTTCGTTAATATTCACTACACATATTTACACACAAACAATAACGAATACAGGGAAAATTGATACTTCAGCCATAATTTCAATTAATCATGTACTACCTTTATATATCTACTGTCGGATATGCAAATTATGGCAATAGAGATATTGACAAATAGCTTTTATGCGATTTCGTCGTTAGGTACCATTTGTTTGTGATAAAACTATATAAATTTCCAGTTCAAGACTTTAGTTTATTAATATAATGCTTAACTCTTTTTCAAATTCGTCTTTTTCACTTTTGTATATTTAAGATCTTTTGTAAAATAAATAATAGAAGATGTTCTCGTAACACTATAACTTTAAATAAGAAAATATAGGTATTCCAATTATATCTGCTATTTCTAAAATTGTACAAATATTAATTTTCAATTAGTCACCTCTTCCAATTATGGAGAATTTATAGATCAATGTATTTTAAAATATTTCAATGAATATTTACAACAGTTTTGATCAGTCATATATCCATTTAAGGATGCTTTTACTTTTACACTTTCCATTATTTACATCTAAAATAGCAAGCTGCAGAACTATATTTATAAAACCTAAAATATCTCCGATTACAAACATCCATTATCGAGAATACACATATTAATTTTTATACTTTTCACATAATATTAGGATTTTAGAAGTACATTTATTTTACTTTGTAACCGAATTACGTTTTCTCGTCAATTTATAATAAGTCGCACACATGCCTGTTTACCAATAACAATAAATACAGAAGAAATGATTTCCTGAAATTTTCTATCTGTAATTTCTGAGAAATAGTACATCTCTTTTATACTCTCGGCAAGTAGTTTTATTCAGAAGTTATTAAACGATATCTAGGGTTCGATATGCAAAATTAAGATAATATGTACACTTACAAATAGAGGATGTGCTATCACATCCAAATACAAGTTATATTATAACAAAACTATGTAAATGGATAAACCAATTTGAATAATGATTAGTTAATAGAAGAAGTGATATTCAAACGCGCTTCGCGCGTACTTTTCTGTTTTTGAGTTTATGTATGCTACCTTCATTACGTTTTACTTTTAACTTATTTAAGTATTTTTTCAAAGTCAGAACTTAATTATTTTTATACTACTTTAAATGTAAAAAGTCCATTAAAAAATTTAAACATTAAATTCCAAACAGTAAATTTCTCGCGCCTTCTTCTTATCGACCAATCAAAATGAAGTCATTAGATGCTACAACATTGCCGCTCATGACTTTTTTAAGAAGGGATTCCATAATTTTTTGTAGTAATTACATAGCCTTACTAATTAGTTATCAACTCATTAAATAATATCCATTTTAAAATTAATAATTTTCATGTTTAACCTATTTTCCTTTTAATTAGTATTGGCATAGCCCATTTCTCATATATATTTTAAGTTTCGTATTAGAAACCAATGATTTTAGAAAAATCATTATATCAAAGTGGGTTATTGATTGTATTACTAAATGTGAAACAATGAAATTGTCTTCTTATTGATTGATATTTAAGATATATCGTAATTGCATAAAAGCGGCTCATTATCCAATCCTAGCATTCGATTTCGAGCGAGGGTGGACCCAAAATCCGAGCGACCAATACCATCCCTCTACGCTTAAGACAAGGAAAAGCGTCTGCGTTCCATCTCAAACCTAGCCTGCTCATTACCGTGTTCACCCAACACTTCAGTCTAGTCTCAGTTTTTTCACAACCAAGCCCCGTCGAGTGGAGCGAACACTCGCGAGAGCGATCTCTTTTCTTTCTATTTTTCAAACTTAAACTCTTCAAAATTACACTCGTCTCACATCCCTCAACCGGAGAGGTTCACTTCCATTTTTTCCCATTTGCATTCACATTTATACTCTCGGATTTTTCTAAGTACCAAATCTTCGAACTTGTACGAAACACCAAGTCTCAATTTCGTAGACTCTAAAATATTTTTCAAAGTTAGTTTGTCAAATTTAGTTACCGTGCAAAAGTAACACACAATTATTTCCAAAACAAAATTTATTATAAACTTAAACATTCGTATTAACATTTATTCTATTTTAACCAAACGGCACCTTTATTAGAACATTGCAAGACCCTACTCACGGATCATCAAACCTGCCAAGGACCAAGGAGAAGCAGTAAGTACTCTTTTAAAATTTGCTATCTAACTTTGTCTCTTTCAGCGAGCTAAATTATCTCCTACATACAGTCCCCATTCTCTGTGTTATAAATCGGAAAATTCGTTTTAGATTCCCCCTTAAAACTAGTGCTACTTGTATTTCAATGAAAATAAAAACGTCCCAGTTTGTTATTACCGCGTAAACGAAGTTGCAAATCGCGGATTGTCCAATGTCTGGGTAGCTGTACGCCCGTTTAGAACATCCGTCTTTTGCAACAAAATAAAACAAAACAAGGAACGAAAGAAAAAAAAACATGATATCAAAATCTCCAAGGTTTACCGCGCCCGCACTTTTTAGCCCCTTACTCCACACCCTCTGATTTGTATAGTATGTTAGCTGGATCCCGAGCTATTAAGTTTTATTCCCTAGGCTCAAAAACGAGCAACCGTTTCTTTTTCAAAAACAATATAGTGCGGTTTCTAGCAAAACCCGACGTAACAGTCGCAAAAAATAATTATTAAAACACAATATTCGTGCATTAATAACATTTATCAGTACAAAACCGCTGCTACGTGACAGTGTTGTGAAAATAATAACAGTTGGATTGAAAAAATTATTTTATTGGAAAACGGGAATAGTTTTACCGATCGATATGTTATTGACCTCACCTGTATTATCACAGTGCAGACTGCAGAGTCGTGTCAAGTTACAATATATTGGCATTAGATGACGCGAGCTCTGCTGTAATTAAACTAATTTTTTTACAATTATTTGATATTCATTACAGTTGTTGAGTTTATATTATAGATTTGAGACATTAATAGCAGTTATTAGCTGTTATTGTAAAAAACTGCAGATAACTGTAAATAACTGTTAATAACTGTTTTAAACATTTTTATGTGCAGCTTCTGTGGTTATTTACTATCATTTATCGTTATAAACATTTATTATTTCCAATAATCAACAAATTTTCATTTGAAGCAGAGTTAGTCCTATATTCATGCACTAAATGGTTTTATGAGGGTTCCTCAATCCGTCTTCGCCTACGTGAGATATAATAGGGTAATTATAGGGAAAATGTCCCTCTAATCCGTTTCGAGATCGGGCCAGATGGATTCCTTCTAGAAACTTCAACTCAAATCCTACAACTTTATGACCATCGTCATAAATAAGAAAGTGCCGGGAAATTTCGGAAATTCCAAAAATCTTAATTACGGTAGTAGTCTAGGAGCCAGGAAGGATTCTGTGGCCAATTAAAGTGCCACGGCTGAAAACAAATCATTATGATGTATTTTGACCTCCTGATTCATCAAATTTTAGTCGCCCTTTCTGAAAGTGGTAAGTTTAATTGTTATTATATTAATAAATTAAATGTTTAAATGACTATAAAAACTTTATTATTATAGAGAGTAAACTTTAAAACCCGCTAAAAGATGCAGTATTTTATAACGAACATATACTTTTTTGAAATTTTAAAAAAGATTTTAACCAAAGTTATTGTAAATGTAATGCAAATATCTTACATTTTTCATCTACGCACACGCAATTTTTACCATATCTTTACTTTAAATCGATAGACTGAGACGTTCAACGTCTTATTTTGACGCTTAAACTTCAGTTTACAATATAGTTAAGTACCCTTGGTTAATTTCTTATTCAGCAATTTATAGCAGCTTAAAAACCTATGAAATTTTCATTAAAATGCTGGTTTAATTTGTTTATTAGGTTTATTTTCATTATGTAACTTCTATAAACTGCCAAAAAAGTTATCGAATATTGTTTCTGATATTCTAATGAATGAATCCCATTTCCTACAATAGATTCTAATTTTTCTCCTTTAAAACCAACAAAAATACGATTATATGTAGAGCGACATACGCGCGCTTGATCAAAAGCTGAGATTGCATGCAAGAGCGCGATATGTACACTAATGAGACAATTATTTATTGTTAATCAATTTTTGACTAAATAATTAAAATGATTAACAATTATTATGATATAACATTAATTTATATTTTCATTGAAAATATACAATATAGAATCATTATATACATTATTACATGTATTTTGCCTTAAGGTGATGTGATACCCACACTAGTGCTCAATTCTGGGTTCCAGTTTTTCTCCTTCAATTTTAAACATTTTGAAAAAAAAACTCTTTGACACGTTTTAAGTTTAATAAAGAACTATAACGTATAAAAGAGTTTTTTCCTTAAAATTAAAAATTGAATGAGAAAAACGGGAATCCAATTTTGACTAATAGCATGGGTATCAAATCACTTTAAACAGAAGCAAAAGGAGCAGCACTTTACTTCTCCTGCCACACAAATACATGACCGTCTTGAACAAACTTTGCATGTGCAGTTACCAATTAGATCATCAGATGGAGGGAGCAATACTTGCACTTTTTGTGGAGCAAGCATATCGCCATCGCCTACTCAGCCAACCATCTGTGGATCTAACTTTTCCAAATGAATATTTAAACAGTTTAACTGGTTGTAAACTCTATATATCTGTGGCTTCCACGAATAACCACATATCTTCACATTTCGTGATTTCGAGTAAATCAAATTTTTGGTTTCACTTGGATGTTTTAAGTCAAGACAAATAAATATAAGATCATAATAAGTTATCTTCAGCCGTGGCACTCTGATTGGCCGTGGAATCATACCTCGTTCCTAGACTATAGCTGTTGAATGGAAAAATGAGATTCCAAAAAGCATTTCATATAATCGAATGCTTAGATATTATATTACAAATAATTTAAGAATCAAAAAGTATTGTGCTTTGAAATACATAAACATATTTTAATTTTAATATTTTAATTTTAACAGATATTTATTTTTACGTAAAATGTGTTAAACAAAGAAAAATGTTATATACACCAACAAATTATTTTTAGAGTAAAAATTTACCACACAAAATTTTCAAAAACGTAATATGCACAAAATTTGGGTTAAGAGTTTAAAATTTTTTATAATATCGTTATAAAATATGATAGCTCACACATTGTGCATATATTAATTCATTGACAATTTTAAATAGTACATTTTTCCTCGAATTTTTAAAGAACAAATTAAAACATAAAGAAATAAAATAAAAAAAAAATCAATATAATTCATTCCTTTATATGATGTTTCACTTTCTTTAACAACTTTTACGTTCCTATCTGTAATTTTCATGTTTGAAATTTATTAAATATGAATATATATCATTTCTTCTAATATCATCTATTCACTAAGCACTCTCTACAAATGGTAATAATTTTATAATTGTTATGTCTCATCTGAAGTATAGGAGGTCCTAAATCGTTAAATCTTCAATATATACATCTATGTATTTTGGAAAAATCCGTCCGATCAAGTCTTGCAAAACCATTTATTAATATAACAGTCATACAACATTACTGCGGTCGTCATTGTTGACTTATAACCTGAACCAAACATTCTTTCTGATGACATTCTATTGTCGTGCGCTAGCTATCGAACATAAGTAACGAAATATATGTGGTCTGAATAATCTTACAACGTTTTTAAAACGTTTTAAAAACATAATTTATTTCAAACATACCTTGTACATTGTAGAATGTTTTTAAATCGTATTTAAAATATTCTACAAACGTCTTCAAAACGTCACGAATACTTTAAAAAGCGGACATTATCCATGTAATAAATACCAGGTGTCTTTTATCCTAAATCCGATCCGCGATGCAAAGTTGAACAAACAGCAAAACATGCCCTGGGAGCGCTCCGGCGCTCCTTTTTTTTTTTTTTTTTTTTTTTTTAATTTCCTTAAAGAGTTATTCCCTGGCCGGGCATGTACTCCAATCCTTATTCCCTGGACGGGCTAGTCTTCAATTCCTATTTGTTTATCCTCAGATCTTTTATTAAGTTTATCCTCTAGAATCTTAATAATAACTAATGCGAAGACTCATAATAGGCATCCTCCCCCACAACGATCCAACAATCATCCAAAAAAGCAACTAATGAATGTTGGCGCTCCGGCGCTCCTGGTTCCCCGCCAATCAGGGCACACTCCCACCACAGAGTCGGTTCATGTGGTGTTACCGCTAAGCAGTAACATTGCGCAGCGCTCTCGCGCATCCCCACCACCTAGCAGCGGCGCGGCGGCTTCGGAGCGCTCTACGCTCTATACGAGTACTAGCACGCAGCTCAAACCTTCGCAGTCGGCCTGGATGCTTGGAGTCGGACGGAGCTACTGAACAGGAAGGTGAGGAAGGATGGGTGCCGACGGAGAGAGAATACGGTTTTCTCTCTAACCTCCCAGTTTTCAAGAAGTGCTATTACAAGTGTGAAACATTTTTACCAGACTGGAGAATCTGCCAAAGTTAAGTGGAGAAAGTCTCGTGTATAGTGAAGAGGAATGGGTATTCAAATATCAGAGCAGTTAGTGCACAAAAAAAATGACATACATTTTACTATAGTGTGCGTGCGACTCCGAACAGTTGAAAATGATTTTTTATCATTCGGGACGCTTTCTACAGGTTTTCCCAAGAAAACCAAAATATTACTCCATCCATGCATGATGGAGTGTTAGAGAGACCGTGAGTGAGGAAACGCAGCATTGACTCTCAACCTGAAGAATTTTCAAGAAATGCTGCAACGAGTGTCAAGCGTATCAACCAGACTAGAAATGCTGCAAAGTGAAGAGGAGAGCGTCTCGTGTATAATGAAGAGTTGTGTATTCAAAAATCAGTGCTGTTAGTGCACAAAAAACAGTGACATACATTTGACTTAAGTATCGGTTGAAAGACTGAGCAGTTAAAAACGAAGACGCCTTTTGGTACTAGCGAAAAACGATGCTCAAAGTAGCAAAAATAGTATGTATATACCGCTTCATAGTAAATTCGGTAATACCAAGATTTCACCACAGGGTAACCACATACGAGCACTTTACAAATTATATATTATGCACTCACTTTTAATATATCCATCAGGTTAGTAGCCTTCTGCTACTAGCCAAGAACGATTATCTCAGTGGCAAAAAATAGTGCACTTATAGAGCTCCATAGTACCATGGGTAACAAGATTTTTCTTTATAAGGGAAGTACCTGCGTGCCTTTAACAAATTGTGCGTTTTCTCACATTTTAAAATACTCCATCATGTTAGTAGCCTTTTGCTACTAGCAAGAACGATTATCTCAGTGGCAATAAATAGTGCATTTATAGAACTCGAGAGTACAATGGGTAATATGATTTTTCTTTAGAGGATAAGTATTTACAAGACATTAAGAAATTGTACATTTTGCACACATTTCCAAATGTTCCATCATGTTAGTAGCCTTTTGCTGCTAGCTAAAGACGATGAACTAAGCAGCAAAAAGTACTGCATTCATTCCGCTCCATAGTGCAATAGTTTAATAATTAATGCATTTTTCTCCGGTTCCCGAATGATCCATCACGTTAGTAGCCTTTTGCTACTAGCTAAGAATGATTATCTCTGTGGCAATAAATAGTGCGATTATAGACCTCCATAGTACAATGGGTAATAAGATTTATATCTTCAGGGCAAGTATTTACGAGCACTTAAGAAATTGTGCATTTTGCTCTTATTCTCAAGTGATCAATCACGTTAGTAGCATTTTGCTGCTAGCTAAGGACGATGATATAAGCAGCAAAAATAGTGCATTTATACAGCTTCATAGTACAACGTATTATACGATTTTTATTTACGGGGCAAGTTCAAACGAGCTCTTTAACAATAATTGCATTTTGCTCTTATTCTCAAGTGATCCATCACGTTAGTAGCATTTTGCTACTAGCAAGAACGATTATCTCAGTGGCAATAAATAGTGCATTTATAGACCTCGAGAGTACAATGGGTAATATGATTTTTATTTAGAGGATAAGTATTTACAAGACATTAAGAAATTGTGCATTTTGCACACATTTCCAAATGTTCCATCATGTTAGTAGCCATTTGCTGCTAGCTAAAGACGATGATCTAAGCACCAAAAAATAGTGCATTCATTCCGCTCCATAGTGCAATAGGTAATACTTTAATAATTATTGAATTTTTCTCCGGTTCTCAAATGATCCATCACGTTAGTAGCCTTTTGCTACTAGCTAAAAACGATCAATAAATAGTGCGTTTATAGACCTCCATAGTACAATGGGTAATAAGATTTTTATTTTCAGGGTAAGTATTTACGAGCACTTAAGAAATTGTGCATTTTGCACGCATTTCCAAATGATCCATCACGTTAGTAGCTTTCTGCTGCTAGCTAAAGACGATGATATAAGCAGCAAAAAATAGTGCATTTATACAGCTCCATAGTACAACGTATAATACGATTTTTATTTATGGGGAAAGTTCTTACGAGCTCTTTAATAATAATTGCATTTTGCTCTTATTCTCAAGTGATCAATCACGTTAGTAGCCTTTTGCTGCTAGCTAAGGACGATGATATAAGCAGCAAAAAATAGTGCATTTATATAGTTTCATAGTACAACGTATTATACGATTTTTATTTACGGGGCAAGTTCAAACGAGCTCTTTAACAATAATTGCATTTTGCTCTTATTCTCAAGTGATCCATCACGTTAGTAGCATTTTGCTACTAGCAAGAACGATTATCGCAGTGGCAATAAATAGTGCATTTATAGACCTCGAGAGTACAATGGGTAATATGATTTTTATTTAGAGGATAAGTATTTACAAGACATTAAGAAATTGTGCATTTTGCACACATTTCCAAATGTTCCATCATGTTAGTAGCCATTTGCTGCTAGCTAAAGACGATGATCTAAGCACCAAAAAATAGTGCATTCATTCCGCTCCATAGTGCACTAGGTAATACTTTAATAATTATTGAATTTTTCTCCGGTTCTCAAATGATCCACTACGTTAGTAGCCTTTTGCTACTAGCTAAAAACGATCAATAAATAGTGCGTTTATAGACCTCCATAGTACAATGGGTAATAAGATTTTTATTTTCAGGGTAAGTATTTACGAGCACTTAAGAAATTGTGCATTTTGCACGCATTTCCAAATGATCCATCACATTAGTAGCTTTCTACTGCTAGCTAAAGACGATGATATAAGCAGCAAAAAATAGTGCATTTATACAGCTCCATAGTACAACGTATAATACGATTTTTATTTATGGGGAAAGTTCTTACGAGCTCTTTAATAATAATTGCATTTTGCTCTTATTCTCAAGTGATCAATCACGTTAGTAGCCTTTTGCTGCTAGCTAAGGACGATGATATAAGCAGCAAAAATAGTGCATTTATACAGCTTCATAGATCAACGTATTATACGATTTTTGTTTACGTACAACTATAGTACAACGTATAATACGATTTTTATTTATGGGGAAAGTTCTTACGAGCTCTTTAATAATAATTGCATTTTGCTCTTATTCTCAAGTGATCAATCACGTTAGTAGCCTTTTGCTGCTAGCTAAGGACGATGATATAAGCAGCAAAAATAGTGCATTTATACAGCTTCATAGTACAACGTATTATACGATTTTTATTTACGGGGCAAGTTCAAACGAGCTCTTTAAGAATAATTGCATTTTGCTCTTATTCTCAAGTGATCCATCACGTTAGTAGCATTTTGCTACTAGCAAGACCGATTATCTCAGTGGCAATAAATAGTGCTTTTATAGACCTCGAGAGTACAATGGGTAATATGATTCTTATTTAGAGGATAAGTATTTACAATACATTAAGAAATTGTGCATTTTGCACACATTTCCAAATGTTCCATCATGTTAGTAGCCATTTGCTGCTAGCTAAAGACGATGATCTAAGCACCAAAAAATAGTGCATTCATTCCGCTCCATAGTGCAATAGGTAATACTTTAATAATTATTGAATTTTTCTCCGGTTCTCAAATGATCCATCACGTTAGTAGCCTTTTGCTACTAGCTAAAAACGATCAATAAATAGTGCGTTTATAGACCTCCATAGTACAATGGGTAATAAGATTTTTATTTTCAGGGTAAGTATTTACGAGCACTTAAGAAATTGTGCATTTTGCACGCATTTCCAAATGATCCATCACGATAGTAGCTTTCTGCTGCTAGCTAAAGACGATGATACAAGCAGCAAAAAATAGTGCATTAATACAGCTCCATAGTACAACGTATAATACGATTTTTATTTATGGGGAAAGTTCTTACGAGCTCTTTAATAATACTTGCATTTTGCTCTTATTCTCAAGTGATCAATCGCGTTAGTAGCCATTTGCTGCTAGCTATAAGGACGATGATATAAGCAGCAAAAAATAGTGCATTTATACAGCTTCATAGTACAACGTATTATACGATTTTTATTTACGGGGCAAGTTCAAACGAGCTCTTTAACAATAATTGCATTGTGCTCTTATTCTCAAGTGATCCATCACGTTAGTAGCATTTTGCTACTAGCATGAACGATCAATAAATAGTGCGTTTATAGACCTCAATAGTACAATGGGTAATAAGATTTTTATTTTCAGGGTAAGTATTTACGAGCACTTAAGAAATTGTGCATTTTGCACGCATTTCCAAATGATCCATCACGTTAGTAGCTTTCTGCTGCTAGCTAAAGACGATGATATAAGCAGCAAAAAATAGTGCATTTATACAGCTCCATAGTACAACGTATAATACGATTTTTATTTATTTACGAGGGCAAGTTCAAGTGAAACGAGCTCTTTAACAATATAAGCAGCAAAAATAGTGCATTGCATTTTGCTCTTATTGCTCAAGTGATCCATCACGTTAGTAGCATTTTGCTACTAGCAAGAACGATTATCTCAGTGGCAATAAATAGTGCATTTATAGACCTCGAGAGTACAATGGGTAATATGATTTTTATTTAGAGGATAAGTATTTACAAGACATTAAGAAATTGTGCATTTTGCACACATTTCCAAATGTTCCATCATGTTAGTAGCCATTTGCTGCTAGCTAAAGACGATGATCTAAGCACCAAAAAATAGTGCATTCATTCCGCTCCATAGTGCAATAGGTAATACTTTAATAATTATTGAATTTTTCTCCGGTTCTCAAATGATCCATCACGTTAGTAGCCTTTTGCTACTAGCTAAAAACGATCAATAAATAGTGCGTTTATAGACCTCCATAGTACAATGGGTAATAAGATTTTTATTTTCAGGGTAAGTATTTACGAGCACTTAAGAAATTGTGCATTTTGCACGCATTTCCAAATGATCCATCACGTTAGTAGCTTTCTGCTGCTAGCTAAAGACGATGATATAAGCAGCAAAAAATAGTGCATTTATACAGCTCCATAGTACAACGTATAATACGATTTTTATTTATGGGGAAAGTTCTTACGAGCTCTTTAATAATAATTGCATTTTGCTCTTATTCTCAAGTGATCAATCACGTTAGTAGCCTTTTGCTGCTAGCTAAGGACGATGATATAAGCAGCAAAAAATAGTGCATTTATACAGTTTCATAGTACAACGTATTATACGATTTTTATTTACGGGGCAAGTTCAAACGAGCTCTTTAACAATAATTGCATTTTGCTGCTCTTATTCTCAAGTGATCCATCACGTTAGTAGCATTTTGCTACTAGCAAGAACGATTATCTCAGTGGCAATAAATAGTGCATTTATAGACCTCGAGAGTACAATGGGTAATATGATTTTTATTTAGAGGATAAGTATTTACAAGACATTAAGAAATTGTGCATTTTGCACACATTTCCAAATGTTCCATCATGTTAGTAGCCATTTGCTGCTAGCTAAAGACGATGATCTAAGCACCAAAAAATAGTGCATTCATTCCGCTCCATAGTGCAATAGGTAATACTTTAATAATTATTGAATTTTTCTCCGGTTCTCAAATGATCCATCACGTTAGTAGCCTTTTGCTACTAGCTAAAAACGATCAATAAATAGTGCGTTTATAGACCTCCATAGTACAATGGGTAATAAGATTTTTATTTTCAGGGTAAGTATTTACGAGCACTTAAGAAATTGTGCATTTTGCACGCATTTCCAAATGATCCATCACGTTAGTAGCTTTCTGCTGCTGCTAGCTAAAGACGATGATATAAGCAGCAAAAAATAGTGCATTTATACAGCTCCATAGTACAACGTATAATACGATTTTTATTTATGGGGAAAGTTCTTACGAGCTCTTTAATAATAATTGCATTTTGCTCTTATTCTCAAGTGATCAATCACGTTAGTAGCCTTTTGCTGCTAGCTAAGGACGATGATATAAGCAGCAAAAATAGTGCATTTATACAGCTTCATAGATCAACGTATTATACGATTTTTGTTTACGTACAACCATAGTACAACGTATAATACGATTTTTATTTATGGGGAAAGTTCAAACGAGCTCTTTAACAATAATTGCATTTTGCTCTTATTCTCAAGTGATCCATCACGTTAGTAGCATTTTGCTACTAGCAAGAACGATTATCTCAGTGGCAATAAATAGTGCATTTATAGACCTCGAGAGTACAATGGGTAATATGATTTTTATTTAGAGGATAAGTATTTACAAGACATTAAGAAATTGTGCATTTTGCACACATTTCCAAATGTTCCATCATGTTAGTAGCCATTTGCTGCTAGCTAAAGACGATGATCTAAGCACCAAAAAATAGTGCATTCATTCCGCTCCATAGTGCAATAGGTAATACTTTAATAATTATTGAATTTTTCTCCGGTTCTCAAATGATCCATCACGTTAGTAGCCTTTTGCTACTAGCTAAAAACGATCAATAAATAGTGCGTTTATAGACCTCCATAGTACAATGGGTAATAAGATTTTTATTTTCAGGGTAAGTATTTACGAGCACTTAAGAAATTGTGCATTTTGCACGCATTTCCAAATGATCCATCACGTTAGTAGCTTTCTGCTGCTAGCTAAAGACGATGATATAAGCAGCAAAAAATAGTGCATTTATACAGCTCCATAGTACAACGTATAATACGATTTTTATTTATGGGGAAAGTTCTTACGAGCTCTTTAATAATAATTGCATTTTGCTCTTATTCTCAAGTGATCAATCACGTTAGTAGCCTTTTGCTGCTAGCTAAGGACGATGATATAAGCAGCAAAAATAGTGCATTTATACAGCTTCATAGTAGAACGTATTATACGATTTTTATTTACGTACAACCATAGTACAACGTATAATACGATTTTTATTTATGGGGAAAGTTCTTACGAGCTCTTTAATAATAATTGCATTTTGCTCTTATTCTCAAGTGATCAATCACGTTAGTAGCCTTTTGCTGCTAGCTAAGGACGATGATATAAGCAGCAAAAATAGTGCATTTATACAGCTTCATAGTACAACGTATTATACGATTTTTATTTACGGGGCAAGTTCAAACGAGCTCTTTAACAATAATTGCATTTTGCTCTTATTCTCAAGTGATCCATCACGTTAGTAGCATTTTGCTACTAGCTAAGGACGGTGATATAAGCAGCAAAAAATAGTGCATTTATACAGCTCCATAGTACAACGTATAATACGATTTTTATTTATGGGGAAAGTTCTTACGAGCTCTTTAATAATAATTGCATTTTGCTCTTATTCTCAAGTGATCAATCACGTTAGTAGCCTTTTGCTGCTAGCTAAGGACGATGATATAAGCAGCAAAAAATAGTGCATTTATACAGCTTCATAGTACAACGTATTATACGATTTTTATTTACGGGGCAAGTTCAAACGAGCTCTTTAACAATAATTGCATTTTGCTCTTATTCTCAAGTGATCCATCACGTTAGTAGCATTTTGCTACTAGCAAGAACGATTATCTCAGTGGCAATAAATAGTGCATTTATAGACCTCGAGAGTACAATGGGTAATATGATTTTTATTTAGAGGATAAGTATTTACAAGACATTAAGAAATTGTGCATTTTGCACACATTTCCAAATGTTCCATCATGTTAGTAGCCATTTGCTGCTAGCTAAAGACGATGATCTAAGCACCAAAAAATAGTGCATTCATTCCGCTCCATAGTGCAATAGGTAATACTTTAATAATTATTGAATTTTCTCCGGTTCTCAAATGATCCATCACGTTAGTAGCCTTTTGCTACTAGCTAAAAACGATCAATAAATAGTGCGTTTATAGACCTCCATAGTACAATGGGTAATAAGATTTTTATTTTCAGGGTAAGTATTTACGAGCACTTAAGAAATTGTGCATTTTGCACGCATTTCCAAATGATCCATCACGTTAGTAGCTTTCTGCTGCTAGCTAAAGACGATGATATAAGCAGCAAAAAATAGTGCATTTATACAGCTCCATAGTACAACGTATAATACGATTTTTATTTATGGGGAAAGTTCTTACGAGCTCTTTAATAATAATTGCATTTTGCTCTTATTCTCAAGTGATCAATCACGTTAGTAGCCTTTTGCTGCTAGCTAAGGACGATGATATAAGCAGCAAAAAATAGTGCATTTATACAGCTTCATAGATCAACGTATTATACGATTTTTGTTTACGTACAACCATAGTACAACGTATAATACGATTTTTATTTATGGGGAAAGTTCAAACGAGCTCTTTAACAATAATTGCATTTTGCTCTTATTCTCAAGTGATCCATCACGTTAGTAGCATTTTGCTACTAGCAAGAACGATTATCTCAGTGGCAATAAATAGTGCATTTATAGACCTCGAGAGTACAATGGGTAATATGATTTTTATTTAGAGGATAAGTATTTACAAGACATTAAGAAATTGTGCATTTTGCACACATTTCCAAATGTTCCATCATGTTAGTAGCCATTTGCTGCTAGCTAAAGACGATGATCTAAGCACCAAAAAATAGTGCATTCATTCCGCTCCATAGTGCAATAGGTAATACTTTAATAATTATTGAATTTTTCTCCGGTTCTCAAATGATCCATCACGTTAGTAGCCTTTTGCTACTAGCTAAAAACGATCAATAAATAGTGCGTTTATAGACCTCCATAGTACAATGGGTAATAAGATTTTTATTTTCAGGGTAAGTATTTACGAGCACTTAAGAAATTGTGCATTTTGCACGCATTTCCAAATGATCCATCACGTTAGTAGCTTTCTGCTGCTAGCTAAAGACGATGATATAAGCAGCAAAAAATAGTGCATTTATACAGCTCCATAGTACAACGTATAATACGATTTTTATTTATGGGGAAAGTTCTTACGAGCTCTTTAATAATAATTGCATTTTGCTCTTATTCTCAAGTGATCAATCACGTTAGTAGCCTTTTGCTGCTAGCTAAGGACGATGATATAAGCAGCAAAAAATAGTGCATTTATACAGTTTCATAGTACAACGTATTATACGATTTTTATTTACGGGGCAAGTTCAAACGAGCTCTTTAACAATAATTGCATTTTGCTCTTATTCTCAAGTGATCCATCACGTTAGTAGCATTTTGCTACTAGCAAGAACGATTATCTCAGTGGCAATAAATAGTGCATTTATAGACCTCGAGAGTACAATGGGTAATATGATTTTTATTTAGAGGATAAGTATTTACAAGACATTAAGAAATTGTGCGCACACATTTCCAAATGTTCCATCATGTTAGTAGCCATTTGCTGCTAGCTAAAGACGATGATCTAAGCACCAAAAAATAGTGCATTCATTCCGCTCCATAGTGCAATAGGTAATACTTTAATAATTATTGAATTTTTCTCCGGTTCTCAAATGATCCATCACGTTAGTAGCCTTTTGCTACTAGCTAAAAACGATCAATAAATAGTGCGTTTATAGACCTCCATAGTACAATGGGTAATAAGATTTTTATTTTCAGGGTAAGTATTTACGAGCACTTAAGAAATTGTGCATTTTGCACGCATTTCCAAATGATCCATCACATTAGTAGCTTTCTGCTGCTAGCTAAAGACGATGATATAAGCAGCAAAAAATAGTGCATTTATACAGCTCCATAGTACAACGTATAATACGATTTTTATTTATGGGGAAAGTTCTTACGAGCTCTTTAATAATAATTGCATTTTGCTCTTATTCTCAAGTGATCAATCACGTTAGTAGCCTTTTGCTGCTAGCTAAGGACGATGATATAAGCAGCAAAAATAGTGCATTTATACAGCTTCATAGATCAACGTATTATACGATTTTTGTTTACGTACAACCATAGTACAACGTATAATACGATTTTTCTTTATGGGGAAAGTTCTTACGAGCTCTTTAATAATAATTGCATTTTGCTCTTATTCTCAAGTGATCAATCACGTTAGTAGCCTTTTGCTGCTAGCTAAGGACGATGATATAAGCAGCAAAAAATAGTGCATTTATACAGCTTCATAGTACAACGTATTATACGATTTTTATTTACGGGGCAAGTTCAAACGAGCTCTTTAACAATAATTGCATTTTGCTCTTATTCTCAAGTGATCCATCACGTTAGTAGCATTTTGCTACTAGCAAGAACGATTATCTCAGTGGCAATAAATAGTGCATTTATAGACCTCGAGAGTACAATGGGTAATATGATTTTTATTTAGAGGATAAGTATTTACAAGACATTAAGAAATTGTGCATTTTGCACACATTTCCAAATGTTCCATCATGTTAGTAGCCATTTGCTGCTAGCTAAAGACGATGATCTAAGCACCAAAAAATAGTGCATTCATTCCGCTCCATAGTGCAATAGGTAATACTTTAATAATTATTGAATTTTTCTCCGGTTCTCAAATGATCCATCACGTTAGTAGCCTTTTGCTACTAGCTAAAAACGATCAATAAATAGTGCGTTTATAGACCTCCATAGTACAATGGGTAATAAGATTTTTATTTTCAGGGTAAGTATTTACGAGCACTTAAGAAATTGTGCATTTTGCACGCATTTCCAAATGATCCATCACGTTAGTAGCTTTCTGCTGCTAGCTAAAGACGATGATATAAGCAGCAAAAAATAGTGCATTTATACAGCTCCATAGTACAACGTATAATACGATTTTTATTTATGGGGAAAGTTCTTACGAGCTCTTTAATAATAATTGCATTTTGCTCTTATTCTCAAGTGATCAATCACGTTAGTAGCCTTTTGCTGCTAGCTAAGGACGATGATATAAGCAGCAAAAAATAGTGCATTTATACAGCTTCATAGTACAACGTATTATACGATTTTTATTTACGGGGCAAGTTCAAACGAGCTCTTTAACAATAATTGCATTTTGCTCTTATTCTCAAGTGATCCATCACGTTAGTAGCATTTTGCTACTAGCAAGAACGATTATCTCAGTGGCAATAAATAGTGCATTTATAGACCTCGAGAGTACAATGGGTAATATGATTTTTATTTAGAGGATAAGTATTTACAAGACATTAAGAAATTGTGCATTTTGCACACATTTCCAAATGTTCCATCATGTTAGTAGCCATTTGCTGCTAGCTAAAGACGATGATCTAAGCACCAAAAAATAGTGCATTCATTCCGCTCCATAGTGCAATAGGTAATACTTTAATAATTATTGAATTTTTCTCCGGTTCTCAAATGATCCATCACGTTAGTAGCCTTTTGCTACTAGCTAAAACGATCAATAAATAGTGCGTTTATAGACCTCCATAGTACAATGGGTAATAAGATTTTTATTTTCAGGGTAAGTATTTACGAGCACTTAAGAAATTGTGCATTTTGCACGCATTTCCAAATGATCCATCACGTTAGTAGCTTTCTGCTGCTAGCTAAAGACGATGATATAAGCAGCAAAAAATAGTGCATTTATACAGCTCCATAGTACAACGTATAATACGATTTTTATTTATGGGGAAAGTTCTTACGAGCTCTTTAATAATAATTGCATTTTGCTCTTATTCTCAAGTGATCAATCACGTTAGTAGCCTTTTGCTGCTAGCTAAGGACGATGATATAAGCAGCAAAAAATAGTGCATTTATACAGCTTCATAGTACAACGTATTATACGATTTTTATTTACGGGGCAAGTTCAAACGAGCTCTTTAACAATAATTGCATTTTGCTCTTATTCTCAAGTGATCCATCACGTTAGTAGCCTTTTGCTACTAGCTAACAATGATTATCTCAGTGGCAATAAATAGTGCATTTATAGACCTCGAGAGTACAATGGGTAATATGATTTTTATTTAGAGGATAAGTATTTACAAGACATTAAGAAATTGTGCATTTTGCACACATTTCCAAATGTTCCATCATGTTAGTAGCCATTTGCTGCTAGCTAAAGACGATGATCTAAGCACCAAAAAATAGTGCATTCATTCCGCTCCATAGTGCAATAGGTAATACTTTAATAATTATTGAATTTTTCTCCGGTTCTCAAATGATCCATCACGTTAGTAGCCTTTTGCTACTAGCTAAAAACGATCAATAAATAGTGCGTTTATAGACCTCCATAGTACAATGGGTAATAAGATTTTTATTTTCAGGGTAAGTATTTACGAGCACTTAAGAAATTGTGCATTTTGCACGCATTTCCAAATGATCCATCACATTAGTAGCTTTCTACTGCTAGCTAAAGACGATGATATAAGCAGCAAAAAATAGTGCATTTATACAGCTCCATAGTACAACGTATAATACGATTTTTATTTATGGGGAAAGTTCTTACGAGCTCTTTAATAATAATTGCATTTTGCTCTTATTCTCAAGTGATCAATCACGTTAGTAGCCTTTTGCTGCTAGCTAAGGACGATGATATAAGCAGCAAAAATAGTGCATTTATACAGCTTCATAGATCAACGTATTATACGATTTTTGTTTACGTACAACCATAGTACAACGTATAATACGATTTTTATTTATGGGGAAAGTTCTTACGAGCTCTTTAATAATAATTGCATTTTGCTCTTATTCTCAAGTGATCATTCACGTTAGTAGCCTTTTGCTGCTAGCAACGATGATATAAGCAGCAAAAAATAGTGCATTTATACAGCTCCATAGTACAACGTATAATACGATTTTTATTTATGGGGAAAGTTCTTACGAGCTCTTTAATAATAATTGCATTTTGCTCTTATTCTCAAGTGATCAATCACGTTAGTAGCCTTTTGCTGCTACTAAGGACGATGATATAAGCAGCAAAAATAGTGCATTTATACAGCTTCATAGTATCAACGTATTATACGATTTTTATTTACGGTACAACGTGTAATACGATTTTTATTTATGGGGAAAGTTCTTACGAGCTCTTTAACAATAATTGCATTTTGCTCTTATTCTCAAGTGATCCATCACGTTAGTAGCATTTTGCTACTAGCAAGAACGATTATCTCAGTGGCAATAAATAGTGCATTTATAGACCTCGAGAGTACAATGGGTAATATGATTTTTATTTAGAGGATAAGTATTTACAAGACATTAAGAAATTGTGCATTTTGCACACATTTCCAAATGTTCCATCATGTTAGTAGCCATTTGCTGCTAGCTAAAGACGATGATCTAAGCACCAAAAAATAGTGCATTCATTCCGCTCCATAGTGCAATAGGTAATACTTTAATAATTATTGAATTTTTCTCCGGTTCTCAAATGATCCATCACGTTAGTAGCCTTTTGCTACTAGCTAAAAACGATCAATAAATAGTGCGTTTATAGACCTCCATAGTACAATGGGTAATAAGATTTTTATTTTCAGGGTAAGTATTTACGAGCACTTAAGAAATTGTGCATTTTGCACGCATTTCCAAATGATCCATCACGTTAGTAGCTTTCTGCTGCTAGCTAAAGACGATGATATAAGCAGCAAAAAATAGTGCATTTATACAGCTCCATAGTACAACGTATAATACGATTTTTATTTATGGGGAAAGTTCTTACGAGCTCTTTAATAATAATTGCATTTTGCTCTTATTCTCAAGTGATCAATCACGTTAGTAGCCTTTTGCTGCTAGCTAAGGACGATGATATAAGCAGCAAAAAATAGTGCATTTATACAGCTTCATAGTACAACGTATTATACGATTTTTATTTACGGGGCAAGTTCAAACGAGCTCTTTAACAATAATTGCATTTTGCTCTTATTCTCAAGTGATCCATCACGTTAGTAGCATTTGCTACTAGCAAGAACGATTATCTCAGTGGCAATAAATAGTGCATTTATAGACCTCGAGAGTACAATGGGTAATATGATTTTTATTTAGAGGATAAGTATTTACAAGACATTAAGAAATTGTGCATTTTGCACACATTTCCAAATGTTCCATCATGTTAGTAGCCATTTGCTGCTAGCTAAAGACGATGATCTAAGCACCAAAAAATAGTGCATTCATTCCGCTCCATAGTGCAATAGGTAATACTTTAATAATTATTGAATTTTTCTCCGGTTCTCAAATGATCCATCACGTTAGTAGCCTTTTGCTACTAGCTAAAAACGATCAATAAATAGTGCGTTTATAGACCTCCATAGTACAATGGGTAATAAGATTTTTATTTTCAGGGTAAGTATTTACGAGCACTTAAGAAATTGTGCATTTTGCACGCATTTCCAAATGATCCATCACATTAGTAGCTTTCTACTGCTAGCTAAAGACGATGATATAAGCAGCAAAAATAGTGCATTTATACAGCTCCATAGTACAACGTATAATACGATTTTTATTTATGGGGAAAGTTCTTACGAGCTCTTTAATAATAATTGCATTTTGCTCTTATTCTCAAGTGATCAATCACGTTAGTAGCCTTTTGCTGCTAGCTAAGGACGATGATATAAGCAGCAAAAATAGTGCATTTATACAGCTTCATAGATCAACGTATTATACGATTTTTGTTTACGTACAACCATAGTACAACGTATAATACGATTTTTATTTATGGGGAAAGTTCTTACGAGCTCTTTAATAATAATTGCATTTTGCTCTTATTCTCAAGTGATCAATCACGTTAGTAGCCTTTTGCTGCTAGCTAAGGACGATGATATAAGCAGCAAAAATAGTGCATTTATACAGCTTCATAGTACAACGTATTATACGATTTTTATTTACGGGGCAAGTTCAAACGAGCTCTTTAACAATAATTGCATTTTGCTCTTATTCTCAAGTAATCCATCACGTTAGTAGCCTTTTGCTACTAGCTAACAATGATTATCTCTGTGGCAATAAAAGTGCGATTATAGACCTCCATAGTACAATGGGTCATAAGATTTTTATTTTCAGGGTAAGTATTTACGAGCACTTCAGAAATTGTGCATTTTGCACGCATTTCCAAATGATCCATCACGTTAGTAGCCTTTTGCTGCTAGCTAAAGACGATGATATAAGCAGCAAAAAATAGTGCATTTATACAGCTCCATAGTACAACGTATAATACGATTTTTATTTATGGGGAAAGTTCTTACGAGCTCTTTAATAATAATTGCATTTTGCTCTTATTCTCAAGTGATCAATCACGTTAGTAGCCTTTTGCTGCTAGCTAAGGACGATGATATAAGCAGCAAAAAATAGTGCATTTATACAGCTTCATAGTACAACGTATTATACGATTTTTATTTACGGGGCAAGTTCAAACGAGCTCTTTAACAATAATTGCATTTTGCTCTTATTCTCAAGTGATCCATCACGTTAGTAGCATTTTGCTACTAGCAAGAACGATTATCTCAGTGGCAATAAATAGTGCATTTATAGACCTCGAGAGTACAATGGGTAATATGATTTTTATTTAGAGGATAAGTATTTACAAGACATTAAGAAATTGTGCATTTTGCACACATTTCCAAATGTTCCATCATGTTAGTAGCCATTTGCTGCTAGCTAAAGACGATGATCTAAGCACCAAAAAATAGTGCATTCATTCCGCTCCATAGTGCAATAGGTAATACTTTAATAATTATTGAATTTTTCTCCGGTTCTCAAATGATCCATCACGTTAGTAGCCTTTTGCTACTAGCTAAAAACGATCAATAAATAGTGCGTTTATAGACCTCCATAGTACAATGGGTAATAAGATTTTTATTTTCAGGGTAAGTATTTACGAGCACTTAAGAAATTGTGCATTTTGCACGCATTTCCAAATGATCCATCACATTAGTAGCTTTCTGCTGCTAGCTAAAGACGATGATATAAGCAGCAAAAAATAGTGCATTTATACAGCTCCATAGTACAACGTATAATACGATTTTTATTTATGGGGAAAGTTCTTACGAGCTCTTTAATAATAATTGCATTTTGCTCTTATTCTCAAGTGATCAATCACGTTAGTAGCCTTTTGCTGCTAGCTAAGGACGATGATATAAGCAGCAAAAATAGTGCATTTATACAGCTTCATAGATCAACGTATTATACGATTTTTGTTTACGTACAACCATAGTACAACGTATAATACGATTTTTATTTATGGGGAAAGTTCTTACGAGCTCTTTAATAATAATTGCATTTTGTTCTTATTCTCAAGTGATCAATCACGTTAGTAGCCTTTTGCTGCTAGCTAAGGACGATGATATAAGCAGCAAAAAATAGTGCATTTATACAGCTCCATAGTACAACGTATAATACGATTTTTATTTATGGGGAAAGTTCTTACGAGCTCTTTAATAATAATTGCATTTTGCTCTTATTCTCAAGTGATCTCACGTTAGTAGCCTTTTTTGCTGCTAGCTAAGGACGATGATATAAGCAGCAAAAAATAGTGCATTTATACAGCTTCATAGATCAACGTATTATACGATTTTTATTTATGGGGAAAGTTCTTACGAGCTCTTTAACAATAATTGCATTTTGCTCTTATTCTCAAGTGATCCATCACGTTAGTAGCATTTTGCTACTAGCAAGAACGATTATCTCAGTGGCAATAAATAGTGCATTTATAGACCTCGAGAGTACAATGGGTAATATGATTTTTATTTAGAGGATAAGTATTTACAAGACATTAAGAAATTGTGCATTTTGCACACATTTCCAAATGTTCCATCATGTTAGTAGCCATTTGCTGCTAGCTAAAGACGATGATCTAAGCACCAAAAAATAGTGCATTCATTCCGCTCCATAGTGCAATAGGTAATACTTTAATAATTATTGAATTTTTCTCCGGTTCTCAAATGATCCATCACGTTAGTAGCCTTTTGCTACTAGCTAAAAACGATCAATAAATAGTGCGTTTATAGACCTCCATAGTACAATGGGTAATAAGATTTTTATTTTCAGGGTAAGTATTTACGAGCACTTAAGAAATTGTGCATTTTGCACGCATTTCCAAATGATCCATCACGTTAGTAGCTTTCTGCTGCTAGCTAAAGACGATGATATAAGCAGCAAAAAATAGTGCATTTATACAGCTCCATAGTACAACGTATAATACGATTTTTATTTATGGGGAAAGTTCTTACGAGCTCTTTAATAATAATTGCATTTTGCTCTTATTCTCAAGTGATCAATCACGTTAGTAGTTTTTTGCTGCTAGCTAAGGACGATGATATAAGCAGCAAAAAATAGTGCATTTATACAGTTTCATAGTACAACGTATTATACGATTTTTATTTACGGGGCAAGTTCAAACGAGCTCTTTAACAATAATTGCATTTTGCTCTTATTCTCAAGTGATCCATCACGTTAGTAGCATTTTGCTACTAGCAAGAACGATTATCTCAGTGGCAATAAATAGTGCATTTATAGACCTCGAGAGTACAATGGGTAATATGATTTTTATTTAGAGGATAAGTATTTACAAGACATTAAGAAATTGTGCATTTTGCACACATTTCCAAATGTTCCATCATGTTAGTAGCCATTTGCTGCTAGCTAAAGACGATGATCTAAGCACCAAAAAATAGTGCATTCATTCCGCTCCATAGTGCAATAGGTAATACTTTAATAATTATTGAATTTTTCTCCGGTTCTCAAATGATCCATCACGTTAGTAGCCTTTTGCTACTAGCTAAAAACGATCAATAAATAGTGCGTTTATAGACCTCCATAGTACAATGGGTAATAAGATTTTTATTTTCAGGGTAAGTATTTACGAGCACTTAAGAAATTGTGCATTTTGCACGCATTTCCAAATGATCCATCACATTAGTAGCTTTCTACTGCTAGCTAAAGACGATGATATAAGCAGCAAAAAATAGTGCATTTATACAGCTCCATAGTACAACGTATAATACGATTTTTATTTATGGGGAAAGTTCTTACGAGCTCTTTAATAATAATTGCATTTTGCTCTTATTCTCAAGTGATCAATCACGTTAGTAGCCTTTTGCTGCTAGCTAAGGACGATGATATAAGCAGCAAAAATAGTGCATTTATACAGCTTCATAGATCAACGTATTATACGATTTTTGTTTACGTACAACCATAGTACAACGTATAATACGATTTTTATTTATGGGGAAAGTTCTTACGAGCTCTTTAATAATAATTGCATTTTGCTCTTATTCTCAAGTGATCATTCACGTTAGTAGCCTTTTGCTGCTAGCTAAGGACGATGATATAAGCAGCAAAAAAAAAATAGTGCATTTATACAGCTCCATAGTACAACGTATAATACGATTTTTATTTATGGGGAAAGTTCTTACGAGCTCTTTAATAATAATTGCATTTTGCTTATTCTCAAGTGATCAATCACGTTAGTAGCCTTTTGCTGCTAGCTAAGGACGATGATATAAGCAGCAAAAATAGTGCATTTATACAGCTTCATAGATCAACGTATTATACGATACGTACAACCATAGTACAATATAATACGATTTTTATTTATGGGGAAAGTTCTTACGAGCTCTTTAACAATAATTGCATTTTGCTCTTATTCTCAAGTGATCCATCACGTTAGTAGCATTTTGCTACTAGCAAGAACGATTATCTCAGTGGCAATAAATAGTGCATTTATAGACCTCGAGAGTACAATGGGTAATATGATTTTTATTTAGAGGATAAGTATTTACAAGACATTAAGAAATTGTGCATTTTGCACACATTTCCAAATGTTCCATCATGTTAGTAGCCATTTGCTGCTAGCTAAAGACGATGATCTAAGCACCAAAAAATAGTGCATTCATTCCGCTCCATAGTGCAATAGGTAATACTTTAATAATTATTGAATTTTTCTCCGGTTCTCAAATGATCCATCACGTTAGTAGCCTTTTGCTACTAGCTAAAAACGATCAATAAATAGTGCGTTTATAGACCTCCATAGTACAATGGGTAATAAGATTTTTATTTTCAGGGTAAGTATTTACGAGCACTTAAGAAATTGTGCATTTTGCACGCATTTCCAAATGATCCATCACGTTAGTAGCTTTCTGCTGCTAGCTAAAGACGATGATATAAGCAGCAAAAAATAGTGCATTTATACAGCTCCATAGTACAACGTATAATACGATTTTTATTTATGGGGAAAGTTCTTACGAGCTCTTTAATAATAATTGCATTTTGCTCTTATTCTCAAGTGATCAATCACGTTAGTAGCCTTTTGCTGCTAGCTAAGGACGATGATATAAGCAGCAAAAAATAGTGCATTTATACAGCTTCATAGTACAACGTATTATACGATTTTTATTTACGGGGCAAGTTCAAACGAGCTCTTTAACAATAATTGCATTTTGCTCTTATTCTCAAGTGATCCATCACGTTAGTAGCATTTTGCTACTAGCAAGAACGATTATCTCAGTGGCAATAAATAGTGCATTTATAGACCTCGAGAGTACAATGGGTAATATGATTTTTATTTAGAGGATAAGTATTTACAAGACATTAAGAAATTGTGCATTTTGCACACATTTCCAAATGTTCCATCATGTTAGTAGCCATTTGCTGCTAGCTAAAGACGATGATCTAAGCACCAAAAAATAGTGCATTCATTCCGCTCCATAGTGCAATAGGTAATACTTTAATAATTATTGAATTTTTCTCCGGTTCTCAAATGATCCATCACGTTAGTAGCCTTTTGCTACTAGCTAAAAACGATCAATAAATAGTGCGTTTATAGACCTCCATAGTACAATGGGTAATAAGATTTTTATTTTCAGGGTAAGTATTTACGAGCACTTAAGAAATTGTGCATTTTGCACGCATTTCCAAATGATCCATCACGTTAGTAGCTTTCTGCTGCTAGCTAAAGACGATGATATAAGCAGCAAAAAATAGTGCATTTATACAGCTCCATAGTACAACGTATAATACGATTTTTATTTATGGGGAAAGTTCTTACGAGCTCTTTAATAATAATTGCATTTTGCTCTTATTCTCAAGTGATCAATCACGTTAGTAGCCTTTTGCTGCTAGCTAAGGACGATGATATAAGCAGCAAAAATAGTGCATTTATACAGCTCCATAGTACAACGTATAATACGATTTTTATTTATGGGGAAAGTACCTTACGAGCTCTTTAATAATAATTGCATTTTGCTCTTATTCTCAATGATCATACGTTAGTAGCCTTTTGCTGCTTAAGGACGATGAACAGTTTACGTACATTTATAAGCTCCATAGTACAACGTATAATACGATTTTTATTTATGGGGAAAGTTCTTACGAGCTCTTTAATAATAATTGCATTTTGCTCTTATTCTCAAGTGATCAATCACGTTAGTAGCCTTTTGCTGCTAGCTAAGGACGATGATATAAGCAGCAAAAAATAGTGCATTTATACAGCTTCATAGTACAACGTATTATACGATTTTTATTTACGGGGCAAGTTCAAACGAGCTCTTTAACAATAATTGCATTTTGCTCTTATTCTCAAGTGATCCATCACGTTAGTAGCATTTTGCTACTAGCAAGAACGATTATCTCAGTGGCAATAAATAGTGCATTTATAGACCTCGAGAGTACAATGGGTAATATGATTTTTATT
Source organism: Torymus aiolomorphi (assembly GCA_036365515.1). Lineage (NCBI taxonomy): Eukaryota > Metazoa > Arthropoda > Insecta > Hymenoptera > Torymidae > Torymus > Torymus aiolomorphi. Next base: position 32,448,183 of record CM070876.1, read on the forward strand.
TAGAGGATAAGTATTTACAAGACATTAAGAAATTGTGCATTTTGCACACATTTCCAAATGTTCCATCATGTTAGTAGCCATTTGCTGCTAGCTAAAGACGATGATCTAAGCACCAAAAAATAGTGCATTCATTCCGCTCCATAGTGCAATAGGTAATACTTTAATAATTATTGAATTTTTCTCCGGTTCTCAAATGATCCATCACGTTAGTGCCTTTTGCTACTAGCTAAAAACGATCAATAAATAGTGCGTTTATAGACCTCCATAGTACAATGGGTAATAAGATTTTTATTTTCAGGGTAAGTATTTACGAGCACTTAAGAAATTGTGCATTTTGCACGCATTTCCAAATGATCCATCACGTTAGTAGCTTTCTGCTGCTAGCTAAAGACGATGATATAAGCAGCAAAAAATAGTGCATTTATACAGCTCCATAGTACAACGTATAATACGATTTTTATTTATGGGGAAAGTTCTTACGAGCTCTTTAATAATAATTGCATTTTGCTCTTATTCTCAAGTGATCAATCACGTTAGTAGCCTTTTGCTGCTAGCTAAGGACGATGATATAAGCAGCAAAAAATAGTGCATTTATACAGCTTCATAGTACAACGTATTATACGATTTTTATTTACGGGGCAAGTTCAAACGAGCTCTTTAACAATAATTGCATTTTGCTCTTATTCTCAAGTGATCCATCACGTTAGTAGCATTTGCTACTAGCAAGAACGATTATCTCAGTGGCAATAAATAGTGCATTTATAGACCTCGAGAGTACAATGGGTAATATGATTTTTATTTAGAGGATAAGTATTTACAAGACATTAAGAAATTGTGCATTTTGCACACATTTCCAAATGTTCCATCATGTTAGTAGCCATTTGCTGCTAGCTAAAGACGATGATCTAAGCACCAAAAAATAGTGCATTCATTCCGCTCCATAGTGCAATAGGTAATACTTTAATAATTATTGAATTTTTCTCCGGTTCTCAAATGATCCATCACGTTAGTAGCCTTTTGCTACTAGCTAAAAACGATCAATAAATAGTGCGTTTATAGACCTCCATAGTACAATGGGTAATAAGATTTTTATTTTCAGGGTAAGTATTTACGAGCACTTAAGAAATTGTGCATTTTGCACGCATTTCCAAATGATCCATCACATTAGTAGCTTTCTACTGCTAGCTAAAGACGATGATATAAGCAGCAAAAAAATAGTGCATTTATACAGCTCCATAGTACAACGTATAATACGATTTTTATTTATGGGGAAAGTTCTTACGAGCTCTTTAATAATAATTGCATTTTGCTCTTATTCTCAAGTGATCAATCACGTTAGTAGCCTTTTGCTGCTAGCTAAGGACGATGATATAAGCAGCAAAAATAGTGCATTTATACAGCTTCATAGATCAACGTATTATACGATTTTTGTTTACGTACAACCATAGTACAACGTATAATACGATTTTTATTTATGGGGAAAGTTCTTACGAGCTCTTTAATAATAATTGCATTTTGCTCTTATTCTCAAGTGATCATTCACGTTAGTAGCCTTTTGCTGCTAGCTAAGGACGATGATATAAGCAGCAAAAAATAGTGCATTTATACAGCTCCATAGTACAACGTATAATACGATTTTTATTTATGGGGAAAGTTCTTACGAGCTCTTTAATAATAATTGCATTTTGCTCTTATTCTCAAGTGATGATCTCACGTTAGTAGCCTTTTGCTGCTAGCTAAGGACGATGATATAAGCAGCAAAAATAGTGCATTTATACAGCTTCATAGATCAACGTATTATACGATTTTTGTTTACGTACAACCATAGTACAACGTATAATACGATTTTTATTTATGGGGAAAGTTCTTACGAGCTCTTTAACAATAATTGCATTTTGCTCTTATTCTCAAGTGATCCATCACGTTAGTAGCATTTTGCTACTAGCAAGAACGATTATCTCAGTGGCAATAAATAGTGCATTTATAGACCTCGAGAGTACAATGGGTAATATGATTTTTATTTAGAGGATAAGTATTTACAAGACATTAAGAAATTGTGCATTTTGCACACATTTCCAAATGTTCCATCATGTTAGTAGCCATTTGCTGCTAGCTAAAGACGATGATCTAAGCACCAAAAAATAGTGCATTCATTCCGCTCTATAGTGCAATAGGTAATACTTTAATAATTATTGAATTTTTCTCCGGTTCTCAAATGATCCATCACGTTAGTAGCCTTTTGCTACTAGCTAAAAACGATCAATAAATAGTGCGTTTATAGACCTCCATAGTACAATGGGTAATAAGATTTTTATTTTCAGGGTAAGTATTTACGAGCACTTAAGAAATTGTGCATTTTGCACGCATTTCCAAATGATCCATCACGTTAGTAGCTTTCTGCTGCTAGCTAAAGACGATGATATAAGCAGCAAAAAATAGTGCATTTATACAGCTCCATAGTACAACGTATAATACGATTTTTATTTATGGGGAAAGTTCTTACGAGCTCTTTAATAATAATTGCATTTTGCTCTTATTCTCAAGTGATCAATCACGTTAGTAGCCTTTTGCTGCTAGCTAAGGACGATGATATAAGCAGCAAAAAATAGTGCATTTATACAGCTTCATAGTACAACGTATTATACGATTTTTATTTACGGGGCAAGTTCAAACGAGCTCTTTAACAATAATTGCATTTTGCTCTTATTCTCAAGTGATCCATCACGTTAGTAGCATTTTGCTACTAGCAAGAACGATTATCTCAGTGGCAATAAATAGTGCATTTATAGACCTCGAGAGTACAATGGGTAATATGATTTTTATTTAGAGGATAAGTATTTACAAGACATTAAGAAATTGTGCATTTTGCACACATTTCCAAATGTTCCATCATGTTAGTAGCCATTTGCTGCTAGCTAAAGACGATGATCTAAGCACCAAAAAATAGTGCATTCATTCCGCTCCATAGTGCAATAGGTAATACTTTAATAATTATTGAATTTTTCTCCGGTTCTCAAATGATCCATCACGTTAGTAGCCTTTTGCTACTAGCTAAAAACGATCAATAAATAGTGCGTTTATAGACCTCCATAGTACAATGGGTAATAAGATTTTTATTTTCAGGGTAAGTATTTACGAGCACTTAAGAAATTGTGCATTTTGCACGCATTTCCAAATGATCCATCACATTAGTAGCTTTCCTGCTAGCTAAAGACGATGATATAAGCAGCAAAAAATAGTGCATTTATACAGCTCCATAGTACAACGTATAATACGATTTTTATTTATGGGGAAAGTTCTTACGAGCTCTTTAATAATAATTGCATTTTGCTCTTATTCTCAAGTGATCAATCACGTTAGTAGCCTTTTGCTGCTAGCTAAGGACGATGATATAAGCAGCAAAAATAGTGCATTTATACAGCTTCATAGATCAACGTATTATACGATTTTTGTTTACGTACAACCATAGTACAACGTATAATACGATTTTTATTTATGGGGAAAGTTCTTACGAGCTCTTTAATAATAATTGCATTTTGCTCTTATTCTCAAGTGATCATCATGTTAGTAGCCTTTTGCTACTAGCTAAGTACGACTATGTCAGTGGCAAAAAATAGTGCATTTACACCGCTCCATAGTGCAATGGTTAATATTGATTTTTATTTACAGGGGAAAGTATTTACGAGCTCTTTAAGAAATTTATGGGAAAAGTTCTTACGAGCTCTTTTAATAACAATTGCATTTTGCTCTTATTTCTCAAATGATCCATCATGTTAGTAGCCCTTTGCTGCTAGCTAAAGACGATGAGCCAAGCTACAAAAATAGTAATACCTTTATACTGGTCCATAGTACAACCGATAATATGATTTTTATTTACGGGGTAAAGTATTTACAAGTATTTACTTTAATAATTATTGCATTTTGCTCTTATTCTCAAATGATCGATCACGTTAGTAGCCTTTTGCTGCTAGCTAAAGACGATGATATAAGCAGCAAAAAATAGTGAATTTATACAGCTCCGTAGTACAACGGGTAATATGATTTTTATTTACGAGGTAAGTACTTACTAGCTCTTTAATAATATTGCATTTTGCTCTTATTCTCAAATGATCCATTATGTTAGTAGCCTTTTTTGCTACTAGCTAAGAACAGTGATCTCAGTTGCAAAAAATAGTGCATTTATACAGCTCCGATAGTACAATGGATAATATGATTTTTTATTTACGGGTAAGTACTTACTAGAACTTTAATAAGTATTGCATTTTGCTCTTATTTTCAAATGATCCATCATGTTAGTGCCCTTTTGCTACTAGCTAAGAACAATTATCTCAGAGGCAATAAATAGTGCATTTATAAATCCCATAGTACAATGGCTAAAATGATTTTTATTTACGGGGTAAGTACTTACTAGCCGTTTATAATTATTGCATTTTTCTCTCATATTCCAATGATCCATCATGTTAGTGCCATTTTTGCTACTAGCTAAGAACGGTGATCTCAGTTGCAAAAAAAATAGTGCAATAAATAGTTATATACAGTTCCATAGTACAACGGGTAATATGATTTTTTTTACAGGGTAAGTACTTACTAGCGGTTTAATAATTATTGCATTTTGCTCTTATTTCAAATGATCCATTCATGTTAGTAGCCTTTTGCTACTAGCTAAGAACAGTGATCTCAGTTGCAAAAAATAGTGCATTTATACAGCTCCATAGACAATAGATAATATGATTTTTATTTACGGGGTAAGTACTTACGATCCCTTTAATAATTATTGCATTTTGCTCTTATTCTCAAATGATCGATCACGTTAGTAGCCTTTTGCTGCTAGCTAAAGACGATGATATAAGCAGCAAAAAATAGTGAATTTATACAGCTCCGTAGTACAACGGGTAATATGATTTTTATTTATGGGGAAACCACTTACAAGCTCTTTAATAATTATTGCATTTTGCTCTTATTCTCAAATGATCGATCACGTTAGTAGCATTTTGCTACTAGCAAGAACGATGATCTCAGTGGCAAAAATAGTGCATTTATACAGCTCCATAGTACAATGGATAATATGATTTTTATTTACGAGGTAAGTATTTACTGCATTTTGAACTTTTCCAAATGATCCATCATGTTAGTGCCATTTTGCTAGCTAAATGATGCATCATGATCTTTGCTACTAGCTCAAAAAATAGCTCAGTGCAATAAATAGTGCATTATAAACCGCCCATAGTACAATGAGTAATATATTTTTATTTACGGGGTAAGTAGTACTTACTAGCCGTTTATAATTACTGCATTTTGCTCTCATATTCCAATGATACATCATGTTAGTAACCTTTTGCTACTAGCTAAGAACGGTGATGTCAGTTGCAACAAAATAGTGCATTTATACAGCTCCATAGTACAACGGGTAATATGATTTTTTTTACGGGGTAAGTACTTACTAGCGCTTTATTAATTATGGCATTTTTTTCTTATTTTGTAATGATCCTTCATGTTAGTAACCTTTTGCTACTAGCTAAGACTGGTGATCTCATTTGCAAAAAATAGTGCATTTATACAGCTCCGTAGTACAACGGATAATATGATTTTTATTTACGAGGTATGTACGTACTAGCCCTCTAATAATTATTGCATTTTGCTCTTATTCTCAAATGATACATTATGTTAGTAGCCTTTTGCTACTAGCTAAGAACAGTGATCTCAGTTGCAAAAAATAGTACATTTATACCGATCTATAGAGCAATAGATAGTATGATGTTTTCTTTACGGGGTAAGTATTTACGATCCCTTTATTAATTATGGCATTTTGTTGTTATTTTGTAATGATCCTTCATGTTAGTAACCTTTTGCTACTAGCTGAGAATGGTGATCTCAGTTGCAAAAAATAGTGCATTTATACAGCTCCATAGTACAACGGGTAATATGATTTTTTGTACGGGGTAAGTACTTACTAGCGGTTTAATAATCACTGCATTTTGCTCTTATACTCAAATGATCCATTATGTTAGTAGCCTTTTGTTACTAGCTAAGAACAGTGATCTCAGTTGCAAAACATAGTACATTTATACCGATCTATAGAGCAATAGATAGTATGATGTTTTCTTTACGGGGTAAGCATTTACGATCCCTTTAATAATTATGGCATTTTGTTCTTATTTTGTATTGATCCTTCATGTTAGTAACCTTTTGCTACTAGCTAAAAATGGTGATCTCAGTTGCAAAAAATAGTGCATTTATACAGCTCCGTACTACAACGGATAATATGATTTTTATTTACGAGGTAAGTACTTACTAGCCCTTTAATAATTATTGTATTTTCCTGTTATTCTCAAATGATTCATCGCGTTAGTAGCATTTTGCTGCCAACTATAGACGATGATATAAGCAGCAAAAAATAAAGCATTTATACAGCTCCATAGTCCAACGGATAATATGATTTTTATTTACGAGGTAAGGGCATACTAGAACTTTAATGAGTATTGCATTTTGCTATTATTCTTAAATGATGCATCATGTTAGTGCCCTTCTACTACTAGCTCAGAACCAATAGCTCAGAGGCAAGAAATAGTGCTATTATAAACCCCCATAGTACAATGGGTAATATGATTTTTATTTACGGGGTAAGTACTTACTAGCCGTTTATAATTACTGCATTTTGCTCTCATTTTCCAATGATCCGTCATGTTAGTAACCTTTTGCTACTAGCTAAGAACGGTGATCTCAGTTGCAACAAATAGTGCATTTATACAGCTCCATAGTACAACGGGTAATATGATTTTTATTTACGGGGTAAGTACTTACTAGCGGTTTAATAATTATTGTATTTTGCTCTTATCCTCAAATGATCCATTATGCTAGTAAGCCTTTTGCTACTAGCGAAGAACAGTGATCTCAGTTGCAAAAAATAGTACATTTATACCGATCTATAGAGCAATAGATAGTCTGATGTTTTCTTTACGGGTTAAGTATTTACGATCCCTTTAATAATTATGGCATTTTGTTCTTATTTTGTATTGATCCTTCATGTTAATAACCTTTTGCTACTAGCTAAGAATGGTGATCTCAGTTGCAAAAAAATCGTGCATTTATACAGCTCCGAAGTAAAACGTGGAATATGATTTTTTTTACGGGGTAAGTACTTACTAGCGGTTTAATAATTATTGCCTTTTGCTCTTATTCTCAAATAGTCCATTATGTTAGTAGCCTTTTGCTACTAGCTAAGAACAGTGATGTCAGTTGCAAAAAATAGTATATTTATACCGATCTATAGAGCAATAGATAGTATGATGTTTTCTTTACGGGGTAAGTATTTATGATCCCCTTATTAATTATGGCATTTTGTTCTTATTTTGTAATGATCCTTCATGTTAGTAACCTTTTGCTACTAGGTAAGAATGGTGATCTGAGTTGCAAAAAATTGTGCATGTATACAGCTCCGTAGTACAACGGATAATATGATTTTTACTTACGGCGAAAGTACGTACTAGCCGTCTAATAATTATTGCATTTTGCTCTTATCCTCAACTGATCTATTATGTTAGTAGCCTTTTGCTACTAGCTAAGAACAGTGATCTCAGTTGCAAAAAATAGTACATTTATACCCAACTATAGTGCAATGGATAATATGATGTTTTCTTTACGTGGTAAGTACTTACGAGCCCTTTAATAATTATTGCATTTTGCTCTTATTTTGTAATGATCCTTTATGTTAGTAACCTTTTGCTACTAGCTAAGAATGGTGATCACAGTTGCAAAAAATAGTGCATTTATACAGCTCCGAAATACAACGGAAAATATGATCCTTATTTTCGTGGTAACTGCTTACTTTAGTAAGTATTGCATTTTGCTCTTATTCTCAAATGATGCATTATGTTAGTGCCCTTTTGCTACTAGCTCAGAACAATTAGCTCAGAGGCAATAAATAGTGCTTTTATAAATCCACATAGTACAATGGCTAAAATGATTTTTATTTACGGGGTAAGTACTTACTAGCCGTTTATAATTACTGCATTTTCCTCTCATATTCCAATGATCCATCATGTTAGTAACCTTTTGCTACTAGCTAAGAACGGTGATCTCAGTTGCAAAAAATAGTGCATTTATACAGTTCCGTAGTACAACGGGTAATATGATTTTTTTACAGGGTAAGTACTTACTAGCGGTTTAATAATTATTGCATTTTGCTCTTATCCTCAAATGATCCATTATGTTAGTAGCCTTTTGTTACTAGCTAAGAACAGTGATCTCAGTTGCAAAAAATAGTACATTTATACCGATCTATAGAGCAATAGATAGTATGATGTTTTCTTTACGGGGTAAGTATTTACGATCCCTTTAATAATTATGGCATTTTGTTCTTCTTTTGTATTGATCCTTCATGTTAATATCCTTTTGCTACTAGCTAAAAATGGTGATCTCAGTTGCAAAAAATAGTGCATTTATACAGCTCCGTACTACAACGGATAATATGATTTTTATTTACGCGGTAAGTACTTACTAGCCCTGTAATAATTATTGTATTTTGCTGTTATTCTCAAATGATCCATCGCGTTAGTAGCATTTTGCTGCCAACTATAGACGATGATATAAGCAGCAAAAAATAAAGCATTTATGCAGCTCCATAGTCCAACGGATAATATGATTTTTATTTACGAGGTAAGTGCATACTAGAACTTTAATGAGTATTGCATTTTGCTATTATTCTTAAATGATGCATCATGTTAGTGCCCTTTTGCTACTAGCTCAAAACCAATAGCTCAGAGGCAATAAATAGTGCTATTATAAACCCCCATAGTACAATGAGTAATATGATTTTTATTTACGGGGTAAGTACTTACTCGCCGTTTATAATTACTGCATTTTGCTCTCATTTTCCAATGATCCATCATGTTAGTAACCTTTTGCTAGTAGCTAAGAACAGTGATCTCAGTTGCAACAAATAGTGCATTTATACAGCTCCATAGTACAACGGGTAATATGATTTTTTTTACGGGGTAAGTACTTACTAGCGCTTTATTAATTATGGCATTTTGTTCTTATTTTGTAATGATCCTTCATGTTAGTAACCTTTTACTACTATCTAAGAATGGTGATCTCAGTTGCAAATAATAGTGCATTTATACAGCTTCGAAATACAACGGATAATGTGATTCTTATTTTCGTGGTAAGTACTTACTAGAACTTTAATAAGTATTGCATTTTGCTCTTATTCTCAAATGATACATTATGTTAGTAGCCTTTTGCTACTAGCTAAGAACAGTGATCTCAGTTGCAAAAAATAGTACATTTATACCGATCTATAGAGCAATAGATAGTATGATGTTTTCTTTACGGGGTAAGTATTTACGATCCCTTTATTAATTATGGCATTTTGTTGTTATTTTGTAATGATCCTTCATGTTAGTAACCTTTTGCTACTAGCTGAGAATGGTGATCTCAGTTGCAAAAAATAGTGCATTTATACAGCTCCATAGTACAACGGGTAATATGATTTTTTGTACGGGGTAAGTACTTACTAGCGGTTTAAGAATTACTGCATTTTGCTCTTATACTCAAATGATCCATTATGTTAGTAGCCTTTTGTTACTAGCTAAGAACAGTGATCTCAGTTGCAAAAAATAGTACATTTATACCGATCTATAGAGCAATAGATAGTATGATGTTTACTTTACGGGCTAAGCATTTACGATCCCTTTAATAATTATGGCATTTTGTTCTTATTTTGTATTGATCCTTCATGTTAGTAACCTTTTGCTACTAGCTACAAATGGTGATCACAGTTGCAAAAAATAGTGCATTTATACAGCTCCGTACTACAACGGATAATATGTTTTTTATTTACGAGGTAAGTACTTACTAGCCCTTTAATAATTATTGTATTTTCCTGTTATTCTCAAATGATTCATCGCGTTAGTAGCATTTTGCTGCCAACTATAGACGATGATATAAGCAGCAAAAAATAAAGCATTTATACAGCTCCATAGTCCAACGGATAATATGATTTTTATTTACGAAGTAAGGGCATACTAGAACTTTAATGAGTATTGCATTTTGCTATTATTCTTAAATGATGCATCATGTTAGTGCCCTTCTACTACTAGCTCAGAACCAATAGCTCAGAGGCAAGAAATAGTGCTATTATAAACCCCCATAGTACAATGGGTAATATGATTTTTATTTACGGGGTAAGTACTTACTAGCCGTTTATAATTACTGCATTTTCCTCTCATATTCCAATGATCCATCATGTTAGTAACCTTTTGCTACTAGCTAAGAACGGTGATCTCAGTTGCAAAAAATAGTGCATTTATACAGTTCCATAGTACAACGGATAATATGATTTTTTTTACAGGGTAAGTACTTACTAGCGGTTTAATAATTATTGCATTTTGCTCTTATCCTCTATTGATCCATTATGTTAGTAGCCTTTTGTTACTAGCTAAGAACAGTGATCTCAGATGCAAAAAAATAGTACATTTATACCGATCTATAGAGCAATAGATAGTCTGATGTTTTCTTTACGGGTTAAGTATTTACGATCCCTTTAATAATTATGGCATTTTGTTCTTATTTTGTATTGATCCTTCATGTTAATAACCTTTTGCTACTAGCTAAGAATGGTGATCTCAGTTGCAAAAAATAGTGCATTTATACAGCTCCGTACTACAACGGATAATATGATTTTTATTTACGCGGTAAGTACTTACTAGCCCTGTAATAATTATTGTATTTTGCTGTTATTCTCAAATGATCTATCGCGTTAGTAGCATTTTGCTGCCAACTATAGACGATGATATAAGCAGCAAAAAATAAAGCATTTATACAGCTCCATAGTCCAACGGATAATATGATTTTTATTTACGAGGTAAGTGCATACTAGAACTTTAATGAGTATTGCATTTTGCTATTATTCTTAAATGATGCATCATGTTAGTGCCCTTTTGCTACTAGCTCAGAACCAATAGCTCAGAGGCAATTAATAGTGCTATTATAAACGCCCATAGTACAATGGGTAATATTGTTTTTATTTACAGGTAAGTATTTAAGAGCCGTTAAGAAATTGTGCATTTTGCACGCATTTCCAAATGTTCCAACATGTTAGCAGCCCTTTGCTGCTAGCTAAAGACGATGAGCCAAGCTACAAAAAGTAATACCTTTATACTGGTCCATAGTACAACCGATAATATGATTTTTATTTACGGGGTAAGTACTTACAAGCTCTTTAATAATTATTGATTTTGCTGTTATTCTCAAATGATCCATCGCGTTAGTAGCCTTTTGCTGCTAGTTAAAGACGACGATATAAGCAGCAAATAATAGTGCATTTATACAGCTCCATAGTACATCGGGTAATATGATTTTTATTTACGAGGTATGTACGTACTAGCCCTCTAATAATTATTGCATTTGCTCTTATCCTCAACTGATCCATTATGTTAGTAGCCTTTTGCTACTAGCTAAGAACAGTGATCTCAGTTGCAAAAAATAGTGCATTTATACAGCTCCGAAATACAATGGATAATATGATTCGTATTTTCGTAGTAAGTACTTACTAGAACTTTAATAAGTATTGCATTATGCTCTTATTCTCAAATGATGCATTATGTTAGTGCCCTTTTGCTACTAGCTCAGAACAATTAGCTCAGAGGCAATAAATAGTGCTTTTATAAATCCACATAGTACAATGGCTAAAATGATTTTTATTTACGGGGTAAGTACTTACTAGCCGTTTATAATTACTGCATTTTCCTCTCATATTCCAATGATCCATCATGTTAGTAACCTTTTGCTACTAGCTAAGAACGGTGATCTCAGTTGCAAAAAATAGTGCATTTATACAGTTCCATAGTACAACGGGTAATATGATTTTTTTTACAGGGTAAGTACTTACTAGCGGTTTAATAATTATTGCATTTTGCTCTTATCCTCAAATGATCCATTATGTTAGTAGCCTTTTGTTACTAGCTAAGAACAGTGATCTCAGTTGCAAAAAATAGTACATTTATACCGATCTATAGAGCAATAGATAGTATGATGTTTTCTTTACGGGGTAAGTATTTACGATCCCTTTAATAATTATGGCATTTTGTTCTTCTTTTGTATTGATCCTTCATGTTAATATCCTTTTGCTACTAGCTAAAAATGGTGATGTCAGTTGCAAAAAATAGTGCATTTATACAGCTCCGTACTACAACGGATAATATGATTTTTATTTACGCGGTAAGTACTTACTAGCCCTGTAATAATTATTGTATTTTGCTGTTATTCTCAAATGATCCATCGCGTTAGTAGCATTTTGCTGCCAACTATAGACGATGATATAAGCAGCAAAAAATAAAGCATTTATACAGCTCCATAGTCCAACGGATAATATGATTTTTATTTACGAGGTAAGTGCATACTAGAACTTTAATGAGTATTGCATTTTGCTATTATTCTTAAATGATGCATCATGTTAGTGCCCTTTTGCTACTAGCTCAAAACCAATAGCTCAGAGGCAATAAATAGTGCTATTATAAACCCCCATAGTACAATGAGTAATATGATTTTTATTTACGGGGTAAGTACTTACTCGCCGTTTATAATTACTGCATTTTGCTCTCATTTTCCAATGATTCATCATGTTAGTAACCTTTTGCTAGTAGCAAAGAACGGTGATCTCAGTTGCAACAAATAGTGCATTTATACAGCTCCATAGTACAACGGGTAATATGATTTTTTTTACGGGGTAAGTACTTACTAGCGCTTTATTAATTATGGCATTTTGTTCTTATTTTGTAATGATCCTTCATGTTAGTAACCTTTTGCTACTATCTAAGAATGGTGATCTCAGTTGCAAAAAATAGTGCATTTATACAGCTTCGAAATACAACGGATAATGTGATTCTTATTTTCGTGGTAAGTACTTACTAGAACTTTAATAAGTATTGCATTTTGCTCTTATTCTCAAATGATACATTATGTTAGTAGCCTTTTGCTACTAGCTAAGAACAGTGATCTCAGTTGCAAAAAATAGTACATTTATACCGATCTATAGAGCAATAGATAGTATGATGTTTTCTTTACGGGGTAAGTATTTACGATCCCTTTATTAATTATGGCATTTTGTTGTTATTTTGTAATGATCCTTCATGTTAGTAACCTTTTGCTACTAGCTGAGAATGGTGATCTCAGTTGCAAAAAATAGTGCATTTATACAGCTCCATAGTACAACGGGTAATATGATTTTTTGTACGGGGTAAGTACTTACTAGCGGTTTAAGAATTACTGCATTTTGCTCTTATACTCAAATGATCCATTATGTTAGTAGCCTTTTGTTACTAGCTAAGAACAGTGATCTCAGTTGCAAAAAATAGTACATTTATACCGATCTATAGAGCAATAGATAGTATGATGTTTACTTTACGGGCTAAGCATTTACGATCCCTTTAATAATTATGGCATTTTGTTCTTATTTTGTATTGATCCTTCATGTTAGTAACCTTTTGCTACTAGCTAAAAATGGTGATCACAGTTGCAAAAAATAGTGCATTTATACAGCTCCGTACTACAACGGATAATATGTTTTTTATTTACGAGGTAAGTACTTACTAGCCCTTTAATAATTATTGTATTTTCCTGTTATTCTCAAATGATTCATCGCGTTAGTAGCATTTTGCTGCCAACTATAGACGATGATATAAGCAGCAAAAAATAAAGCATTTATACAGCTCCATAGTCCAACGGATAATATGATTTTTATTTACGAGGTAAGGGCATACTAGAACTTTAATGAGTATTGCATTTTGCTATTATTCTTAAATGATGCATCATGTTAGTGCCCTTCTACTACTAGCTCAGAACCAATAGCTCAGAGGCAAGAAATAGTGCTATTATAAACCCCCATAGTACAATGGGTAATATGATTTTTATTTACGGGGTAAGTACTTACTAGCCGTTTATAATTACTGCATTTTGCTCTCATTTTCCAATGATCCGTCATGTTAGTAACCTTTTGCTACTAGCTAAGAACGGTGGTCTCAGTTGCAACAAATAGTGCATTTATACAGCTCCATAGTACAACGGGTAATACGATTTTTTTTACGGGGTAAGTACTTACCAGCGGTTTAATAATTATTGCATTTTGCTCTTATCCTCAAATGATCCATTATGCTAGTCAGCCTTTTGCTACTAGCGAAGAACAGTGATCTCAGTTGCAAAAAAATAGTACATTTATACCGATCTATAGAGCAATAGATAGTCTGATGTTTTCTTTACGGGTTAAGTATTTACGATCCCTTTAATAATTATGGCATTTTGTTCTTATTTTGTATTGATCCTTCATGTTAATAACCTTTTGCTACTAGCTAAGAATGGTGATCTCAGTTGCAAAAAAATCGTGCATTTATACAGCTCCGAAGTAAAACGTGTAATATGATTTTTTTTTACGGGGTAAGTACTTACTAGCGGTTTAATAATTATTGCCTTTTTCTCTTATTCTCAAATAGTCCATTATGTTAGTAGCCTTTTGCTACTAGCTAAGAACAGTGATGTCAGTTGCAAAAAATAGTATATTTATACCGATCTATAGAGCAATAGATAGTATGATGTTTTCTTTAGGGGGTAAGTATTTACGATCCCTTTATTAATTATGGCATTTAGTTCTTATTTTGTAATGATCCTTCATGTTAGTAACCTTTTGCTACTAGGTAAGAATGGTGATCTGAGTTGCAAAAAATAGTGCATGTATACAGCTCCGTAGTACAACGGATAATATGATTTTTACTTACGGCGAAAGTACGTACTAGCCCTCTAATAATTATTGCATTTTGCTCTTATCCTCAACTGATCCATTATGTTAGTAGCCTTTTGCTACTAGCTAAGAACAGTGATCTCAGTTGCAAAAAATAGTACATTTATACCCAACTATAGTGCAATGGATAATATGATGTTTTCTATACGGGGTAAGTACTTACGAGCCCTTTAATAATTATTGCAATTTGTTCCTATTTTGTAATGATCCTTTATGTTAGTAACCTTTTGCTACTAGCTAAGAATGGTGATCACAGTTGCAGAAAATAGTGCATTTATACAGCTCCGAAATACAACGGATAATATGATCCTTATTTTCGTGGTAAGTACTTACTTTAGTAAGTATTGCATTTTGCTTTTATTCTCAAATGATGCATTATGTTAGTGCCCTTTTGCTACTAGCTCAGAACAATTAGCTCAGAGGCAATAAATAGTGCTTTTATAAACCCACATAGTGCAATGGCTAAAGTGATTTTTATTTACGGGGTAAGTACTTACTAGCCGTTTATAATTACTGCATTTTCCTCTCATATTCCAATGATCCATCATGTTAGTAACCTTTTGCTACTAGCTAAGAACGGTGATCTCAGTTGCAAAAAATAGTGCATTTATACAGTTCCATAGTACAACGGGTAATATGATTTTTTTACAGGGTAAGTACTTACTAGCGGTTTAATAATTATTGCATTTTGCTCTTATCCTCAAATGATCCATTATGTTAGTAGCCTTTTGTTACTAGCTAAGAACAGTGATCTCAGTTGCAAAAAATAGTACATTTATACCGATCTATAGAGCAATAGATAGTATGATGTTTTCTTTACGGGGTAAGTATTTACGATCCCTTTAATAATTATGGCATTTTGTTCTTCTTTTGTATTGATCCTTCATGTTAATATCCTTTTGCTACTAGCTAAAAATGGTGATCTCAGTTGCAAAAAATAGTGCATTTATACAGCTCCGTACTACAACGGATAATATGATTTTTATTTACGCGGTAAGTACTTACTAGCCCTGTAATAATTATTGTATTTTGCTGTTATTCTCAAATGATCTATCGCGTTAGTAGCATTTTGCTGCCAACTATAGACGATGATATAAGCAGCAAAAAATAAAGCATTTATACAGCTCCATAGTCCAACGGATAATATGATTTTTATTTACGAGGTAAGTGCATACTAGAACTTTAATGAGTATTGCATTTTGCTATTATTCTTAAATGATGCATCATGTTAGTGCCCTTTTGCTACTAGCTCAGAACCAATAGCTCAGAGGCAATAAATAGTGCTATTATAAACCCCCATAGTACAATGGGTAATATGATTTTTATTTACGGGGTAAGTACTTACTAGCCGTTTAATAATTACTGCATTTTGCTCTCATTTTCCAATGATCCATTATGTTAGTAGCCTTTTGCTACTAGCTAAGAACAGTGATCTCAGTTGCAAAAAATAGTACATTTATACCGATCTATAGAGCAATATATAGTATGATGTTTTCTTTACGGGGTAAGTATTTACGATCCCTTTATTAATTATAGCATTTTGTTCTTATTTTGCAATGATCCTTCATGTTAGTAACCTTTTACTACTAGCTAAGAATGGTGATCTCAGTTGCAAAAAACAGTGCATTTATACAGCTCCGAAATACAACGGATAATGTGATTCTTATTTTCGTGGTAAGTACTTACTAGAACTTTAATAAGTATTGCATTTTGCTCTTATTCTCAAATGATACATTATGTTAGTAGCCTTTTGCTACTAGCTAAGAACAGTGATCTCAGTTGCAAAAAATAGTACATTTATACCGATCTATAGAGCAATAGATAGTATGATGTTTTCTTTACGGGGTAAGTACTAACGAGCCCTTTTAATAATTATGGCATTTTGTTCTTATTTTGTAATGATCCTTCATGTTAGTAACCTTTTGCTACTAGCTGAGAATGGTGATCTCAGTTGCAAAAAATAGTGCATTTATACAGCTCCATAGTACAACGGGTAATATGATTTTTTGTACGGGGTAAGTACTTACTAGCGGTTTAATAATTATTGCATTTTGCTCTTATACTCAAATGATCCATTATGTTAGTAGCCTTTTGCTACTAGCTAAGAACAGTGATCTCAGTTGCAAAAAATAGTATATTTATACCGATCTATAGAGCAATAGATAGTATGATGTTTTCTTTACGAGGTAAGTATTTACGATCCCTTTGTTAATTATGGCATTTTGTTCTTATTTTGTAATGGTCCTTCATGTTAGTAACCTTTTGCTACTAGCTAAGAATGGTGAGCTCAGTTGCAAAAAATAGTGCAATTATACAGCTCCGTAGTACCACGGATAATGTGATTTTTATTTACGAGGTAAGTACATACTAGCCCTCAAATAATTGTTGCATTTGCTATTATCCTCAACTGATCCATTATGTTAGTAGCCTTTTGCTACTAGCTAAGAACAGTGATCTCAGTTGTAAAAAATAGTACATTTATACCCAACTATAGTGCAATGGATAATATGATGTTTTCTTTACGGGGTAATTACTTACGATCCCTTTAATAATTATGGCATTTTGTTCTTATTTTGTAATGATTCTTCATGTTAGTAACCTTTTGCTACTATCTATTAACGGTGATCTCAGTTGCAAAAAATAGTGCTTTTATACAGCTCCGAAGTAAAACGTGTAATATGATTTTTTTACGGGGTAAGTACTTACTAGCCCTTTAATAATTATTGCATTTTGCTTTTATTCTCATATGATCCATCATGTTAGTAGCCTTTTGCTACTAGCTAAGAACGATTATCTCACTGGTAATAAATAGTGCATTTATGGACCTCCAGAGTACAATGGGTAATATGATTTTTCTTACTCGCCCACCCGAAAGTACGTACTTTCGGTCCGCATCTCCGGGCCGAAAGAGAAACTTTCGCATCCTATTTTAGACTAACCGCGCGCTCTGATTGGCTGCCGAAATTTCCTGACCCGCGGCGCTTCAGCGCCCGCGCGCATGTCCGAGGAAAGATGCGGTGTGAAGGTTAGACACGTACGAAATAGACAGAGGAAAGTGCACGTATGACGAGAAAAAAGAGTTAGTTGAAATAAAAAGTGGTGTTGTCTTTTTTTAATGAATGTGTTTCTGATGCCCACCCCGACCAGCAAAACCTCGGCTTCGCCTCGGTCTTGCAAATGTCGGGCGGGCATCAGACCATCTGTACAATAGCGAAAGTAGGAAAGTAGCAGACGCCCAAAAAACTAGCTCTCTACGCCGGGCCGAAAGAAAAAACAGTCGGTAATATCGACCGAGCTACCCAAAGCGGCCGACAGAGGCACTACTATCGAGCGGGCCGAAAGAAAAACTAACACTCAAACACAGCTAGCAGACGACAACGCAATTTGATCAATTATTTAAAAATTACAGAACTTACTTTCGGCCGGGGAGTAAGAAAAATAGTATACAATACTTGGACCGGAAATTGGATGCCCTGGCCGTGCGTTATGACGCCCTCGGCTTCGCCTCGGGCGTCATACCACGCACGGCCCGGAAATTCAATTTCCGGCCCACGTATCGTAATATACTATTTATTTATAGTGTAGGTATTTACGAGACGTTAAGAAGTTGTGCATTTTGCACACATTTCAAAATGTTCCATCATGTTAGTAGCCCTTTGCTGCTAGCTAAAGACGATGATCAGAGCTGCAAAAAATAGTACCTTTATATCGGTCCACACTACAATGGCTAATATGATGTTTTCCTTACGGTGTAAGTACTGTGACGAGGAGCACGCTTAACAGCGGTGCCCTCGTCGCCTCACATTCCTCGTTGCCCGCGCTGGCCAAAACCCGTGTACGTACGAAGCAGTTGTGCGTACAGTTACACAGGCTTTTTCTGTTTTCCGAGGATTTGGCAACGGCGCGAGGTGTGAACTCACGCACCTATACATCGGCACAGAGACACACACGAAGGGCGGTGGAGAGGGGAAGCCGCCGAAAAGCGCGAGTGCCCGCGGCCTAGTGCCTCGCACCGAGGCACGCGCAAGAGAGATAGAGACATCTGCGGCGCATTATCCGCGTGGAGAGAGACAGAGAGTCTCCTCCGCCTGACAACCTCTGCTCCAGGCCACGCCGCACTGCAACCACCACCATCGTCAGCCGGCCGACGGGTCGGCCTTCCATCGCAGTCAGCGGCAGCCACAGCGGTGCTGACGCACCGAAGGCGAGCCAGCAGAGCGGCACAACAGCGAATCTCCAGAGAGTCAGGCAAGTAACAGTGACTCTAGGCCTCGTGTTGGCCAGCGCGCGTGTAATAGCGTGTGCGAGGGCTTGCATCGCCGCTGAGCGCCGCAAATCAGTCGCGCACGGCGATCGCTCTCCGCTTAAAGTGCGGGGTCGAAAACTGTGGTTGTGAAGCCGCGTTCGATGCGTGTGCAATAGAGTGCGCCTAAAATCACCGTTGTTGTCGGCGTGATTAGAATG
Source organism: Torymus aiolomorphi (assembly GCA_036365515.1). NCBI lineage: Eukaryota > Metazoa > Arthropoda > Insecta > Hymenoptera > Torymidae > Torymus > Torymus aiolomorphi. Next base: position 32,467,438 of record CM070876.1, read on the forward strand.
AGTAAATTAGAATCACGCAATTGATTGTCGGGTTAACGTTGTGAAGATACGTGAATAAATGAAAAGTGTTATTATCTTATTGTTTTAATTACGAGTGCCTTCTCCAATTAACATTCCTCTCTCAGCACAGGAGTCGGCATCCCACCGACTCCGCGACGATCGGAGCGACAGTCTCCGGATCCTGGGTATAAATAAGTTGTATTCGTTGGCACTGGGACAGGTAAAAGTGCAACGTTACAAATGGTGATCCTGCCAGGATTGTCGTCGTGTTGAGAGTGAATTTTGGAGAGTTGGCTGGGCGACAGCAACGGTAAAAGCGAGGAGAAATTTTCGAAAGTCCGCGAGTCGCGGCGAAAATCGCGTTAGGAAATGGCCGATTTTTGAAGCTGGACGAATCCAAAGTTGAATTCGGCCGTTACAAAATTTTCGTTCGCGAGCGTAGAAATTCGAAAATTTCGCGGACGCGGAAAAGGTTAGAGAGGCGAGCAAAGTCGAGACTTTGCTTCGCATAGAGCAAAGGTCACGCGAGCGTTCGGTGACTTTGTTTTCGTTGTGCGCGCGTACTTGACTGCCGGTGAGTTTACTCGAGGGGATTATCGCCGTGTTGTTGTCGAACGAGCGAAATTTCGGAGCGAAATTGTAACCTTTAGGCAAAGTAAAATTTTAACACGGGGAATATTATTTCATGTTTATTTTGAAATCAGCCGTGAACATAAAATTTTCCCTCGAGTGTTATTCAACGGATTAGCAATTGCGTTCAAGAGTAAGCGTGATATGGTGATCACGTTAGTAAATTTTTAACGATAAACTAGTAATTAATAATTCGAAGCAACAATAATTTTTGTCGACTAGTGGATTAATATAAACAATTTGTTAGTCAGCGTATTAGTTTTGAATGTTGATTTTGGTTTTTGAATTTTAAATAATTAAAGTTTCTAAATTTTGAAGTGATTAGAGTTTGGAACTTTAAATTAATTGAAGATCTCCAATTTTAGCATCATCGAATTTTTTTAGGATTTTTTGAGAATTAAATTTGGAATTTTGGGTTTTAACTTTTATCGTGTATTTCGTTGCTCCGAAATAAAGATTTTAGTAACTCGCAGGCGAAATAAAATAGCATCGAGGTAGTAGTTAGCGTGGCCGCGCTGTGCGTTTAATTGCACGCGTGCGCACTAGAGAGCGGCAGCGCGTAAGCGTGCCGACGGCGTTACGCTGGGTGCGGTGCACACGCGAACGCACATTGTTAGTCCGATTTGGTATGTTATTTTATTTTAGGACACAGAGAGAGGAAATTTAGACAATTGTCGCACGCATACGAAATTTAGATTAGATTAAATTTTTTTTTTTTTTTTAACTGGGCCAAAAAAGGCAGTGTACATAACGAACAATTACAGGAGTTTGAGTGAACTTATATACATATATAGACACACATTTACATGACTGATAAAATAAAATAATTCATAAAATAATTCATAGATGAATAAATAGACGCATATTTACATGACTAATAAAATAATTCATATATGAATAAATAAACGCACATTTGTGTAACTAATTAGTTGAATGACTAGAGATGAACATTAAAATTATACCTTGAATTACCATACATAAAGCGTTTTACTCTAGTGTATAAAAATAGTCGTACAGCGCAGATTTGAAGCGACTGAGTGTCGGCAAGTATTTTATATTCTCAGGGAGGGAATTTCACAAGCGCACACCTTGGGCCCGGAAAGATCCGTTGCCGTACTCGGTATGAACTTTTGGAACTTTAAGGTCTCTATTGACACCCCTATCCGGACGTGATTGCTGGCGTTTGTCAAACATTATATACAGATAAGATGGAGCGCGAAAGTTAATGATTTTATATAAGAGTACGGCAGTAGTATACTGACGTTTCGTATCCGTACGCGACCAGCCTAGCCTCCTTCGGTAAGGGGTGACATGATCCCTCCGCTTTATCCCATAAATGTACCTAGCACATGAGTTCTGCAGCTTTTGCAGTCTGACTTTTTGTTTGTTCGTAGCGTCTAGTATAACTGTGGAGCAATAGTCAAGGAGTGGAAAAATGAGAGACTGCACTAGACGCCTGCGGATTAGTTCGGTGGTGCAGGATCGGAAGAACCGTAGAGAGTACAGGACTCGATTTACTTTACTAACTACTTTATCAAAATGAGGTTTCCATGATAACGTCCGATCCAGCACCACCCCGAGGCTCAACACTGTCTCGGCGAAAGGGATGATGGCCCCATGTCCCAGACTCACTCCTGGCAAATCCATATTAATTAAACGATTGACGATGGTCGATGTCGGCGCAAAGAATATGGCTTGGGTTTTGCTCGGATTGAGCCGAAGGCCAGACGCCGCCGACACAGCCCCAGCCGCCGCAGACAGCTGTGCAGCTCCACTCTCCAGCTCGTCGTATGGTACTTGCGTGTATACTTGTAAGTCGTCCGCGTATAGTATGTGGTGTATGGTGTCGTTTTGAAAAAGGTCTTGCACGTCGTTTATGTATAAACAGAACAACAAAGGTCCCAGCACTGACCCCTGCGGAACACCGAGATTAGTCGTGATCCAATCAAAAGAAACGTTTTTATTTAAAACTTGCTGCTTTATACCTTGTAAATACATGTGTATCCAACAAAGGACAGAGCGTGATAGACCCAACTTGCTTAGCTTGCGTAGCAGTATCGAGTGAGAGATGGTGTCAAACGCTTTCGAAAAGTCAAACAATAATGCTACTGTAACAAGTTTCTTGTCAAAGCCAGATCTGATATCGTCGGTCAGTTTTATTAAAGCTGTGGCAGTGCTATGATTTTTTCTGAAACCAGTTTGAAGCGGGTCGAGGATGCCTTTTTTCATGATGTAATCTGTTAGTTGTTCGTGGACTAATTTTTCAAGGACCTTGGAGAGAAAGCAAAGTAAGGCAATAGGTCGAAAATCTGAAGGGGATGATGATGCAGATTTCTTTTTAAGTGGCATTAACTGTGCTTTCTTCCAAGTGCCCGGGAAAAGGCCCTTGTCCAAAGATGAGTTGAATAAACGAACTAGAAATGGGCCTATAGTGGGAAGAGCTTTAGCGACAATACCTTGCGGAATCTCGTCCTCCCCTCTTGCCTGCGAAGTAAAGTGAGCAACGGCTAGAATAACGTCGGCAAGTGACACGTGATGAAAAGAAAAACCATCCGCAGGCGCAGAATTGATTATTTCAGTCACTTGATCAAGAGTATCAGTAGGGGAGCGAGAAACAGCCGCAAAGTGATTGTTCAGCTCATTCAATGAGAAACCGTGAAGCCCTTCTGTGGACTTAGGGAGAAGTTCAAGGCTTCGAAGCTTACTCAAAAGATTCCCATTATTATCCATCGTTGCTTTGAGGCTGTCATTGATGTAATTAGTACGTTTCTGTGCTGTATTTTCCGTTATGTATCTTCGCAGTCTGAAATATTCGTCTAGAAATGATCGATCGCGTGTACGTTTATAGCGCCTCAAGGCTGAGTCTCGTTTTTGGTGCAGTAATTGCAGGTCACTATCTATCCAAGGGGGACGTCGCTTTTTTGGTATAAAGGTTTTGTGTGGTGCTAATGTGTCTATAGTGGAAGTGAGGTTGTCAGTGAGTTGCGTTACCATGTCAGTCAAATCTGGCGCGTCGGTGTTAAATAGCGACCAATCACAACCCCTCAATAGCGTGTTCAATTCAATACTGTTAATCTTATTGAACTGCCTGTAAGTAAAAGACTCACAGGGTGGTTTTGGTATGTATATATCAATGGCAACACCTATAAGATTGTGGTCGTTGTGATAGGGCGCGGGTTCGTTCTTCGTGTCCGTGATTGTGTCGCTGCAGCCAACAAAAATAGCATCAATCCATGTGCCAGGTGTGGTGCGGAAATGAGTGGGTCCGTGATCGACTATCTTCAGGGCTAGCTCGTTAGTAACGTCTCGTAAGTATGTAGCGTCATTCGATTTTTGGAGTCGATTAATGTTGAAGTCGCCCATAACTATTTTTGAATTATATTTACGAGAGTGAAGCTTAAGATGGTTTATGAAGCCGGCGATATTTGCAACAGTCACGTCTGGGGGTTTGTAGGCTACGGAGAAAAATATCGGTTCAGATTTGTCTACATTTATGAAACCCATGATGTATTCCATGGTGTTGAGTTTGCCTGAGCCAGTAGTGTCTGATGTAGCGAGTACAGTGACCTGAAAGAAGTCACGTACATATATAGCTACACCACCCCCCGCGTATTACGGTCCTGTCGAATTAGCGAGTAGCCCTTGATATTTACCACTGAGTCATCTATCTCCGGACCAAAACGCGTTTCCGCCACACCTAGTATGTCATACAACGGATTGTCAATGAGGAACTGCCGAACCTCATCAATGTGCTTTTTAAGTGAGCAAGCATTGAGGAAGCCCGCCCTTAGCCTTTTCCCTGAGCATACGAGTGCAACACGAGCACTCCGAGATAGTCACGCAGATGTATTAGAGGCAGCGGGTGCCTGTGCTGACAAGGGATTAGCGTAAGTTGCTGCCAATTCCGCAAGGTCTGCAGCCGACTTGAAAACGTGTGTCCTTTCCCCATCGCTTCGTTTAACCAGGAATGAGCCTTTTCGATGCCAAACGTATTTAAACCCGTGACTCTTGGCTATTAGTTTTAAGCTTATAAAATATTTATAATTCTGTTTGGCAAGCACTTCGTTGATAAATATTTTTGTACCAAATGCTTTTTGCCTATCAGCCGGGTCGAGAAGCGATAGGTCCAGGTCACTCGTATGCAGTAAATGAAAAGTTCGTTTCGCGCCGAGAATTTTCGTCACGGTTTCGGACGAACGCAAACGCACCAAGAAAGACAGTGGGCGAGTGTCACTCGTACTAGCAGAGCTGCCCTGCTGCTCTTTCGATACGGAGAGTCGACAAGAGACGATATCATCCAACGAAAACGTGTCTAACAGTACGTGAAAAACTGTGAATGCGACTTTTTTTAAGATTAAATTCTTTAGCCCGGATGAAGCTTGACACGAGGAGCTCAGTATTATCGTTGGATGATATAGCTGATGAAGTGTCGTATCTATTATCAGACTGCAAAGGAGAGAGCGTGCTCTTGTTATTTTCGTTGATGACATTGACAGCGGCTGATAATTTACTCTCGAATGTTACAAATTTCGCATCGAGACAGCTAGATTGTTCTTTTACTTTATCGCGAAGCATTTCGCACTCCTTCGCAGTCGAATTCAATTGATTTGTTCGCTCAACCAACCGCGTTTCTAATGAATCCACTTTAGATTCGAGATTGCCGATTATCTGAACTAGACTCGGTAAGAGAGACAGAGAAGCGGCAATTTCCTCCAGCCTGGAAGCAATAGACTCCTGTTGGGAGGTAATCGCATCTTGTACAGCGTCGCGCACGGAGTTGGCATACGTTACGAGTGTAGAAACAACGGTGCCATTCTTGACTAGCGAAGTGTCGAGACGATAGGTGCTGTTTCGCGACGAAGAGTTGAGAGATGGAGATGGTGACGGAGAAGGTGAGACGCCGAGGTTAGAACTTGCTACTGACTTGGTGCTGCAACCCGATGACTTTGTAGCTTCCAATTCAACAGGTATCGTGCGATCAGTCATCGTGGATAAGGACGAATTTTTGGTGTCATAGTTTTTGGCGCTAGTTACAAACGCTGCTGTTGTTGGTGTTGTTGTTGTTGTTTTTGTCAGTGATGTTGATGCTGGCTTCGCTTTTATCACTCCTGCCTACCAGAGATGTGTTGTGATTCGCAACATTTATTTTCGAGACATTTGATCCTCTCGCGTGAATAGATTTGGATGAGTTATTGCTGGTGTTGTAACTGGTGCTGTTGTCGTTGCTATTCGTGTTGCTGCCGCCTTTCCGAGTGTTAACTTTGGTCGTCAGGGATGTGCGAACTTTGGAGTTGGAGAGAACCGTGCGCTGCTCTCTAGAATCCTTCTGGAATGCAACCTGCTTTACAAGGCTTGGTGCCTTTGCGACCGCAACCGGGCGTGCTGGAGTCGAGGCTAGTAGAGGCGCGCTTGATGACGTTTCTTCTGACATTGACTTGTCCTTATTTTGCGAAAGTTCACCAGCTGTCTTGGGTTTAGAGTTTGTGAAAAGTGTTTTGCTGTCTTTGCAAAACAAAACAAAAGTTTAGACTTGTGTTTTTTTTGCACTTTCGTCAAATTTTCGCATACATCGTGGTAACATTTTTTGCACTGCGAACATCTCTCCAAAATTGCGTCTTTCCGATCCACATGTCGGCATATAGTGCATGACGTCGGCAATGTTGCTGGTTTCGGAGCCATTTGAGATTGAATGTGGATATAGATGTATTGCAGATAACAGCTAATAAAGCTGTACAGCCAGTTCCGTGGTTTGTTTTGATTTTGATGACGTGTGTGTGTGTGTGTGTGTGTGTGTGTGTGTGTGTGTGTGTGTGTGTGTGTGTGTGTGTGTGTGTGTGTGTGTGTGTGTGTGTGTGCGCGCGCGCGCGCGCGCGTGTGTGTGTGTGTAACAGTCTACACGGACTAGCTTACCTTTGTATGTTATGTGGCGCGAATTTCGGCAAGGTTTGCGATCTTTTATCTGACCGTTGATGTAATATACACCGCGGTGCGTTTTGTCGACGATGATGGTACGCCGACGAAGATGGTACACACCTCAGCGCTAGGAACTGCTGAAGATGGTAGGCCGGGGTGGCAGCCGCGGCGTAAAAATGCGTAAAAGTCGTAGCCGTTGACATACACTTCACTTCACACGACTTTTTATCACACTTACATCACTTTTATTACGCACTCAAAATTGCACACGGGTACAGCACAACCTACGGATTACAACAGTCCAGTTGTCTCGTTTAGATATAGGATAAAACCTTTGAAATTATCAAAAAAAAAGTCGGAGCCGTAGTGGCACACGTCACCTCGCTTCCCGCCACCTGGTGATTTTTCACCAAATTTGCGGCGCGTTGGATGACTAGTTTAAGTAAATGACATATTGTGTGTGTTTGTGTTGTGCTGGCTAAAGCTAGTAATGTTTATTAGTAGTAATGATTGTGTCGTGCTAACTAAAGCTAGTAATTCTGTGATTCGCGCTGTGCATTAAATTGCACGCGTGAATATAGAGAGCGGCAGCGCGATGTACCGTGCATGCACGCAGAGGTATAGAGTAATTCTACCAAGTAGGCGGCAGCGCTGCTTGGTACGAGTGTGACGATTGTAGATTGTGAGATGTTGCGTGTGTATGGTAGTTGTGTTGTTGTAATTTATTGAATATGGATGAGGTATGAATTTGATTCGATGATTGTGTGTGCTAGCTGGAGCTAGAACGTATGTAACTCGCGCCGTGCGTTTAATTGCACGCGCGGGTTTAGAGAGCGGCAGCGCGAAAGCGTGCCGAAGTGAGATTCGCTGTGCGCCGCGCGCGCGCACGCGAATTAAGAGGATTGGTCGAGCGAGGTGTGATAGCTCCTCGGCCAGGATTACTACCACTCCGGGTGGGGAACCCGGAAACTCTGTTAGATTCGCGTTTATTCCCGCCACGGTAGATGAAGTTAACAGTAAAATGAATTGTTGATTAGAGGGTTCGAATTTTATGTAACTTTATTCGCGGTTGGGGGAATCGGAGCGAGATGGCATCTTCTGTGCACTCGCAGAAAACGTGCCGACTTCGTCGGGATGCGGGGGTGCGGGCAGTAGCGATTATCGTGACAAAGCTGACCCTGTGCGTGTAAGGTATAGCTCGACCCGGACGAGCTTAGCACCGAGAGAACGCTGGAGGAATTGCGCGATCGAAGGTGGCGACCCAACGGGACGAGAGTCGATCCGAGTTTGGATGCGTCGAGATAAGTTTACGATTTCCGAAGAGTGCTTGCCTGCGACTACGGCCGAGGTGCAAAAACGCAAGCCTCTCACAAGGAAATCAGCTTCCCGGGGCTGGCGAGAGTACCAGCTGGCGCGGGAAGGGATGAATAGAGAGATCCACCGCTGTGCACTTCGAATCAAGGGCCCTTGCTTCGAATGAGCCGGTGGAGGTGACTGAATCGCACCGACATGTGCAACCACCGTCACGCACGTGAAGCGCATGAGGCGCTGCCACACTCATTGTTTACCGATGTTTGCGCGAGCGTTGGGGTTAGAGAGTCGATCTTCTCACGCCATGCATGAAGACTTGCCTTCGAAGTGCTCCCGCGCTCCTTGATAGTTGCGCTTTCATCTAATATTTGCGCATCCGAACTTAATAACTGCAATCACAATGAATTGGTTTCAAAATATAATGTCAAAGCATAAAATTTCTATAAAATATATAGATTTGTTCCCTGCCATTCACAACAACTAATCTGCTTAACGGCCGTCACCATTCCCGAGAAAGAATCAACTTTTTATATTTTGATTTACATTACATTAACTTTAGCAATAATATTTAAGAATATTAAATTTTGAGGATATAATCTTTAAACAATTAAAATATTCCTTATTATCACTTTGTTATCTAGAAAAATGTCTCATCTTTTCAATGCTTTTTCATTTTTTAAATTCTATGTTTTAATATATGACACTGTTATATACGTTGACTACAGAAGATTACGCAGATCATTTCATATAAAGTTTAGTTTTAGCCAATCAGCTCAATTCTTAAGCGCAATAGCCTCGTGTCAATAATGTTAGTGTCAACCAATCACAAGTTTATTTCCATCGGACTTGGCCAATCATAATCGCCTTATTTTGACTTCTTTTTCCTCTCGTCACTAACTTTTTCAAGATAGGAAAATAATAAGGTAAAAAAATAGTAAAAGGAGCATCCACACAGTCATCGTCATATTCGCGCTACCAATCATACTATAAATTACAGGCACTCCAACTAAAATCTTGTAACACGAATGAGTAACAAATATATTTTCTTATAAAACAATGACGGTCCCTGTGGAGTGGAGAAAGAACTAGTCGACTCGCCTTCCACCACATGTACACCTGAGTAATAGCGTTTCGAAAATAACCGAATACACGTTAACACGAGCAGAGGAATGGGCAGACCGACAGCTACGTCTCGTAAAGCGGGCGGCGCGTCACGTGCATCGGATGGGGCCGACAATCGCTGTAACACGCACCCTCCTCGCCTATACCATGGCGGCGGCTATTGTTTTAAAAAGCGACAAAAGAGGCAAAATAAAGATCGCGGCGTTGATTGCACCATTCGACGGACCGGCCAGTTTTTCATTTCGGGCGAGGGCGCGAAAGGACGCTATTTCGACGTCGCCACGGCTGAAGTATGTGTAGCGAATGACAACGCGATGCAGTTGCGCGAGTGACCAATAGCCCGCGATGCATCGACGCCAGCCGTGTTATGTGAGTGCGGAGAGAGTGGTTGCGGCCCGCGTGAGAGGTGTCTGTAATTTCTCTTTTATTTGAAATGCAGGAAATGAAGAAACTTGCTTCGATTGAATTTCAACTAACGATACGGGCTTCGAAATCACTATCGGTAGCGAAATGAATTTCAAATATACCTCAAAGTGGATAAATTTAAGAAAATATATTTCCAAACTGATTTACTTGGTCTTCAGTGTCATTTAAAATGTCGGCAAAATGTTTTTCGTAACGTAATCAAATGTTAGTTTATACGCACGCATGACGTTCTACAATTACTTACATCCAATCGCCTACAGCAGGCCTCGTGATCGATCGCGGACGGCATATTGGCAGTAGCTTGCTAACCCCTCCATCTTCAGCCTGCAGGCCTCTAATGGCCGCTTCTTCGCGTCACCCGATGCATTTACCTACCCTCGGCCAAAGTAGGCCTACTACTCCGATGAATAGCGCGGAGCATGCGACCGGGGAGTGCTCGCCTCCCGAAATCGCTTGTCATTCCCTTTGATATCAAAGGGAAATTCTATAGAACGGCATTCGGATAGCGAATGGACCGGGATTCGCGAGGGGTCGGACTAGCGCGTTGCAACGCCTGCGATTCGATTATAAGCGGCTTTTAAATACTGCGATCACCGTGAGGGCGTTGTTTCTAAATAACTGTAATGACAGCTGATCTCACTAATTCCCGTTTGAAATTGGCAAAAATGTGAAACGGAAATCAAATATTAGCTGAGATACTATCACTGAAAACGATAGGACGCTTTTTTTACTCGGAAAAATGAATTACGTGTTTTATTTGATTGATTCCTATGGTGCGATAAATAATAATTTTGCTTTTTCACAATTAATAAATTAACTCGTGATTTGTAATTCAAAGTCGGCGAGATAAGGTATAAATAATGTTAAAACTGAAATCGCTGCAATTTTATCTTATCATTAACAATTTTCTAATGCAAGATAATTAATCCTCACAACATTTATCCTTAAGCAAGTCCCTAATGCATTTGCGTGCTCCTTATAGCGATTTGAATTGCATTCCCATTCGTGCGTACTATATCGATCATAGCATCCCGTGGCCTGCTTCCCTACGCCCCGATTCAATTCAATGCCACTCAATCAGTCAATGTAACACGTATGCGTACGCAAGCGCATTCACGTATCGCAATGAAACTATGCGCATGATTCCGGAACGTTAAGGACCAAATTTAAAATGGTTTTATTAGCACCAGTTTTAAAAATCACGGATGCGAATCTTTAAACGTGTAATAATTCATATACAGAAGTAACTTATGCGGTTCATAATAATAAAACTATGTGAGGATTTGTAAAAACAAAAGATATAGTTGTATATGCATCACTGTTAGTATAATACATTCTTCTATCCTTAGTATAGTTTAACAGTAATATCAATTCAGCTTTTTTTTCCTTTTTCTTTTTCTTATATGCTTTCGTTTTCCCAATACCTTTATTATTATTACAACTTCAATAATGTCATCATTTCTCAACAATGTAAATGGATAAAGCAATTATAAAAATACAAGAATAGTTTCTAACTCAAGATCAACAGTTATTACGATAGTTTTCCACCGAAATGCTTCTACAAGAATTTCTGAGTTCAAAACCAATAAGGTGAAGTACACAATAACTGGACAGATTTTGAGCACAATCACAAACACACGACGTTTTCAAAACCAATAGGAGGAATTTTTTCAAACTTTTAAATCTAGATATTGATTTGTAATCCATTTAATTAATTTATTCACAGAAAAACTCATTTTCATGCTTATTTATATTAAAAAAGTAAGTTTGAAAAAATATGTGTAAGGCTTCTAAACTTAGACACCCTGTGTTGAACTGGGAGCAATACCGGGACAACACTTGAACCCTAAACTTGGACAATACGTACTACAAATGTTGCTTAAATTTTACCGGGCCCCAGATTTAAGTTGATTTCATCTAAATTAAAGTTAATTCCACATTGGTTCTGGTTAAAATTCCAGTTGAATCCAACTGAATATTTTTTATATAGTGATATTATTAAATATGTACAGCTATTGGGTATTGCTAACTGATAGGGATGGGACAAGGGTTCGGCTATCCTACATAACTCCGAAATCTTTTATTTCATATTCTAATGAATTAAAGACTTAAATTAACACGAAATTCATTTGATTGCATAGTTAATAGCATAAACTTCGCTATTGAATTTATATCTTTATCATATGTATAAATAATAGTACTGTTTTACTGATTTCCAGGTAATGGTCCCAATTTTCAGTCTGTCCAGGTATCGGGTACTTTACCTAATTAAAAACTAAAATAATCTTAAGAGCCCTGGGAATCAATTCTACGCAGTGTTAAAAATGTTTCATGCTTCTCATCTCAAGTAAATGGTATAGCAATTTCGGTGTAGTATTAAAATAATTTAAAAATAATTTCATTGTTTACTACTAATACATATGTTACAGTTTTATTAAATTGATAATCATATTATACTATTTCATCATGGTTATTCTTTTCAAAATTAAAAAAAAAAAAAAGAAAGTAACTGGGCAGCTAATATGGAATGTTTTGTTCTTATTTACTACTGATATTTTTTATCGATTGATTCCGATGTCATTATTCTACACGATTTTAACCATGAAATATTGAATACATATAAGACGTTAAAAATTAAGTATTTACTATACACTTACTTTTTGTTCAAATATACCTATATAACAGTGACCGACTTGCTAACCACATTCTACAATACTACTAAGCTGCATCCCAAGATAAGGTTAATTTTTAGCTACTTGATAGGTAGAAAGCTGGCTAAAATTTCCACGTTTTATACCCTGAAAAGAATTTCCCAAGATATTTAATTAGTTCAAAAATACTCCATGTACGCCTAACGATTCAAAAAATATTACTAAATAAAAAATCGTTGAACGCATTAAACTATTCTCTGAACCATCTTCTCACACACAAAACTAATCCTTCCAACCAAGCAAAAAAAACATATCACCTTCTTAAGCGAGCACCGAAAACTCTCCCAGGCTTCTTACAGCCCCACACATAAACGCAGGCGTGTGCGCGTAAGACGGCAGCCGTGTAAAGTCCTACAGCAAATAGGATTCTCCACGCGCGCTCCTACGTATATGGACCCCTCTTTTACACCGAGATAAATACAGGGAAAGACAGCCCCTTTGTTTCCCGTACGCGCATCAGAGACACCGGCAGTATCCGTGACGAATTCATGTACGTACGTGTACGTATGTGTGTGTGTGTAATCCCCGCGAATGACTTAACTAAACGCGGCCGCAGAAACGGGCCGTAGCGAATCCGCGCTTCGACCTCCCCCTTCCATGTTATTTTCCCATCTATATTCTAGTGCTAGATACGGCGCGTCGTAAACTAGTCGCCGCGTCTCTCGCTCGGCATCATGATTTTGCGAGTCGAGCTGCGGACACCCGCTGGACTCTCTTCCCTCTCTATCGCTCTCTCCATTTAGCTCTCGGTCCTCTCGTTCCGCCTGCTCCGATCATCGGGCTCCGTATCTTCGAGGCGCTTGATTATCTTCTATGATTATATATGTACAGTCTCAGCTGCAAGCTATATATGCAAATCCGCGGACTACAGACAACAACTGGGGTACAAAAATGGAAAAAATTTTTTTTGAGGGCACACCTACCACATAAGGTTTTTTCGGTTCTTTGGGGGTCCCCAACATGAAAATACTCGTGAACATTCATTATCCATTGCCAAACTTTCTTGCCGACGAAATCAATTTTTCTTATGGAAATTTAACATGGGAAAAGTGGACGAAAATTAGTCATTCATGATTAAACAATAGCAAACTATTGAAGAGGCCAAACCAAATTCTACAAAAAAGCGATTAAAGCTGAAGAAAAGAGCTTTAATTTGAGATGAGAATCGTTAAAATCGGTCGATTCTGTGCAAAGCTACGTGAAGTTGAAAATGGCGAAAAATGACAAAAATTTGAAGAATTACGTGGGTTTGAAAAAAATCGCTCTTTTTCGTCATTATTCGCTATTTTCAAATTCACCTATCTTTGCACAGAATCGACCGATTTTAACGATTCTCATCTCAAATTAAAGCTCTTTTCTTCAACTTTAATCGCTTTTTTGTAGAATTTGGTTTGGCCTCTTCAATAGTTTGCTATTGGTTAATCATCAATGACTACTTTTCGTCCATTTTACCGATGTTAAATTTCCATAAGAAAAATTGATTTCGTCGGCAAAAAAGTTTGGCAACGGATAATGAGTGTTCACGAGTATTTTCATGTTGAGGGACTCCCAAAGAACCGAAAAAACCTTATGTGGTAGGTGTGCCCTCAAAAAAAATTTTTTCCGTTTTTGTACTCCAGTTGTTGTCTGTAGTCCGCGAATTTGCACATATGTCGCCGATGATATGGACAATTTGATTGAAAAATGAATACTATATAATATATGAAAATTACAATTTTTCCCTAGGCAAAAATCATTTATTTTTTCAATATCTATATAAGAAATGGAAAAAAAATTGACAAAAAATCGGTTTGAAAATGCGAATTCCCGCCAATGATTTTCTCGTATAAAGATAGTGCAAGTAAACAAATTTATAAATTGAGAGAATGATAAACTGAAAAATTATTCATAGTCGTGAAAATTATAATGCCCATCCACTCTCTTTTACTAATGAATTCAGACAAATTTAATAAATTCAAGAGTTATATTCTTTTTCACTTATTGTTCTCCACTTCGACTTTCATCGTAAACAAGTCTATACCTTCCAAACCGTTGACTTTCGCCATAAGCTTCTACAAAAACAAAGAGCAATTGCATACGGATCGCCGACCAACGTACTCTCGACTCATGACCCCCCTACCACCTTTCACTCACCGCAGGCACGCAAATTTATTTAAAATTATTCACAACCAAGCCTCCCCGCAAAAAAATCCTGCATAAACAATCTTCCCCTGAAAAAAACCGCGTTGCATCCAAACGATCGACAAATCCATTTTTCCAGCCCCCTCGTGTCGCGCACTTCTGCGCAAGACTGTCCGGCTCATATACCTCTCTATCTCTCTCCCCTCGTCTATTATCGCTGCGTGCTCTCAATATACTCGTCGCGCATAAGTCGCAGGCGCGCCGCTGGGGGTCAAAAGGGAAGAGAGAGAGAGAGAGAGAGAAAGAGAGAGTGAGAGCGAGAAGAGAAACGACTCAAAGTTTACATAGGAATGTCTGATTTGCGGCACCACGACTACGACGACTTCGATGGGGAGGTTGCGTCCTTCGGGCGCGCCGTGAAAGTGACGCGAAATCCGCGCTAATTACCCCTCTGCCAATTAGGCAAATCAGAGAGTAAGGAGAGAAGAGCTACTGCTATACTACTGCTCTACCCTCGGCTAGGGAGTAGATCTCTTGGAGACTCCGCGTGCAGACTCTCTCTCTCTCCCACCTCTAGTGACGATGTTGTCGACGTCGCGGATCACGAGAACAATTACCTAACCCGACGTCTGACAATTCCATCCATATATCTATATATGTGCATTGATGTGTATGCGCGCCTGTGAGTATGGGTATGTATCTATATATATGCTATATATGGATATCCGTCTTTGGCTGTCTCCGCAGATGGGCTACGGAGTGTGTGTATGTGTACCGAGTGATAATTAGATATATTATATAAAGCGTGTATCCGCGTGTACGCGCTGCAGAATGACGAATGGCCTGACTATTATTAGGCTGGATTCCAGATTGTATCAAGGGAGTAACGATAACATTGTACATTTGCATTTAGTTGAATAATGTCAGTGTATGGATAGGTACATCTGTACAAGAATTCATGTTAGTTTGCCTTAGAGCATGCCGCACAGTAGTACATAGAAAGTATCATAAATTGGATATCACATACTTTATAGTTCCTGTATTGAAAATACTTGACAAATTAAGACAAGTTTTTGTGTGCGGCATTACGCCATTACTCTTGGGGTAATAGTAATCAGCCTCGAGGTAATGGCAATCACGAGATATAAATAAGTCTTTTTAGAAGTAAAAAAGCACGTGGAAAAGAATTTACAATTATATGTTCAACGCTTTTATTAGAAAAATAAGTTTACATTTTGTCAACATTAATAAATATGTAATTATGCGGTAGCGGAAAAATGATTATTTGAGTCATATTCCCCATTTAATGAAGAGACCGCTAGAGTCACGTAACCATAAATGTTCGTCTACATGATTATTTATCGATTAAAAAATACATCTAAAATTGTTAGTCAACGTAGTTTCGCTTTTCACGTAAGCAAATCAATGCGATTGCACTTACCCATAAAGGCGAGCAAAATTACCCCAAATTTACTTTTATTTTGCAAAATTAAATAAAAATTAATGCAAAAGCTTTTACTTTGGATTTTTTGTTGTATACTTCATAATAGAAATATTATTTACTTGTTAGAACTTGTTAAAAGTATGAATTAATAAGGAGAACTATATGTGAAACCGCAATTAATGAGTCAGTTTTCTTAAATCAAAAGTACCGAGATTTTAAATTGCTCATAATTTTTTAGATATTCAAAATTATTAATCACATTTTTAACGTAAAAAAGCTGCGTATATCATAATTATAATAATTATTACATTATACACAAACGGTTTAATTTAACAATTTTAATTTTGTTTTATCAATTCTTTTTATTGCATCGTATGAATGTAACCTATAAAACACCATTTAAGTTTTTTGATTCAAACATAATATTCATCATTTATTTGAATTCGGGATTTGTAATTTTAATAAAAATATAAATTAGTTGATTAATTATTGTAAATGGCATGTCTTAAGTTCAGGATTCTACATTTTTAAAATATAAAAATACAATAAAATAATTCATTTATTCTATTTTAATTATTTATTAGGTCTATATAAATACTTGAGTTTCTAAATTCAAATCTAGCACATTTTCCATCTAAAAAAATTCAAATATTCGCGCTTTTTTCAAATAACCAATCACATCGAGTCTTTAATTGAGCCACTACTTCCGACCTTAATTTGTTTATAATTTTTGCATGATATTAATATATTTTCGGAATCAATTGTATTTGAATGAAAATCTGAGGGCACGTTACACAAGACTCCACATACAATCAGTTTCCTAGTACAATAAATTTTATCAAGTATGTTATTTCTACCACCATTCATCTTATCCACTGTCTCATTTCCGTAACACTTCGAGGCGAACAAAAGCCAAATTCACAGTACAAACAGATCTTTAATTTGTTTGAAAGAAGCAGGCAAATAAAAGAAAAGTGACGCTGTGCAATCTTGTAGGAAATAAGACACGGCGCACAAGACATATGGCTTGTGTGACATACCCGTCTGTACGAGATAATGAAGGAACAAGACGAATTTGCTCGACGTTTTTCCTGGTTTTGCGCAACGCGCGTCGCTGTGGGTACTTCATGTATATAGCGGAACACAGCGAGGGCGATATTGACGATACAAGCGGGCGCGTGTGTGTTGTCTATAGGCATGGCAAGAGCCACGGCCACCCTTTGTGTGCTCGCAGCCGCTGAGCAAACGTCCGAGTTGCTCGACATGTTGTGCAACGCGCATGTAACCAGAGGTCAGCGGTATATTGGACTATTAGACGACAAGCAAGCGTTCTCGCGCGGCTTGATAAAGCCCAAAAGCTGCAAAGAACACATACGCAGCAGATTTCGTTGGTTTTTGTTTTTATTTTTTTTTTGTCAGGAAAACTTTTTATTAAACTTATCGTGTTATTTTTTGGCACACATAAGGTATTTCTATATATTTATTGAACTTATAATTACCGTGAATTAAAAATATCTGTTATTGTAAAAATTTTAATACATAAAATAAAAAATGTATGATTTGATAAAAATAAAATTTAATAAGATCATTGGATAACACTGCTAATTTATTGTGTTGATTAAAATATGGGTGATTTTAATCTGGAATCTTTCGCTCTATATGCCAAGTAATCTTTTAAGGTCCTAACTAAACTTAGAGAAAGGGTTAACAAATCATTCAGTGTAGGAAAGTTTAAAAACAATCATAAGAAATAAAGTTACAGAAGAGTTTCATAATTAAAATACAATATTAACTTCGTGCGAACAAATAGGTAAAGCAAATACAATTTTCATGGTTGTTCTTCATTGAATCATTCACATTTAAAAACAACTGTCGATTAAATATGTATATAACTCGAGCTCATATCTGGGCCTATTGTGGCGTTCTTTATATACCTATATAAAGCCAAAAAGATTTTTCAATAATATTTTTAGAGAAATATATTTGGTCATCGCTTTTCTCCAAATATATACGTATTTTCGTTTTAATGCGCTCATGTAATTATTATTCTAAGATACTTTTAACTCTTAAAGGACACGCTATTTGTATGAGAAGTTATAGGTTTATTTTTTTATAATTTTACATAAAAATTTAACTGGACACTTTTGAAAATTTGCTCCGCAAAGTAAATATACTTGTAATTGTGGAATTTCTGATAAAGATATTATTTGAGCATAATTTCATAACTGTTGACGAGGTCACTGGGACCCACAGTATCCTTAATTTTAAAAAAATTATCAATTTTTTTATAAAGCCAGAATATTTATTAGAATATTCTTAAACTCACGGATTCCAGCGCGCATTTTCCAAAATTGTTATTATCTCTCGAAACCCGATGTCATTGTGTTATAGTTAAAATGAAAATGAACTTTAAACTATTTTAATAGAAAAATCAATTTATTTTAAGACTGTAAAATTTTATTTTATATCAAAATAGCGTGTCTCTTTTCCCTATAAGAAACCGAAAGAAATAAGTTTTGAACGATTATAATATGAATACAAAGATTACCAATGAAGTTTTAATATCTTAAATGAAGTCTCGAATGAACATAAGTGCATCGTATGGGTATCACAAGGAACACAATACCTTAGCAAATTTCAAACTCTTAATAATATTACTATTTTATATAAATTGCAGGCATAAAATCCTCAAAGGAAGTCTTCGGAGAAGTAGATAAAAGCACCGGTTTCATCTCGCCAAAAAGTGAAGTCCACGTACAGTTATACCCGTCTTTAAAGCACATTCAACATTTAAGAATATGAATAAATTTAATTTATCTCGAATGCAGCCGTACACTCCGTAACCCATAAAAAATTTTACACTCATCCTCGAGACCATCCGCGCGGATTATGCAAATTCGACCGCAGGAGAAAGAGAGTAACTCGTCAAACTTATAAGACAAAAAAGACTGTCGCGGACGTTTACAGCTTTGGCAAACACGTATATAATACGTATAGGCGCTCTTGCGCGAGCACTACGACATTTTCATCTCTCGGAGCTCGGAAATCCGCGTGGCGAATGGAGATACCCGGGCCGAAATACCGCACACAGCCGGGCATGTATAGCTAAAATAAAACAATGTACGAAAGGCAAAAGGTGAGAGAAAAAAGTTCGGGGTTGTGCGGCGACGGCGTAATTGCGGTCGACGACGTGGCCTCTATAAGACTGCATATCGTACGTGTATGTACACACACACACACACACACACACAGATATGCGTGTATAGAATATTATCTCCGACGTGTATGGTGTTTTTGCCACCCCTTTCCCAGCAACGGGCGCAGCGCGAGCGCGCGGCTAGTCCGAAATGTCGATGCTTCATATGCTAATCGACGCGCGCAATTAGCATAGCGCGCCCGTAAAGTCACGAGAAAAAGCCCTCTTTCTCCATCCCCCTCCACCTCTCTTTTCTAGCTATTGCTATCGCCACAGCGACGAGGTCCGTTCCCTCGTAAATTCGTCGATATGCGCGCGTGTGGGCTATATAATATGCGCGCGCGCGAGGGTAAAAAAGCGCGTCGATTACACACATACACGCGGGGTGGAATACAATGGACGCGCATCACTTTTTCGGACAGTGCGGTATTAACACAAAGGAGAGACGGAGTCAATATCGTAAACATTCCGCGCGCGCGCGCGCGCGACAATGGCATCCGAGAGCATGAGGAGCCGCTCGACGGCGATAAATTCGTCGATATGAACTATGCCGAGAGCGAGACGATGATGGGGACGAGAGTAGCGCAATGTAGCTGTCGCGAAAATTAAGGTCTGTACCGACGCCTCGGCGTATGTAGCGCTATTTCATCATTTGTTTTTTGGACCCATCGGAATATTCACTAATTCTTAGTGGTAATATACTATTTCATTAGTGAATATTCACTATTTACAATTAGTCAAATTTACTGTTTTTAAATTCTGAATATTGACTAATAAAATAGTATATTTCAAATTAGATGTTGTTGAATGATTAAACTGGATGAATACGATTTTTCGTGTGAAAGTTAAAAACCAATTTTTTGTATTAAGTATAACTGCTTTTATTAATAACCATTAAGCGTGCCTTGATAATTATGAAAGAATATTTGCACAATTTAATATAACATCTGTAACTACACGCGAACTGTTTCACGGAGAAATATAGTGTAGTAAAAATTACTATTTTTTACAGGAAACGTGGAACAGGCTCATTTTCTCATGAAAATTAGTACAATTCATATTGAAAATTGCTATTTACACACTAAAAATTGTAATAGCAATTATTACTATAAATTGTAGTAATCTTCATGAAAATATGAATCTGTCCCACGGCTACCAGCTAAAATAGACATTTTTACTACAAAATTTATCTCCGTGGATGGCAATTAATTATAACGTACGTTGATGATATTTCTAACAATTTTCTGAAATGATTTACTAATTATCCTGAATAAACCGTTTTATTCAAAATAAGAAGAAACATTCATTATGTAGTTAGAAACACGTATCACAAGAGTAACTGTTCCCCCTACAGATGGCAGCACAAGCTGGAGCGCCTGTTGAGGCATGAAAGGCCTGCTTTATATAATACAACGCCGCTAAAGTTAACAAACACTCTAAAATTATTACTCCACATAGAGATGAATTACAAAATGCTTTTTAATAAATTTAAACAATCATTCAGTCAGTCATATTTTTTTAATGTTAATTTTTGTCAAACTATGCGATAAAATAAAACAAAACTCAAGAATTTGTCGACATTAAAAAAAAAATAATTATAACGATGAAAAAAGCAGCCAGTGATAAAGACAAACATATCTATAATTCAAAAATACCGTCAGCTTATGCCATTGCATATTTTCAATCGCGTCGAAACACTCCCTCACGACGACCGCATTTGAAACCCTTCCAAAACCACTTCGCCACAAATATCGTCTTTATCCACCACCCGCTACGAAAACCAACCATCCCCCGACTCCATAACACTTTCTTCTCCGCGCACGCATACGTATTTCCTCTTGTTGCTCGAGTCTCTCTCACACACACGCAAACACATACACACAACTATATGCCAACTTCTGCGCGTAACGGCCGGACTCCTCGTCAATATCATAAAATGTGCGTAATACAGTGCGGGGTGTCAAAGAGCGCCCGTTGGAAACTGGAACGTTAACTGCATCTCGTAAATTCGTCGATATATGCAAAGCGAAGCTTCCAGTTCGCCTCTTCTCTCTCTCTCTCTCTCTCTCTCTCTCTCTCTCTCTCTCTCTCTCTCTCTCTCTCTCTCTCTCTCTCTCTCTCTCTCTCTCTCTCTCTCTCTCTCTCTCTCTCTCTCCTTTTCTCACTCTCTCCGACCCCTTTTTGGCACTTCTTCCCTTTGTTCTCGACGACGCGTCTCATTTACTCCCTTTTTTTTCCTCGCATGATGTAGGATTGCCTTTATCCTTGTTTATTTTTGTACAACTTTTTTTCGGCGCCTTCTCTCATTATGCCTACATTTGTACACCCTTTGTGTTCTAACAACTCCATCGCGCGGCAAATATATTTCATATTTTTGTTCCGGATAGACGCTTCATTTTCTTTTATTTTTTTTCTGCTGCTGCACAATAAGCACGGGGCTGCAGGCACTTATGTATTTGCACAGCGATGATAAATTCGTCGATATACGCACGCAAGGCCGTAGCCTGTAGCCCCCGGGCTCCGCGAACTGACGTGCGGTATCGCCCGACGGCGCGATTGCGGACAAATTTACATTGTGTATACTGTACACCTGAAAACGGCCAGCAAGTTTTTTTTTTCGTTTCCCGCTCGTCCTTCGGGCAGGTATACCATATGCATACAGCGGTGTTCTGGTTCAGCAGAGCGTTCATTTACATTGTAATTGTGAGAATCGCAGAATGCAGCAATTTTTTGCCAGTCTAGATGGACGCGCGAGAACGTTTAGATTTTTATCGAATCACTGTATTGTCAATGTATGAGCGTTTTTTTTTTTGCCAGACTTGTAACGACATTGTAACAGTGCAACTCTTGCGTAAAGAGTCGAGTGAATATTCTTTTTTGTAACACATGCACGATTTTCGCCGATTTTCGATCTAAAAATAGGGTCCTAAAGTAATTTTTTTTTTTTACCGACGGGAAAAAAATACTATTTTGCCCGGCAGGCGCAAAAGAATCTTTGGATAGATACTTTTGCGTGACCTTTGGATGACTTTTGAGTCCGCTGCTCTAAGGTTATGTAAAATCGCATAAATTAATTTAGGCTCGCTTTTTAGGCTCAAAAATCCCGAAAATCAATACATGTATCACAAAAAATATGGTGTGCACCTAGGGCCAGTGGACCTTTTGATCTTGTGTGTTTGTAGTATTCGTCTTCGCTAGCTCATCTTTGACTCGTACTGCAAACTCCACACTCGGTCTAAAAAGGGCTACTTTACGCCCTGGGTATACAATATACTATTTTCGATTCAATTTAATTTTTCTGATGAATCATATGCAGATGAAAAACGTATGAAAGAAAGAAATACAATAAGAGGAATTTTTCCAATAATATATAAAGCACTAAGACTGTTATACCCGAAAAAATTGGTCTTAGATGCTCTTCATAATGTTATATAAAAGCTTTAGAGTGCACTAAATAATAGTAATTTGAAAAACTAGCTATCGACTTATTTAGGTCTTTGTAGAATTCTATTTCCCCTAGATTTTTCCATGGACAAAATCCTAAAACAGGGATTCCATATTTTGGCTGAAAGAAATGATATCGTGAAGCTTTAGCTAAACCCATGATGCGGAGGTGGGAAACTCTCCTTGTAAGTGGGATAATTTTCTACCACAAGATGGCACATCTTTATTATTATAATTCATAAAAAAGATATCAATTCTATTGCGATCACGCTTCAAGCAATATATTTTTCATGCAGAATAGTATTGATGGACAAAACCGTAAGCATCAAACCTTAATAAAGCGCAATAATTAACAGTAACTCTAAAAAAATGTCAACGGAAATGAAATTAATATCAGGGTGTAATTATTAGATATTTTACTATTGTGCATAGAGTAGTTGGTTAGAACCGTAACCGAAAATCACGCAAAACCGCTAAAAAAATTCAAGACCCGACGTTAAGAACTCAATCGTCTGGAAAGACTTATCTCTTTCCACTCGCGCATATTGTCCCAGCTGCGAATTCCTCACTCTCTCACCTCACACAAAGCCCGCGTACGCGTGATGGGGTCGAGGACGATAAAAAAGGCCGGGATCAGCGTCGCCGGCTATACGACACACACACAGAGAGAGAGAGAGAGAGAGAGAGAGAGAGAGAGAGAGAGAGAGAGAGAGAGAGAGAGAGAGAGAGACGTGTATCGATATGCAAACGGAGCTCTCGATCGTAAAGAGACCGCAATATCGGCGCGGGCCTCTTTAACAAAGATCGTCTCCGGGGCGCACGGGTACAAGAGTTCGCGCGGCCGTTTTATCCGCGCATTATCCTCGCGACGGGTATATAGGTATACGTACTCCAGTTTAAAGTTCGCTTATCTCGGAGGCGCAATCGATGCGCGACGCTTCGAACTCCCTCGTCTCTCTCTCTCCTGCTCTCGGGCTTAACGATAATCACGGCGTAAAGGTAAACTACAAATGCGCTCTTTATGCGCACCGCGAGGCTTAAAGCGCGCGGCCGACTTATATGCGCCGCAGATACGCGCCCGCGCTCTTGTGTCGAATGAGCCAGCCACCGACGCTCGCACGCCATTTTACGACGCGACGTCGGCGGTATGCGGTTGTACATATTATATATATATATGTAGATGCGTTCGAGTCGGTTTTTGTGGCACCTTTTTTTGCCTTCGGCGTGACGAGTGGAGAGTAGTGGCGCGCGAAAGGTGACGTGATAAAAGCTCACCCGAACTGGTTTAATGAGAAATGTTTTTACAAGTCCGGCAAATATATACATATACCTTGTTACGAGTCGAGAACATTTCGTCACGAGTTGTAGATACTTTATATTCTTTTCGAAAATAAATTTACAAGTTACCGTTTCTTTTCTACATTTGTTGTAAATTCCGTTGAATGATCTAAAAAGTTGAAACATATTTCAAATCTTTCGATATGCTATTCTAATATATCCTAAATGGATTCCCATTTCTAAATGTAGTGTCTTATAAGAGTCAAGTCGCTATTGAAGCAGTCTAAAATAAAAACTATATTTCAGATATTAAAAACTATATTAGCAGATGAATTTCGCCCCTAGTAACAGTAAAGCAAGAAAATTAAAATTAAAAACATTATTTGAAAAGTGATTAATCATATCATAATAAACAGGCGGGCAGGCAATATATTAGGATGAAAAGTCGATAATTAATACGAAAATTCATCATCTGCTGCTTGATATACGACATTATAAAATTGAATCATAAATGGATTACCAACGTGGATGCTCCTGGCAAAAAATAATGATGAAAGTCAATTACGCAAAAGAATCGCTCCGCTCCATGGTATATATGTATAATATACGAGACACATGGGGCCGCGGTAATATTGATAGACAATGACTCGGCTGTTATCGCAGCGCGCGGCCCCGTACAGTCTGTCATCGCCCTAACGAGGACATTATGCCTCGATTAATCTTCGATATTTATATTAGGACTTCATTTGGATGTAGAAGCGTCTCCTTACGTCGAGTTGGCGGTGGCCAGCGCGCGCATCTTCTGCGTCTTCTATAGATATAGCGTTGAGCAAACTCCCCGAGTTCTCGAGAAACGCAACGGGGAGAGGGAGGCTGGAAACTTTATTATCTCACAGGCACTGTGCAACTCAAGCCGCGGAAGGAGATTAATTAACCTTTGTTTATACTGAATTAGCGGTGAATCTGATCTCTGCATAGATATAGAGCTGATTAACGGAATAGATCAATGAGGGTGAGAAGACGATGTGGCTGCCTGGTGAAGACAAAACAACAGGCTCGAGAGCACGGAGTATATAGAAGAAAAGTAGTAGATAAGTGAACAGGAGCTCTTCGGATAGAATTTAATCATGGTTTTTGTTTTACAAAAGTAATTATTTTGCGGATTAAAAAAGAAAATCATGGTTAATATACTAATTTCAATAAGATTCCAAAACTATCATACAATGATAAATTAATGAAAGTAATTAAAATTTATGTTAATATAATTTTTATCAAGCTACCCAGCATGTTAACGAATTTCAAAATAAAATGAGAATATTTTGAAATTATTTTGGAAAAAATTTTGTTCAAATCCTACTCTTAGAAATTATGAAATATTGACTCGAAATTTTGCATGGTGGTAGTCGATAGTGTATGTGTGTGTGTGTGTGTGTGTGTGTGTGTGTGTGTGTGTGTGTGTGTGTGTGTGTGTGTGTGTGGGTGGGTGGGTGGGTACGTGGGTGCGTGCGTGCGTGTGTGTGTATATGTGTGTGTGCGTGCGTGCGTGCGTGCGTGCGCGCGCGCGCGCGCGTGTGTGTGTGTGTGTGTGTGTGTGTGTGTGTGTGTGTATTATTCCTAGCAATAGTGTACTGGTTTTTCATTGATAGAAATATATTCTTTTTAGTATCAAAAAAACTATGTAGCTCAATCGGTAACAGAAGGGCTATTGCAATGTCGGAACCGATTACAGGTTCATCCATCGAATTTCAGATTATTTAAACTGTTTTGAAGTTTTTCAAAATTATCGCAGCCA
This sequence comes from Torymus aiolomorphi, assembly GCA_036365515.1. NCBI lineage: Eukaryota > Metazoa > Arthropoda > Insecta > Hymenoptera > Torymidae > Torymus > Torymus aiolomorphi. The sequence goes on from CM070876.1 coordinate 32,492,826, forward strand.
GCCGCCATTTATACCGAGTTAAAGAACAATAATTGATACAAAAAAACTAGTAAAAAATAAATATATCTAATTGTATAGGTAGGTAGTTGTGAAATAAATCACTCAAGATCCTTCCAAACAGACATTTTTTAAAAATATTTTAAAATTTTTTTCTAACGTTTTAGAAGCATTTTTTAAGTTTCTCTCTTCAGAGACTAAAGCAACAAAATTAAAATAACAATTTATCATTGAACAATTTTTTCAATGTTAACGTAAACAAACGTATCACAACTTTATCTCACCTCAAAAGATTAACTCGTTTTATTCGTGCATAAAAATATTGCACGTTGTCAAAATTGCAACAAATAGCCGACCGTAATACGTCACACTGTCCATGATTGAAAAAAATCAAGACAGCGGCAAGGCGCTTTCGCCTGGATGGTAAACCTCAAGCGTCAAAGTAACATTCAAACGCGACGGTGCTACGACAGGTGTATTTATACTCTAATTTCAGTTGGTGGGGAGGGCATGACAACGGCTTCGCATGTCAGTGCTCTCGTACACTTGTTTTTTTTACAAAAGAGTTTATCTCTAGTTTTCGTTGATTGGTTAATAATGTCAATTGTTGTTTTAAAATCGCTTTTTAACTTGATAGTCTCATTGATTCTATTCATGTTGTTGTTTGTATTATAAATATGTAACATTTCGGAAAACAATAATTTTCTTTTCCTATTTTCATTGTCTAAAATTTTGATATTGTCTAAATTTATTTTATATTTTGTGGCATGTATATGTTCGACCAAAACTGATTTTTTATCATCATTTTTTATACAAAGTTTATGTTCATAAATACGCTTTTTGAGTTTTACAATCATTACAGCTTATCTTATAAACTACATTATTTATAGACATTTTACCTATTGTATCTTTTCCTAATGTAACATATTTGGTAAACTTATTAATTGGTTTGTTTATGACTTTATAGTTATGTCTTGATAAAATATTTTTTAGTTTGAAACTAAGGTCTTTAATATACGGTAAAACAACAAACTTTTTCCTTTGTTGACTGTTTTCGATGGAAAGTGTATCGTTATTTTTTCCCCTTGAGTATGTTGAATATTGTTAATGAAAAATAGTCTGTTCGCAATGTTAGTGTCAATAAATTTTTTTGAATAACCATTGTTTAAAAGTACAATAATTCTGAGACTACAATCAAATTTTTTTGGTGAAATTGTACGTGATAGCTTTATCGCTCTGTCTACTAAACTATAAACAATCGCCTCTTTTGTGCAATTGGATGGTGCGAATTGAAATGTATGAACCTTCCTGAATATGTTTCTTTCCTGTACCAGTTTGTGATTATTTGGTTATCTTTGCGTGAAATAGAAATATCCAAAAAATTAATTGAATTATCAATCAAATTTTCTTTTTCAACTGTAAACTTTAAATAATCATTGCAGTTGTTAAAACTGTTCAAACATTTTTCTATCGCATCATCCTTAACAATTAATAAACAATCGTCCACATATCTTTTATACAAAATAATATCCGATTTTAACGACTCCAGACAATGATTCTCCAAACACTCTAGGACTAATTCTCGAAACCATGGACTCGAATTAATTTGTTGTCGAAGGTGAAATAACCGTTATTATATAAAAATATTACACCATCAGAAAATTCACACGAAGTTAGATTGGTCCTATTTTTTTAAATATTTCCATTTGTTTTTAATGTCGGTTAATACTAAATCCAGGTTGATGTTTGTAAATAATGAAATTACATCAAATGAAGTCAGACAATAATTATTTGGTATATCTGTATTATTTAATTTATCAATAAGATCAAAACTATTTTTTAATGACGCTTTCGGTTTAGATAAATATTTATTAAAAAAGGTTGATATTGATATCTAATTCTATATTATGTAGATTTCGACGAGCAACAAATATATGCAAAAAAAAATCATTATCTTTCTTCATTAATCATGAATGAGGGTCGTTACTGTGCACTCCCTATCACCTAAACTCATCAGCCCCCAAAAACAATCTTAACCCCGCGCGTCTTTAACAACGGAGTTTACGAACGATCGCCCACGCGCCAGCGTCAGGGCTCGTAATCATAAACAATTGCATATGCCCAAGGCGGAACGAGCTCGAGATCTTACGTTATACATACGCGCGCCTCGTCTCTTATCCACTCCCCGTGCATTCGATTCCTCCTATACATGTATCTATATACATGTATATACACTCTGTTCCATTTCCGGAAGCGCGAGGAGTTGCGCGCGTTCGCGTTTATGTGCTCGCGCGCGCTCCACGAATTGCGACGGCGACGACGACGACGACTTCTTGCGCTCGCTTCGGTGATTACGGTTCCCTCCGCGCGCTTATATATACGTGTATATATATATATATATATATATATATAATATACACGTATACGCTCGAGCGCGAGTGTCGAACGAGAGAGGGAGGGAGAGAGAGAGAAGCCGGAGACGAATCCCATAACCGTATAACGTGCGCCTGCAGAAGGTCGCTTTAGTTCGGACGCGCACAAATCTCCCGTAATGACAGATAGATGTCGGGCCACCCCTCGCAAATACGCGCTATATAGCACTGCTGGCTGTCCAAGTGTGCGAGCGTGCGTGTATGTACGCGCAATTGGTACTTTGTCGCTATCTCTCAGTGCGCCCATGTTGGTTGCTCGCGCGCGTGTATGTGTGTGTGTGCATAACGCTGGCTCGATATGCGGCAAAGTATCAAGAGTTTCGGTGATATTATCGGCGACAAGGACTGCGAACACGTATGATTGCATCGTGGGTTGATATCTAGCGCTGTATAGCATCGTCATTCTTTCTATATTACTACTTTTTACGACGTCTCGGAAAATAAAAGTGTAATTTTTTCAAATTTAATCATAAATATTATATTGTCCTCAAATTTGGAGGCCACATATCCAAAAATTAACACATAAAATTGAGCCTGTCCAACACTCTTTTTTAAGATACATTTCATACAAGTTAAAAAGGACGTTGCACCCATTTTGTCACTACAGTTTGATTGCCCAAGACGGTGATATTCAGAGATTCCATAGAGTTTATTCATTATCTGCAGGATGGCGACTTCACGTATAAAATAATTTGCGGTGATCAGCTGTGTAGATATCAGTCAGTGTTTCGCTCGGAAAAACACGTGAATTATTATTTACGTAATTATCCACACCTTCAAGAAGATACTTCTAGTTCTAATTCAGGGTTTTATTTAGCTCTAAATAGAATAAAAAGACAGTGGAACATGTTACCGTAAACTATCACTTATAAACTATCTATTGCTCTGTTGAAATCAGCCGTTCTCTCTCTCAAAGACATTGTGATTAATATTTACTCTTATTTCTTATATTACATTTTATATACCTCTGTACTCTATTCAATATGCTTAAGGGCCCAAGACCGGTATAATTTTAATAAATAAATAAATAAACCATGATAAAAGAACAAACAACTGTACTTTTCACAGAAACGGATTTAATTGCAGAATATTTTGAGCTTAAAGCTATGTGTAACTGACACATTCAACTATATATCACTTTATATAATTTTATATTTAAACGGGTTTTTAATTTCGAACTTTCATATAGTGAACGAAAGACTTACCATTTTTAGATTTAGCTGGACTAAACTATTCAATAAGTACACTGTTAAAAATATTGAAGTTTTTTCTGTTAAATTTTAGTTCAATTTAATAAAACTTTTGAAGTTTCAGTTAAATTTAACTGAAATTTAATAAAAATTTTGAAGTTTTATTACAGAATTTATCTTAAATTTCAGAAAATTTTTAACAGTGAAAAACTGATAATAACTATATCCCTCAAGTTCCTACCGTTATATAGTTGACCCTAAAACTATTCCGACACATCATAACTATAAAATTAGAAACTCCAAGTCAATATTTCGTTCGCTGTGAACGTTCGAAATTTAAAATAAATTTCCATTGTAAAATTAATACAGGTATAAAAATACTATTATCAATTCCCATCACAGCAAACTTACATTCCCTTCTCAGCGACTTGAAGGCGCCCTGGCGACACCTCCGATTGAAAGAAAACAAAGCGACGCGAAAGTTCGCCGATGACAAAACAAAGAGGGAGTAAACCGCGCACACTCTCTTGGCCCAAGATCAGAGGACTGTTTTAATAGCGCGCGCGCGAAGAAGAGCGCGTTAACGTACCTACTCCGGAAGGAGTAGGTATATATACACGACGAGCAAGTTCCGCGGCTTTAGACAGGGTAGTCGACAGAGCCGTAATCTCTTTGCCGGTACTTTCCAAAGGGATTACGCCGGCTCCGATGACAGCGACGCGTATATATATAGATATACACTCGAGGACAGAACGCGCGCTCTAATTAATATGCGATCATGCGTTAATATCGATTTCGCCGTTGCGATGATTGCGCGCATGTCGAGGTTGATTCACTACACGGAACTGGGTATAATTAATTAATTAAGTAAATAATGTTGGTTATGTATATACTAATTATTTTCATAGTGTTACAGTAGCATATAGGATAAAGCATTAAATCTTTTAACTGATATTATTTTCTTGTAAAGTAATCGGAATTGTGGCAAGCTTTGCAATTTTTAATGAGCCGATAGCCTGCAGGTATAATATACATACATTCATTTGTTGTGAAGTACAACGTACAATGAATTTCAGGGGCGTTTGGGATCGACTGCTCTAGTTTACATCTGTTTCAGCCACGATTATATAATCACAAATTTATTCCAACAAATCTATATAAATAAGAATGTTTAATCCCGTATACATCCATTAAATAAGATTTGCAGCGGTTAAACGCGTTATAGCGTAAAAAGAAAGGACGCGTTTCCTTTCTTGGTGAGTACCAGTATAAATTCCAGCGAAATGAATCCTTAAAATTAACGCCACCCATCAATTCCGCGCTCCGACCCGTAAACCGATAGCTCGACGCGCGAATATTTAATCCGCGCGACACCTTCCGCCCACGTAAAAAACACGTCCCCGCAGAGCAGTTTCTCTCGGTTCCACGGCGCAGGGAACAGACAAAAAACACAACCGAGTGTAGGAACGACTCTCGTGTCGTATATTTCGCGCGAGCGGCGAAAAAAGCGTTTGCGCGCGAAGAGCGAGCGAAAAAAAAATCTGTACGCCATCGTCGTAGTGCTAGTGCGCGCGGGGCTTAATTAATTCATCGGGGCGCGGCGCGAAATGAGTTGTGAAACGTGATTGAGGAGCGTAATCGAAAAGTAAAGTTCCCTTTCCGCGAGCGAGTGGCCGAACGCCAACCGACGAGTGGCTGGAGAGCGAGAAAAAACAGGGGCGCGAACAGCCTTTCTCCACCCAACCTCCTCCGCCGTAACCAGCAAATATATTTTCCCTGCGCGGGAGGAAAGCTCGTCGCGTAAATCGGCCGACTTTATAACGTGTGCGCACGCTTCTATTTTTTTCTCCCTGCTGATATGACCTCTCGGAGATACGCTACGTATTTTTTCCTCTGCCTCCGGCCAGGTTGACCGTTTGACCGTATTAATTCCAATCACACGAGCCGCTAGCTTTTAATTACCAATAAAAATGCCCAGTAGGCTGGACGCGGGGAGCGGGGGAAAAATTTAATAGCGAAAGTGTACACAAACGTAGGGGCGCTGGACCTCATTTTACGGATCGCTTCCTAAAGTTACTTCCACTCTTTTTGCGCGTGGGAGTGATATTTCGTTTAATTTTCAGCGATGAGAGGATCGGATTTTAACTTTGGAACAGTGCATAATATGAAAAATACGAAACAAGTTGAATTTGAAAATATTTGTGAATGGAAACGTTTTTGAAATTTCAGTAAAAAGGCGATATGGATGGAAAATAAAATGACGAAAGGATGCAATATTTCCAAGCAAAAATAAACACGTTTTCGATCCGCTCGCTCTAATATATCGAAGCATGTTGTGTACACATATTTGCTAACCCCCCGCAGATCCACTCATCATGCATGTTGTTTACCCTCGAGACTCAACCAATTTTCAAAGATAAAAATAAATTAAAAAACTGAAAAACAAAATTCAATACCGAGTATAAACACTGACTATCGAATGAATTGATAGAGTTATTGCAATTTTCAATATTGAAACATCGAAAAAAATGGTACATACAGATTTTCAATCCAATTAATAACATCCTTCGTTTCGATTCACATTTTATTGTTACGTTAATATTATTTTATATTTAAAACGAATGATAAAGCTTATCTTTTTAACGCAATAAAACATTATTGAAAATACGACCAGCAGTTCTACTAATTGCGTATACAGATATAGATCTCTTTTGCATTGCAATGAAATAACATTTCGTCGAGTAATGCTCTCTACTTTTGAAAAATTTGATTAATTGACCGATGCCTATATAATACACCGGAGCTAATTCATTCTCAAATTTATGGACGCCCCGACAAAAGAAGCATCTGCAACAATTACCCGTCGAAGCAAACGCTCAACTTGTGTACAACGCAAACACACACGCGTCCCTCGCATCTGATTCCCATCATCGTACTTTGCGCACCTCGTGACGCGCCTCGTGTAACAGCTATAAGGGCGCGCGCGCGCACGTCCGTCTGCCGTCACTTATGTGCATCGACGCCTCCCGGTTCGCCGGCACACTCAACCGGTCGATCAGGGGTGAGGGATCACACTCGTCGCGGGGCGTGAATATTGTCGAGAGCTAGACACGTTTTTTCGCTTTGCTCATTTCCGGAGTACGCGGAACGTCTCTTCTTTGCCCGGGCATGCGTTACGGCTCGTTTCATATCGAACGTATGATAGACTTATTGTTTTGCCGGCTCTGTGCATCGCCCATATTTTTTTATCTAACTGTTTTTACTTAAGAAGTACGTATATGATTGTTGTCAAATAACGTATTAAATTGTACTTATACTTTTATGTATTGTCTTAGAATATAATAGCTCAATTTTGAATAATGGGTATTTTTAGGTTTAAAAATGTAATCGATTAACTTCTAATGGCGCAGTGGATAAATTTTTTTAAAACAAGCAAAAAACTTAATTGTATTGCTGTATATATAATATTTTTGATTCACAGTTTTGTCTTTCTTGTTATCCTTATAAAATGTTTACAACAATGTGGACATTGATAACAATTTTATTATAAGTTCTACAGATTATAATAAATGAAAGGCATACCCTCGCATTTGGTTAATAATAAAAAATAAATTAGAACCTCAGCAAAAATGAAGATAGATTAAATCAAGAAAATTCGATCTACCGCGAGAGGAAGGATTATTTTTTCCAACCCCAATCAGTCACCTTCCGCTCAATACCCGTCAGCTTTTCAAGCTCCTCTGCCCCGCGCCCTAGAAAGGAAACGAAAATCCCCCTTATCTCGATAAACGACTTCATAACTTATCTTAAATTAACTCGGCGCCATGCGCGCGCGCGGACTCATCACATTTTCCAATAACCGCAGTGGTATATCTCCGGCTGCGTTCCGGCATATGGAAAGAGAGGGACAGAGAAAGAGGGGAGGGAGAGAGCCGGAAAGTGTGGAAGAAGAACGCGGCAATCTCGATTTACGAACCGAGAAAAATTCGGCGTGGAGGGGCAGATTTCGCCTACCACGCGCGGTAATGCCTTTGTATATACAGGGTGGTTGCAGACTAACAGGGGTGGGAGAAACCGAAGTTTGATATACAAAGGAAAATACTTTCAATTCGCACGGCGTAAGCATTATTGACGTTTTAAATAAATAAAAGCGTTTGTTTTTGAAATATGTTTTTGATATATTTGTAGATAAACATTCAAGTTAAAACAATGAAAATGAAGTATTTTTTCAGATATTAAATAAATAAAAAGAATAAAAATCTAAAAAAAATATGTTTTTCTAACAAAGTGAATTGAAAAATAAAACACTTTTAAACTCCGTGTGTACTATACGTAATACACTCCGATCGATCGCAAAATAATATAGAAAAGAGCGTCGCGCGGCAGAACAACGAAGGCACTCTGGTTGACGCGACCAAATGTCAAGGCGGAGGAAACAGCTGAAGAAATGGGATGTGCATGCACGGAAAGAAGTTCGCAGCTACGGTGGCGCTGCGCGTCAGTGGCGGGGTCGGTGTAATTTACACGACAAAAGACGGTGCCTGCGCCACGCGGTGACGTGCGTGTCACTGTGTTTACTGCTGTCTCACACCGCGACGAATGCTGCGACGCACGGGTTTTTCAATGCAACCGCGCTCGGAATCTGGTCAAGAGTTTGGCATATGATGCGAGTTAGGAAAACGCACGGAATGGTTTGGGAATCTTACAAACGAAATAATCAAGACAATACCTAATGAAAATTTAAATTCTTTTTCATAATAAATGCCTTGTTACAATAAACAAGACATCTTCTTGTGCAAATAACAAACACGGTTGCTCATTTGCTAGTAAGTCGTACGCAATACTATAGTCCTGATCATCGATAAAATTCACACTGTAAGCAAAATAATGAGTATAAAAACCTATAGTAATTACTTAATTTTGATGTATTGAAATATGACTTGATTATCGACAACAAAAATTTTTCATATTATGACTGCACCAATTTTAAAATACTCAGATATTTTACAAGTGGAAACTTTAATAACCGAATTTAATGATATGTACTCGCTCTATCTCAAAAACATTCTGATTAATTTTTATATTTATTTCTTATATTATATTTTATATAGCTCAGTACTATATATAGGCTGTATATTAATTTAGTATGCTTAAGAAATTCCCGTATAATTTTTATAAATAGATAAATAAATAAGTGATCTTTGGAAGTTGGAAACCAAAATTTCATTTCTTACTCCATGATTAGATGCAAAATATTAGATGATTCAGTAAATATTATATTCTTATCACCAAAAGTAAAGTACGCAATTCAAACTGTAATTATCAATAATTTCATTTACGCTAAAGATACTATTATTATAATCGATTCTTCAGATAACATACCAATGTTTGAAAAACTATGTAAAATTTTTTTGTCGATAATCAAATCATATTTCAATTCATAACATTAAGTACTATAGGTTTTTACACTCATTATTTTGCTTTACGACTTACTAGCAAATGAGCTACTGTGTTTGTTATTTGAACAAGAAATTGTCTTGTTTATTGTAACAATATCATTTATTATGAAATAAAATTTAAATTTTCATTAGGTATTGTCTTGATTATTTCGTTTCTAAAATTCCTCAACCATTCCGTGCGATTTCCTAATTCGCATCCTATGCCAAACTCTTGAGCGGATTCCGAGCGTGGCTGCATTGAAAAACCCGTGCATCGCAGCATCCGTCGCGGTGCGAGACAGCAATAAACATAGTGACACGCACGCCACCGCGCAGCGCAGGCACCGTCTTTTGTCGTGTAAATTACACCGCCGCCACTGACGCGCAGCGCCACCGTAGCTGCGAACTTCTTTCCGTGTGCAAGCAGGAAAATGTCTTCCAGTTCTGTTTCGATTAGAACGAACAAAATTTTCATGTAATGAAATTGAAGGTCGCGTACATTTTTGAAGAATTGCTTGATGAATGATTGCTTCTATTTTATAAAGACAAAAAAAGCTATATTCTTATTTTAATGTAGCTTAACCACTAAATCACTGAATGAAGTTCTATAAAGTATTACTAGTATAGATATAATTAGGAAAAATAGATCTTTTTCTAATGAAAAATAGATTCACAAACCTTGTGAGTTGAATAAATCGGTATAATTAGCATTGTTTTCAAACTTTCGTTCTTTCATTCACCTGACTAAACCATGTCCCGAAACAAATCTAATTTCAATTTTTCAAACGTATGCAACAGACACCGGTATTAGCCTGCCGAGTTCCGTCTTAATTTCCAGTCAAAAATTCACTTCAACAAAACGCGAACTGCCAGAGCCAGATGAGGAGCGAGAGAAGAGAGAGAGACGTGACGAAGGTCACGGGAATTATTTCAATAAACCTCATGCAGGCTCGCGCGAAAGGGGTGCCTGAAAATCCAGGGAGCTTTTACCTCCCTCCATTTTTTTCCCGTCGAAAAATAGAGGGCCGCGCGTTATATCGCGATCCGCACGCATCATCGGCATTGACGACCTCCGTCCGCTTTTTCGGCGGACCCTCCGTCGCGCGTTTTTACGAGCGGCGGGCCGCGGATAGGGATTTCGTATATCGTGTACCACCGGAAAAATGAGGATACGGAAGAGAATGAGAAACGGCGAAGGCAGGAGGCAGAGGCGTAGGTTAGATATGCACGAGAGTGAGAGGATGAAAAAATTTGATTAAGTGCTGAGTTGAGTGAGCTGAATTGGACGTTATACGCAGCTACGAGGCTGCTCACTTTATTTATTTATTTTTTGCTAAAAGATATATTTATTGAAGATAAGCATTATTAATTAACATTATCAGACTAAGAAAGAAAAAAATATATATAATAAATTTATACATTCAAAAAAAAAGTGTTAAATATGTTTTTTATAACTTGAAGAATCGATACATACCATTTTCTTTTAAATGTATGTTTGAATGTGTGTGTAATCCATATTTCAGGATGTACTATGTGCCAATTTTAATTAAATATAGCTTAATACTTTTGTTTTTTTTTTCTTAATTCTGAAAAAGAATTTTTTGAGATAATTGATTTTTTGATTCATAGCGTTTTTTTTTTTAATTTAATTTGCTCACTTCACTGCATAAAACAACGACGCTGAGTAAACAACTTGCATTCACGGGCTATTTATAAGAAACTATTACGTCGAGAAATGAAACAATGCCGTGAAAATCGGTGTACAAAAAAAATGAATTTAAATTGAAAAGGTTATTTGAAAAATCACAACAAAAATTCGCGAAGCTTCAACATAAATTTTTTTTTTCAGCAAGCACAAAGGACAAAGGATATGGAGTAATGGAAGAAAATAATAAAATAGAAAGAGACAAGAATACAGGAATGACGTCATCGCCTAATTTTCTTCACGCCTTGTTGGCCCTTGCCAATGTACCGTTTTACGACGGATCGCACTCACCACCCAATGCATGAGAGAGCTGCCAATTGTCAATTAGCATTTTCCACGCCAGAGTCACTCGGTTCTTTGTGTTCGGTTACTGTCTATATTACACAAAGAAATTATAGAAGAAAATATACAAAAATGTTTAAATATAATTGTTAGGAAATGCTTTTCCTCGTTGAATTACAAAAAAAAATAAAAATAATTAGTAAATATAAATAGTTGTCCCAAAGTTATAAAATATTTATTTTTAATAGATATGCAAAATAATTCTTTCACCTGTTTCTATATCATGAATCCTCCTACATATTTTATAACTGTAGCATATATCGAAATTTACAAAAAATTGTCCCTAACTTGTTCGAAAAAACGACGAAAAGAAAAAATGTTGAAGCACACCTCTGATAATTTTTTTTTCACTATTCTATAGCTAATATAATGCACAGAAAGTGTTGAACCAAGGAAATCGACAGTGTTTTTCAGAAAGCTGAAATTCATGTTTTAAGCTTTGAATGCAAAATAAGCGGTTTTTCATTTATTTTTACCAACATGCTACGGATATTAAATGTTTTAATAATAACAGAATTTGCTTATAACTTTTTTTTATTATTAAAAACTATAATTTTAGACATAAATATACAATAAAAATTCATATCTATCTATGAAAGTTTTTGATATGATTATTATTTCATAGCTTTGTATGAAAAATGAAAAATGTAAAATGAAAACGGAAAATGAGAATACTGCAGTTTTCATTTCTAACAAAAAATAATAATAATAATAGTAATAGTTAGTTTAGTAGATTGTAAATACGGTGCGAAAAGGGAAGATATGTAGAGGTTTAACAAAACTCGCCATAAATGACCGTCGCGTAAACATAACCAACGACTATCAATTATCCTATTCGGAATTGCGCAATATCGATACTATACTGAATAATAGTAATAAAGCGTTATGCATATTTTCGTTATAATTTTCATCTTAAAGATAATATTATAAGGATTATTAAGCACCACACAAAGTAAGCAAAGCCGCTTTTACCGACTGAACATAGGTAGATAGATAGATAGATAGAAAGATAGATAGCTAGATAGATAGATAGATAGATAGATAGATAGATAGAATATTATTTATTCGTAAAAGAACTTACAAAATATATATATCAGTTTTGACATGTCTATTCGCAGTATATTATATTATCATGTGTTTATTGTTCTATTATGTATTGAGTATCATCACATTAAGGGGGTTAGTGCGATATTGGCTTTTCTTAAGAATTTCTTGAAACTTGCAGGGTAGACTCATATTACTATTATGCGCAGTATCTGTAAATTTCAGAAAGCCTAGCTTCCCCGTTTGTGAGATATAAGCTCCCAAAGTTACGAAATTTAACACGGTGTCTTATGGGACCGTCGTCATGAAATGTAAAAAAATGAACGTTTTCGTCAATAACTTGGAAAGTTTTCTTAAGACTTGAAAGAAAAAGAGATATGTTACTAAGAACAATACTTTGAATGTCCTCTGCAAATTTCAGGAAGCCTAGCTTCACCGTTTTCGAGATACAGTTGTTTAAAGTACGTAGCCTCAGTGTAGACGACGCCGCGCGTGTCCTTGTGTGCGTGTAAACAAACGAAGGCTCGCTGCGTGTGTGTCTACACAGACGTAGCGCTTCTATGTGTATGTACACACAGATGAAGTGGCGCTATGTGTGCGTGGACAGTCTCGCGTGAAATTTTGAGAGTGGGGAGACTCGAGAGAGCGTGAGGCGTACGGCGTTCGACCAGCTGTACTTTTGGCTTGTATGTTACCGCACTAACCCCCTTAAGCGTACGTAGTATAAGATTCACATGCACTATCACAGGTTGTAGTTATCCGTTACTCTTTATCTTAATCTTATAGTTATGCAATCTATACATCATATATCACAGTATAAGTTCATCAGATACTTTGTATTTTACACTTAAAATTAATCAGTCTCTACATACATTGCAAGAAGCGTATGCGCAAAGCTACCTTGTATTTGCTGAATGAAGGCAGGAACTTAATATTACTAGGGATGGAGTTCCAGAGTTGCGCACCTTGCACATGAAAAGAGTAAAGACCTGCGTCTGTGCGGGACCCTGATGGAACTCGTATATCCTTCACAAGCACCTCTCGCTGAAGTCCTGTTTTTGTTCTTTTTAAATAATTCAGCAAGATAAGGTGATTGTTTAATTCTAATTATTTTGTAAAGGAGTAGCGCTGAAAAGTAGCGTCTACGTTCTTCAACACTTTTCCAACCTATTCGGAGTCTGTGAGGGGTGATATAATCGTACTTTCTAACACAATTGACAGTATCGATCGAAGAGGCAGTTTTATAGTTGTGCTTACGAATTAGGATGTTTTATTTCATTTATTTTATTTTTTAACTGAGTATCGAGTGAGCTAATCTGAGATAATGACCCTACCGAAAAATCTCACGTGAGATCTCACGTGATTTCTCACTTGAGATCTCACGTGAGATCTCACCTCAAAATCTCACGTGAGATTCTGCTCAAGGGGGCAGTAAAAATCTTGCATTAATTAAAAACGAGTATTCCACAACTGAGAACTGCCTAATAGGTAGTTTCACCCCCCAAATGAATTCAAAAATACACCTTTGAAAGCGTTTCAGATAATTTTACAATTTTTAACAATTTCTCACGTGAGATCTCATGTGAGATCCCATGTGAGAAATCACGTGAGATCTCACGTGAGAAATTTTAAAAAATTGTGAAACTATCTGAACCGCTTTGAAAGGTGTATTTTTGAATTCATTTGGGGGGTAAAACTTCCTATTAGGCAGTTCTCAGTTGTGGAATACTCGTTTTTAATTAATGCAAGATTTTTACTGCCCCATCGAGCAGAATCTCACGTGAGATTTTGAGGTGAGATCTCACGTGAGATCTCAAGTGAGAAATCATGTGAGATCTCACGTGAGATTTTTCGGTAGGGGATATTAAAAAATTAAGCACATTTTAGTATTTACTAAACAAAAAATAAAATGAGGGCAAATCATAGTTTGCAAAGAACGAGAGCTAGAATTAAAACAATTAAAGTAAAGCGGAAGAAAGTTAAAATACAGCGGTATAAGCGTTTTTTATAGAGAAAAGCGAGACAAAGAAAAAGATAGTTTAAAGAATTTAACCTTAAGGTGATGTGAAACCCTAATTTCAATATTTTTTAAATCAACATTCAAACGTTTATTTGGAAAAAGACGGTTGTCAAGCGCTCCGTACACGTAAACACTATATTCAGGAATTTTTTTGAATGATTTTATTAGCATTTTCGTTAGCTATGCTCGTTTGAAAAGTAGGTCAAATGCAGATTCCTACTTACCGACAGTACGGTTTTTATTTAATTAAATAAATTCTCGTCATTTTTTTTTTAAAAACACGTTTGTCAAGCGCTCCGTATATGTAAATACTATACTCACAATTTTTTTGGATGATTCTATTGGTATTTTCGTGAGGTGTACTCGTTTGAAAAATAACGTCGGTACTCACATGGTATGAAAATGAAAATTATTATATTATAATAATTTGATCAATGTGGGAGAAGCAAACGTAATAATAATCTTACTTCTTTTTTTAATTATTACAACTATTATCAATAAATAGAACATTTACGAATGTAGAATCAAATGCATTAAACGAAAAACTTGACACCATGGATATTAGTACGCATACCGACTGTATTGATTCTACGAGCTCTCTAGTATCTGAACGACAATCATCACAAGAGCTACAAAAAGAATTAGAAAATAAAAGTAGTATTAACCAGTAAGAATAGTATAGTAATAATATAAAATACTAATTTATTAAATAAAATATAGTAGAAAAATATAATATGTATACGTTTTTCAATTATAAATAGATCTAGAATAAACATTAACACACGCAGTCAGAATGAACCAATTATATTAAACACTGATTTAAATGAAAGAACAACGCGACCTCAGAAATGCAATTGAGAAGAGAAGTATCTCGTTTAAAAGAAGAGTTGGCAAAAGAAAAATCGCAAGTTGCAAAAAATCGGAAAATACATACCAACCTTCAGAATAAATATGATTATTCACAGAAGTTACTAAAAAACTACTCTCACCGTATCTCATCTAATATTAAGTTATTTAAAACAGAAATGCTCGCTTTCTGACCAGAAACGAATGTTCTCAACAATAACATTTAATTATGCAGGTAGAAAATGTGCACTTGACGGAATGAAAAATATTATGAATAAATATGATCGAAAAAAACTTTTATGAAACGAAAAAGAGAATCAAAGTAATTTTTGTAATTCTAAATCCAATAGGCGTAAACTCATGAGAGAAAAAGTAGTTTCTTTTTATTTAAAAGATGAAAACTCTAAGCCAACGCCTAGTGCACACCAGACGATAACGCAAAATAAAAAGAAAATGCAGAAATGATTTTTATCAGATACGGTTAATTAATTTACATAGAAATTTTTGTGATGAAACAAATACCGTTATTTCCAAAACATTGTTTTATAAGTTACAACTATTTTGGGTTCTCAATTAAAAACTTTCTGCAGCCATACATGTATGTGTTTTAAATACGCTAATTTCAAATCTGGGTTTCTGAGGATATTGAAAGACCCGGTTCAAAAGGATTAATTTACAAACTTAAAATAACATAAAAAAAAAATTTCATGTTCAGTTTGAGAATTGATTGAAGTATTTAATAAAACTCTTAATAGCTTTTTAATTCACACTTATGTTTGCAAGCACCAATTTATATTTTTAGATGTTTAAAAAAATAATTTACAAACCAACGGAATTCTCTTACTTACTGATTTTTCTCAAAATTACACTGAAAAACATCAGGGAGAAGGAACGTACCAATACTGGCAGTGTAGCTCTAGCCGCGCTTCGCATAACGTCTCGCCCAATTTTGGGAGAATAATTACCCCTAACGGATGTTTATGCGCGGTTTATGAGAGCTTCGCGCGCCATCTACCAGCCGTTTCCCTTGGCAACGGTACACTCAGTCGCCCGTTTTGGGAGAAATTTTACCCCAAAATAACGTCGTGCAACTCTACCTGTCTTTGGGGCAGCGACTTTTTCAAGTGGTAGACCCACTCTCTCAAAGGTTTTTCCGTGTATATTTGCAAGTATAATGAGATAGTATAAGCTGTCCATTTCAGGGCGTCGAAAAAGCAGATTTCCCTTTACATGGGTCTCTTTTATTATAAAGAAAATTGCGCAAAGCTCGATTTCGCACACGCTTGAATAAAAAAGCATGCGCTAAATCAAGCTTTGTACACGTCGTGTCAAAAAATACTGTTCGATACACGAGCGAGAAGGTGATTTTAATCTCGTGTGACCTTTTCACCCTCGCTAATCGCTTCGCTCAGGCGCAAACGTCCAAGCGAGAATAAAATCACTTTCATGCACTAGTATCGAAATTTACTATTTTAATAACTTCTACTGCTTCTTTAAATATTCAGGTATAAATTAACGTGTGTCCAGGTTGATAAAATATATATATATATATATATATATATATATAATTATTTCTTTATATATAATAAAATACGTCACAAGTCGAGTATATCCTTCCGTTCCTATATAAAATAGCAATTTTTGTTATATATTTAACAAATTTTCCTATGACATTTCTCTCAGTGTATTTACTCAATCCACGCAGTATTTGTCGTATATGTATAGATACTAATGCCCACACACACACCCTATACACGCTGATCAATTCCAACGGATTGAAACCATACCGCTACAAGCCGCGAAAGCCCATATACGCGAGCTTCATCAATCGCTCAATCATAGAAATGCTCATATACACACGGGCGGGCGTTGGTGTTGGCAGGTGGTGAGAATAAAACGCGCGCTCCACGACATATGTTCGTCCGGTGAATCATAGCGTAAATTAGCATAACTAACGCATTGCGCGCCGAGTTATTAGCATATTTCGGCCGAGTGAGTCGTGGTCAGTATTATAATACCAACCTCGCGTGCGCTGCGCGAGACTTACGCATTTTCCCCGTATTCTGAAAACGGATAGGTAGATTGCTCGATCACGTAATTTAATGCAGCGCATACCGTATACGGCATACCACTATATCACCCTATTTAAAGAGATTTTTCCTCCGCTGAAATACTGGCAAATTATAAGAACGTAATCACGCGAATTTTAATGACGATATATGGAAACAGATACACACACACATATCTCCAAGCCAACTTTCACCTCTCAAATAGACTCGATACGCAAAGCCCCGTTCCGCGCGAGACGCGACGTTAAAAGCAATTACGACTCCATTATTTTTAACGAAGATCGCGCTCGTCGCGATTTTTTTTCCCAACGATCGTCCAGGCTCGCGATTTTATGATTGTTCGACAATAAAACGAGCGCGTGCTCGCCGTCCGAGCTGATAAGCAAGTCGTTACCGCACGGGATTTACGATGCTCTTCTACTGGGAGCATTTATTTACGGCGGGGCGCAGTCGCAAATTAGTATAAAGCGAGCGCGGACTCGCGCACGGCTGCTTTTTGGAACGTACGAACGAGTCGCCTTGAATCATAACACAACGCTTTTGTCGCGGGGTGAAAAATGTAAGAGGAATTATGAGAGTAGAAGACTGTTCCGAAAATTTAATTATATCTTATTCCAAGAAAATTGATGTTGGGGTCGTTAAAATTTTGAATAATGAATAATCATAATTGGGAAGCCATATATTAATAACAATTATTTATCCGTTCACATTATCTTTTATTCCAATGAATTTTTATAAAATGATTTTATTATAAAAAGTAAAATATGAATTTCGCATTTTCCCTATAGACTTCATCTGGTAAAAACTGTTACCTTCACCCTGGTCATCATTTTTATACTGAAATCTCTTTATCGAATTAATTTTACTCTCCCCTCGCGCAACTCTCTCAGACGCCTCCGGCGGCGAGGAATCAGCGCGTGTGAAAATTCAATTGAAATATTTTCGCCCGGTGCGAAAGCAATTTTGACGGCACTCTCGCCCGTAAAGACAAGAGGGGAAAAAATCACAGACGCGAGGCGCGCGGCTCCCGGCCAACGATTTAATTGCCAAATTCTGCGTATTGGCACGTTTTGCGTAGCGCGCACCGCCGGCCTTTCATTCGCACGTCTCGCGAAGCATTCCCGGCTCAAAATGAACTCGGCAGCGCCTCTCGTCCCTCTTTCTGTCGCGCCTCCACATGTCCTCGTATCCCTCGACTCGTACAGATATAGCCGCTACCTTCTACATATGCGCGAAACTCCAGTATTTCTCTGTACGCTTTCACTTGCCGATAGGGCATTGTTTTGGGAATAGTTTGGGAGAAATTACTAGAATTCAGGAAATAATTGCAAGCAACTCTTGTTATATAAGGTTGAAAATTAACTATTATCATTTACATTTTAACAGAATTATTTTTTTAGTTTTAAGACATTTGGGTTTGAATGACGCTGTCCCGACTTCAAAAAATATAAATTCCCGCATCCTCATTATAACGAGTGTTACTGGCCATTTTATAAGCAAAAAAACAGTATAACCGTTTTTTAGTCATTCCAATTTAACTAGCTTGTCAGAATAAAAAAAAAAAAAAAAAACAAATCAACTTTTAATTTAAAATCAGATTTTCAGACAAATTTCTTATTCACAGTCGAAAACACTAAAAACATCATATCCTCATACACCTGGCATGTCTTACGTGATTCGCTCAATCGTGCCTGACATCCGTTACGTAACATCGTAACACACAAAGCCCGCGCCACGGACCATCCCATACGTGCTACAAACACTCTGCCCAGAGGCAGAGCACATCCTCGCGCGTTTATGCTTTGTGCGCGCACCCCGGCTTTAAAAGTATACGAGGCAAGCCGCCTCGGTGTACGTGCATGAGTAATTAATGAAACCAATAAAGCCGCTGACGCGCTACCACCGTACGCTCGAAATTCGTTAAATTTAATAGAACGCGAGTAATCCGTCCCGGCGCACTGCAGCTCGCGCAACGGCGAGCGCTGTGCATTAGCTCGTCGACAGCGAGGCCAAATCCTGTCTCGACCTCGTCAAAACATCGATGTTTTCATCCGGAGATGGATAGCGCGTGGAAAAAATGAATGAACGAACCGATCTGATCGGGGGTATCATGCGCTTAGGACTTTGCATTTTTCAGTACAAATAGTATATTACGACACAAGGCCAGGAAGTTGGATTTCCTGGCCGGCGCCATTTTGACGCCCGAGGCGAAGCCGAGCCAGGGCATCCAACATTCTGGCCAAGTGTCGTATACTATTTTTCTTCATCCCCCGCCGAAAGTACGCCCATATAGTTTTGATATTAATTAATAAAATAGCGTTGTTGGTTGCTAACTACGGCTCGGCCATATGTATAAAAGGCCTGCTTCAGCGCCACTTTACATATCGCGGAGCGTAAGGCTCGACTTCTGCTTTTTTTGATGCCCGTCCGACGTTTGCAAAACCGAGGCGAAGCCGAGGTTTTGCTGGTCGGGGCGGGCATCAAAAACACTAGCAAAAGATACTTAAAAAAGATGATGGACCAACAATATGTACATACTTAATTGATACTCATTTCAACTACATAATAACCTCTCAATGGTTTCTCTGTTTGTCTTTTTTTATCCCATAAGCCATATAGAATGAGAGTCAAAAAACTTTCACATATAAGTATATAGCTACACCATGTCTTGAAACTCAAAATGTAAACATCATGTCTATATATGTATAGAAGCTTTCTGACAGCGTGTATGTAATATAAGAATATAATTGATTATCAGAGTTATAAATATATTGTTCAATATATTAATAATAACATAAAATTAATTTAATACGCCTATATCTTTTCAATTTTCCGATTTTACAAATGATTTTCTTGTCATCATATTTGGAAGAGTTAACATAATTTAGATTACAACACGTGCGCTGTCGCGGACGTTGCCACGCAACGATCAACAAAGAGCGGCCACAAAAGTCGCTCTTCCCGGCGCGAAATCGAGCCGGGAAGACCGTACTTTCGGCTAAGGGATGAAGAAAAATGTTTTTGTTTTTATTTTTTTAATAAGAAGAATGATATTCCTAAGAGATGGAAACAGTGAATTAGTGCAGACGATAAACGATTTATAAAAAGCTATCTGATGATGAGCGATTGTGTTTCTATTTCTTATTTTCATGCTGGAATGATTGATTAAAAAAAAATATAAGAAAGATTTGACATACAAATAACTGGTTAAAGGAAAGGAAGGGACTCCTGAGAAATGAAAAGAGTAAAGCGTCTTGATCTAAAAATGGTATGAGTTAAAGGCTTTATCCAGATCATGTAATGATACTACAAGAGCCCAAGAATCAATTTTTGAGTTTTTAAAATTACAGAATTAGCATCATGTTCAAAGTTAACAAGTCATTTTTTTTTTAGCTACAATCATCATTACCCTGGTAGAAAATAAACCAACTCGGATGGCTTATCTACTAACTGTTGGCCAATAATTTAGGCCAACGAATAAGAAAAATATTGACCAACGGTTAATCAACGGTTGATGGACTATCAATCAATAATAAAACATTGAGTAACTCATAAAACAATAATAGAAATTAATAAGAAATATAGATATGTAAAAAGATTTTGATACATAAACAATAATAAAAATTATTGTAATGCATTAAAAAAATATTTGAATGAAGTTGGGAGTAAATTTATTTGAAGGTTGAGTAGACAGCGTAGCACGTGGGCTATGCTCCGAAATTACTGTCCGCATCCTGCTTTCCGCAAGACATGCACATAAATACATACATATTACATACACACGAGTGCGATCGCAGGTTCATGTGTTATGTATAGGTAAAAGTATTTAACTGCGCAGACTCATACGAGTCATGTGACGGGATTGCCGGGATCGCGTGGTTTTGCTTCACTGTAAAGGTCAGATGGTAACGGAGCATCGTGTAGAAAACGGAACAATACGAGTACGAAGAATTTATGTAGGATACTTTCAAATTTTAAATATAGGATACTTTTAAATTTTAAAAAATGTAAGTATCCACCTGTACATGTCCTGACTTAAGTCAAAAAGTCACGCACACAACACATTAACACGCCCTAACCTCAATTTGAACAAACAAAACTATACCCGTTACCGATTTAACCATATTTATCTGAAGAAAAATACTATTAATATGTGGGTTTTGATTATTCTATGAATAATACAAATTTTGAGAGTTTTATTTAAATAATAAGTTGTGTAAATGATTTTTATTTAAGATTTTTAATATTAAGCATTCATTGACCAAGCACAAGGGTGATTCCGTGACGAAATAAGCGGTATTTATCGCTAACTGTTGGTTAAACGGTTGGCCAAATCCTTGCGATTTGGCGAACGGATAGCGTACGGTTGGTTACAATTTCTACCAGGGTATCATCGTCTATTTTACTAATGTTTCGCTCGAAAAAACATGGGCCTTAAAAAGGACGTTTGCAAACTCGAATACTTCGAAAATTTGAATTTCCATTATGACGTTATTATAATCTCGCGATTCGTGTTAGTTTTCGTCGTAATTTCGCGAATCGTACTAGTGTTCGATGCAAACTCGTGATCAATAATGCTAGTTTTCGTCACAGTTTTGCAAAATGTGCTAACTTTCGCGGGGTGGCAATGAAATGGGCTATTTTTTAATACTCAAAATTGCAACTTAGTCGTTCCCCAAAGTATAAGGTAGTATAAGGTACAATTTTATTGTTTAATTTTCATCACAATGTAATAAACTCTAATAACCACAGAAATAAAGAATGTGATAGAAAGGTATATGGTGTTACGGAAAAAATTTTGTTATGAAACATTATTTACCGAATACATATAGATATTGCTACTCGAATAATAAATCACTTCCATTTCTAACAAATTTTTTATTCTTTTTTTATTTTAATCTTCTACGTCTCATTTTTCTGTTTTAACATTTGTCTACGACCCATCCAGGCTCATCTTATGAAATAATTAATTTATACGAAGCAAAATAATTATTCATAGTAGACTTCGAATTTTTTATTCTTGAACTGTAAACAATTTCACTTTACCTCATATACATTAGTCATTTCATAATAAATATGAACCTGGATGTAAATTCGTAAGAAACGAAAGTTACTTATTCTTCGAGCAGCAACATTTATATGTATTCGATAAATTATTTTTCACAACATTTTTTCTTGTTATCACATATATTATTTCTCTGCTTATTAGATTTATTATTATATTGTGATAAAAATTAAACAATAAAACATCTTAAATTAATTATACTATTACTACCTTAATACGATGATCGTTTCGATGATTGTTCGCTCTGAACGAATTATAATGGTAGGTGATGGATATAAGACGAGTATTGTACCATCGTACCTTAGAAGGGCTCAACTATATTACCCTGATAAGACTATCTAACCTGAACCTGACATCTTCCAAGTTAGGTAAATTCATTTTTTCCTTATCAAAGTTGTGGAATGCTAAGGCAACAGAAGTGTAGCCATATCGAGGCTGCCTAACTGAGTCCTAACAAAATAAAATCAGTTGTTTTTTTTTTTCTTACACTGAGAAAAAATATAGTATATTTTAACATAAAAGTACTATAAAATATAGTATTATTTGACTACGACCTTATTTTATAGTACTGTTTACATTTAATATTATGGTTAGGATGTATACAAAATATAGTATAGATTACTATATTAAAACAAAATATTATATAGGTACGTTCACTTATATAGACCAAATATTTGAAATACAATATTAATATAGTAAAAGACACTCATAAAATTTAGTTATTT
The DNA here is from genome assembly GCA_036365515.1 of Torymus aiolomorphi. Lineage (NCBI taxonomy): Eukaryota > Metazoa > Arthropoda > Insecta > Hymenoptera > Torymidae > Torymus > Torymus aiolomorphi. The sequence goes on from CM070876.1 coordinate 32,515,699, forward strand.
ATACTATACTTTTTATTATATTTATAATTTGTAGGTATTTTATTTTTAATTAAAAAGACAATAATGGATATATAAATACGTGTTTTATTATGCTTTTTAGAACATTATTTACAACATTATTTATAACATTATTTATAACATTATTCATTTATAATAACATATTTTTTTCTATTTTTGTAAGTGTAAATGAAGCATTCTTCTATTTTAGGTAACGCATCTAAAAAAATTGCAGCTATAAGTATATCATAAGCAGCTATATAATATAGTCATAATTACAAAAAAAAAAATAGTTTAATATGACTACGACTATAAAATATTGTAATAACAACTAAAGTTTTTATTAGCATTTACTATAAATTTTGCTAACTTTACCACAATACTATTGTACTGAAAACTTTATATTTTTTTTTAAGTGACTATAGAAATATCGTTAGTTATACTATTTGTGTATTGTATACGTAAAATAAAGACACATAAGTTCAATATTCTATAAAATATAGTTTGCATTACCATATTGGGTTGGCTATAATGTATAGTGATGATTACTAAACTCATATTTTTATCATAAACATATCATATTTTATTTTACCAAAAAATCTGGTAAGAGTAACTATATTTGATTTTACTATGTAATATAGTAACTACCACTAACATCATTTTTCTCAGTGTAGGGAGAATATTTATTTACACATTTTTATTGAAAAATATTATGTATACAGCTCTTTTATTATAAAAATTACATCTCTTACATAGAATATAGTCCGGTCACTAAAAGGTATTCGCCATTCGAGATTTGCCATGCATAGACTGTCTATCATACATAATAGTTAATGGAGACATAAACGCCTGAAACATATTTGATCACGGGCTGATGCTCGAGAAAAAGATGTCACATCAATTGAGAACAGTTTGGCTGTTGAAGTAATAGACTGCAGATAGATAATTCAAAGTACACATAGATACATTATATCTTCGAGTTTCAGACACAACAAGGATGTTTTTGTCTCATCTCATAAATTGTTATTGTTTTATACTTGCGAGCCGCTACTTACTAAAAAAAATTATTTTTCGTTAAAAATGGTATTTGCATCCCTGCGTATCTGCAACGACTGCAACACATCAGTCGCACTAACTCCCGTCAGGCTAAAAATACCTACCAGCAAACAGCTGGGCATCACGGGTAAGCCGTGCACAGGCGCCTCATGTCACGCTAACTCTCTCTCTCTCTCTCTCTCTCTCTCTCTCTCTCTCTCTCTCTCTCTCTCTCTCTCTCTCTCTCTCTCTCTCTCTCTCTCTCTCTGTGTGTGTGTTCTGCACAACCGCACTGAAATTTCGCGGACAGTCTAGCAAACGTTTAATCCCGCGCGCCAGCGCGACGAAAACGTGTCCGCAAATTTACCGCGACGTAACGCGGGTGCGCGCGCGCCAAAGTGTCGTGCTCGAAATTCGAGTCTCACTGGGACGCGCACACACACATAGGGTAAATGTGGGTATTACCGCGGACACTGCAATTACCGCGGATCGACGAGAAACGCTCTGCAATTTCATTTTTCATAGTATAATTCGGCATTTAATATTTATTCGATCATACAAAATATTAATTAATATAAGAAATCGTCTTAAGGGGGGGTATGGTTAATTCGTAAAAAAATGGGTCATTTTTAATGATTTTTATATTCGCTCCAGTAAATGAAAATTTATTTTAATAAAAAGTATACAATTCAGTAACTATTGTACAATATGTTGTAAAATTTTCATTGAAAAATATTAAAAATTAAGCCGTTGGCAGCAATTCTGCGGAGGTGCCTTGATAAAATGTTGTTTTGCGGTGGACAGCATATCTCAGCACTGGATCGTCTGAAATTAAAAATTGAAACAGATATCGTTAGATAAGCACATTCTCGAGTTAACAACGAGAGCTTTTTTTTTTTTTTAATTATTAACAATTTTACAGTAACAAATATGTCAATTTTTTTAGCAAAAATCGGTGTTTTTATGTCAAAGTGTCACCAAAAATTGAAAAATCGAAAAAAAAATCCCTCTCGTTGTTACCTCGAGAATGTGCTTATCTAACGATATCTGTTTCAATTTTTAATTTCAGACGATCCAGTGCTGAGATATGCTGTCCACCGCAAAACAACATTTTGTCAAGGCACCTCCGCAGAATTGCTGCCAACGGCTTAATTTTTAATATTTTTCAATGAAAATTTCACAGAATATTGTACAATAGTTACTGAATCGTATACTTTTTAATAAAATAAATTTTCATTTACTGGAGCGAATATAAAAATCATTAAAAATGACCCATTTTTTTTTATGAATTAACCATCCCCCCCCCCCCCCCCCCCCCCCCCCAAAAAGAGAATAAAGCATGATTTGTATGAATATACCGCGGTAATACCGTCATTTGTATACAAATACGATTGCTGGTATTACTGCGGCACTGGTCCAACGTAACCTCAAAACAGTGAAATCAAGAAGTCTACAAATATATATGAGAACATTTGCCAACTGCTATGTTCTAAATGAAATATGATGTAAAAATATACAGATATGTTCATTTTTTCGGTTGTAAAATTATAAATAATACTAGAGTTCGATACGCGCGCTTCGCGCACTGATTTTCTTTTTTTTTTTATTTTGCTAATAATTTGTTAATAAAGCTATCAAAATGGTCAAGTATGTATGCAAATACATATATGTGGCTTCCAGGAATGACGACGTAACTACATTTTACGTGTTTTCGAGAAATTACCGTTTTAAAATTTTTGTCATTCATGAGTATCTACATAATGTACCTTGTGCATTAAGGTACCCAACTCTCAGCCAATCGGAGCCAATCTTCGGCTTCGATGCTTAGTGGTGGGCAAATTACATGCGTGGACCTCATATCCCCTGACTACTGGGGTTTACAAGTTATTTAAATAATTGTTTTGCTTATTTTTGTATGTCTACATAACTCCCTTACATGCGTGGACCTCATATCCCCCGCCTACTTGTACTAATACATGTTTCGTAATTATAGTTTCAAAAAATTCTATTTTGTAATAGTTTGTTAAATAAATAATCCGGTTTAAATTAATTATTTCATTATTTTTGATATCAGATTCGTGATTGGCAACCCCAAAAACAAAACATAATACAGTTCCGTAATTATAGTTTCAAAAAATTATATTTCTCAATAATTTGTTTAAATAATTTTGTTCAAATTCATTATTACATTATTTTTTATATCAGATTCGTGATCATCGCCTATAAAAACCGCAAGTTTGTTGTATTTTGTGTCTCAGATTGAGCTACATTTGAAAGCGGTAGTCCCGAGTATAGTGTAATAGGAGCTACATTTAATATTTGTCATTATAAAGTTAATTTAATCTAATAAATTATTTTGTGATTGTAACTTTTATTCTTGTAATAAAATATATTTAAATTGTAATTTTGATAGTTAAAAAATAGTTTATGTATATCTATATAGGAGTTTTAAAAACTTTAGACAAATATGTATTGCATTTATCCAATCTATAACCCTATAAATCTATATAGATGTAGAATGACCGTCTTAAAAGTTTTGGTCACGTCATGAATTTTAATTTTAATCTAAGTTTTGCTATTAAAAAAATAGTTTAAATATAAAAAATTTATTTTAAGAAATATACGATACGAGTTTTAAAAACTTTAGACAAATATGAATTGCATTTATCAATATCAAATCTGTTAAAATGGCGATAAGCGTCATCAGGAACTTGACAAAGTATGGTCATTTGCTTCATATTTTCGACGGTCTTGCGACGGTCTTAAGACGGTCGCATGACCGTCTTATGACGCGCGTCACAGTCACGTTGCATCTCTGCGCATGCAACACGGGGGCCTTTCTACATATGTGTGTTATGTGTGTTCTGTGTGTTCCCGACAAAGACAGATAGATCTGTTCCGTTTATGTGAGACAGAGACAGACATAGAGAGAAGTTGTCTAGAACAGACAGAACACACATATGTAGAAAGGGCCCAGCGCAACATCTGAATGTATACGCCTCTTTAATATTATTATATTACAAATGCAATAATTACAATAATGTAATATACAACAACATGTCAACATAATACAAAATACAATGTACATATTACTACAATATCTGTATTCAAAACTTAATCTAGTTCGCATTTAAAACTCTAGTCCCTCTAACTTTAGCAGACGCAATTGAGGCGATTCGAGATTTTCGAGATATACTTCGAGAAAAAATCAACATGGCGCCGAACATGTCTGGTTGCATTTTATATAGAGGGATACTTCGAGAAAAAATCAACATGGCGCCGAACATGTCTGGTTGCATTTTATATAGAGGGATAACAAGCTCAAGGTAAAATTCCGCAGTAATACCCCCGCGGTAATCCATCATACACACGGTAAAACCCCCGCAGTAATTCAATCATACCCGCAGTAATATCAGCCTCGAATCTATTTTTTAGATTGCATTTATTAATTAACTATATGTTTTTTATCATATGATAAGAGTCATTTTTGCATTTCTGGTAAGTTAAAAAAGAGTTAAAAAAAGAATTCAACTTAAATCATCGAGGCAAAGCTTTTAATTCGTGTACTATAAGACGCCCGTGCTGAAAAACCGCGGTAATACCCACTTTTACCCTATATATACAATACTACCTGTAGTCCGCACATTCGAACAAAATCTAATCTAATTTCCGCCTCTGGGCATTGAGGCACACACCTGCGTCAGTCCGCTGCATTAGCGACTTAATGCACTCTGGTCCTGCCGGACAGAGAAGCGCGTATATTTGCATGGCATTAGCCCCGGAGGTCCTTTGTATAATGCCACTTTGTCCCTTTGATTGTGTGAACTAGTCACAATTGCATTATTGGCCCCGCGCGTCTATAGATGCAGCGATGGCGACGTCGGCGTGACAGAGTTCGCGGGAGATGCACTTCGCTCCGGGCGCCGGTTCCTTCCCTCCCTCTCTCGGTCGACGGTCACTGTCTGTGTGCGTGAGCTCGTCGCTAATGTGCCCGTGGGGCTAGTTACGCACACGCGCGCTCGCACCTACAGGACGCACTGTGGAATTTTCGGCTTTGCATGGATGGATTTAATTAAGGGCCTGTTGTTGCACTTGCAGACGCGGACGGGCCGGTAATTCCATGTGATCGGTTTGAAAATAATTGAAATTACTGGCTTAGGGGTTGGATGTGATATTTGTTGTAATTCAAAGAGAGTGTTTGCAACTGAAATCGTATTGATTTTAACTTCCGGGATGTTTAATTTGGAAGGTAAATTACGTTAATATATATGTAGAGGGAAATAATATTTGCGTATCTTAATCACGTATAAATTCACATTTGTATAGGAAATTTTTGGAATACTAAAACGTGATTCTCAGTCATATGAAAAGCATCAAAATAACTCCATTCATTTTATTATCTTTTATCAGACATCCTTATTTTTTTAACAAATATACATTCTGAATAAAATACATTTTAAATATGTCAATATAGATCTATTATAATACAAGTTAATTTATTCGTTTTCATATCAATCTTATATCATTCGCACAATCAGACGCTCCACTTTCCATATAATTCAGTTATAAATTAACAGACTTATTTCATCATCAACGTAATATTTACATCATTGTCTAATGAATAATAATAATAATAATAATGTAGATACAAAATATGAAAACATAAAAAGCAATGTTTAAAATTGTAATTGAGATTACCAAGACGAAATGGTTGAACTAAACATAAAAACATATTTGACAATATCGCCCAAGATATACTTTTTATCAATATAAAATTAATTTGATCTTGAAACTCGCACGAAGTATACAAGTTATTTTCCTTGGAAATAACTCATGCATACAAAACGAAGGAACAACAATCCTCGGCACACAACTTAATTATCTTCCCTCTCTCGGGATCGTAAACCCCATCTGCCGTGCAAACACTCCTTCCGGAAATGCTTCGAAAGCTCGGCCATCTTCCTTGTGTACAGCACTTGCGCAAGCTCCTCGCGATATTCTATCGAAGCCTGTCTCCTCCACGCAGATACACATACCTAAACACATATGCGCACGTACAAGTGCATATATATATACACACATACACGCTCACACACACGGGAGGTATATAGCCTCCTCGCGCATATCGATCCGACGAGAGGTGGACGACTGTCACCTGTGTGCTTCTTCCGCCCCATGTATACGGATTAATTCGTGGGTGCGTCGCGCCGGCAAGACGCAAGCGCGAAATTTCTCTCCCGCGCAATTCCATACACTAGGTATATAGACCCGCGAGTCTTTGACGGCATGCCTTTCCGGCGAGCCAAGACGCGCGCGCGCGCTGCAGGCTTCGCTTTGATTAGGAACGGGGCGATGAATTTAATCAAAGGAAAGCGACGGGTTCCTCGCGTCGCGAGAGTTTCGCGTCCGGGGGCTTTTCAATGGCTATAGAGGTGCACATGCGGTGTCGAAGCTTTGTGCTTGCTTTTGCTCGGACGAGTTTTGCGATGGCATTTCGCGGAGTCTGCGGGAGGTCGCAGGTGTCTCGACGAACGGAAGAGTGTTCGGTAATTTTAAGGATTAAGTGTATCGGTCTATCTATAATGTAGGAGTGTTGGTCTTAGGAAAAATTGGAAGAAAATTAATTTTAAAGTACAAAATTAAGAGGATGTAGAACCATAAAATTAACCAAATTTCATTATTTAACAACATTATTTCTAAATGTTCTTTTTTTTTTTTAAAGAAAACGCGAACATCAAACTTTCCGTACATATAAATACTCTATAAGTAAGCATACAGAAAAAAGTTTAAGCGCTTCCATTGGTATTTTTTTAAGATGTTTGCTTTGAAAAACCACAGTATACCTACCTTACCGACACCACGGTTAAACACTAAACTCATTTAAATATAAAAATTACACTTTTTAGCATTTCCATTAGTTTTTTTCATAAGACGTTTGCATTGAAAAATTATGGTGTAATGTTAAGCAATTAATTTACCAAATAATGAAATTGGGTTAATACTGCAACGTTCTACATCGTTGTAACTGGCAAGCTAAATGTTATTATTCTAAAATAATAAATTTTGTTTACATTTTTATAAGCACATTCAATCAAATTATTGCCAAAATCAAATAAAATCATGATTTTAAGCGCATTATCTGCGTATAGACTGTTATTGTATTTATTCCGCAAAGACACTCCCAAGACTGGAGTGCTTTCGAGATTTTGTTACAATCTATATAGAAGTTTCTATTATAAAACCGTTACGCAATAATGAAACTAATCTTTTACCATTATTATTTCTCAATTGTTTAAATAAATATAATAAAATGAAAATTTTTCTATTTTCATATTTGTTCAAAATTATAAGAATTTTTCATCTGCACGAATGATTTCATCTTTTATCAGTGAATTCAATCATAAAATTAACTTTTACGAATTTTGCGAGCGTGGAAGTTTGACAGCACATTGAAAATTTAAAATAGGATTCAAACTAACCGTGTTATATCAACCCGTACAATGTCGCCTGAATGGTGGTGCATTAGCCGCTAATTACATTGCGAGCGAGATCGCACTGCGTCCGGCGAAAAACAACGAAAATCAACAGGACAGCGAGGCGCGACGAGAGGTCCAAGCGGGTGCGCGCACGCAATATGCAAATCCGCATAGATAAGTGCACCACGCTCGGCGCGTTTCACCCTCGTAAATCACGCGTCGCGCGAAAGCCCCATTGTTCGCGCCAATCGCGTGCGCGCGATTTTTTTGCCGTTGTATGGCATTATTAAAAAGGTATGTCAACGGACGCGATCTGCTACTGTATATATAGATCGAGATTAGTAAATTTATTCATTATCGGTATTTATTAAAGAGTTTTTCTATACATAAAAATAATCTGAAATGCAATACTATGTTGAGAATTTGTTTCGATTAATATCCTGTTACCGCCCTAATATAAAAGATATTTTAGTTTTCATATACGTAATTTGAGAAATTAATAATATGTAAGAAAAACAGTGATTCTTTTTATTATGATTAATCTATTCGTAGAGGATTCAATAAAGAATTTTGGATATCCTAATTATATATATGTTTGAATTATTTCATACAAAATAAAATAATATTGACAATTGGAATTATTCAATTTAAACATAAAAAAAATAGAATTAAGGGATAAAGGTAAACATGAAATCTCATTTGCAGCATCTAACACGCCCTGTTTGGCAAATCCTCGCTTACATTTGGATGTTAATTGCTCCGAACATAAATCTTTTCCAAGCGACGGCTACGCTAATTCATCATGGTGCAGCGTAACGACGAATTAACCGAGAAAGCCGAGGGAGCGTAGAACCTAAGCGCCAAACGCTGTTTCTAATGTAATCGAATTATCGCCACGACGGTTTACCTGTTATTTATGAATAGGTTGGGGATGTTTTTTAATCAAACTCAAAATAAATTTAAGGCTGATGGGTAAGGACTGATTCAGGGGGAAGATAACTTTCAAATCTATAAGAAATGATAAAAAATAATCATAGCTAAATACATACAATATAAATTTATTGGGTATAAATTTATTGAAGGAATTTGGGATATTATAATTACTGACTGTACTATCAGTAAAATAGAAGGGAAAAAACTAAATCTTCTGGATTTAGTTATAATTCATTTTATAAATATCTTTTCATAAAAATAGTTAATTACAACAATTTTTCGTATATTATGTAAAATCTAATACCTTAACATAGCCTACAAGAAGAACTTTCTTCTACTAGTTTCCATCTGGTGTCGCCTGCCAGTGATAAGCCACTCATAATTTCCATATTTACTATCAAAAGTTCCGTGTTGTATGGATCTTAATTTTAAAGTAAACCTTGGACCTAATTCTCTTAATCTTGGTTTACCTGTCTTTTGATTGAACTCGTATCTACAAAAGTATAATTTCCATTAATATAACTATGGAAAATATTTAAAAATTGATGTTAAACTTACTTCCTTTAATGGTTAGATCATCATACCTGTGGTGTCTGAAGAAAATATAGTCACGCTGATTATGGAATGTCACACAGCGACGTCCTTTAAATTCTGGTTGATAATGAAAAAGAGCTCCAAACATTCTTGCAACAGTATGACCAAGACGAGTTGTGAAATTGTTTAATACAACTTCTGGGCGATGCTCTGTAATTTCTTTATGGCTCCTTTTTAATTCTGGAGTAATTTTTACATTGCTTAGCTTACAATACATTGTGGGACCATCTGGCAAGTGAACTATTAACATCCCATCTTGAAATATATTAAGGAAAATAACAAGCATTATTTCTGTTAAGTTTTTTAAATATTCAAATAATTAAAATATTTTACTTAATTTTTTTTTCCTATATATAATATTTCTAAGTGAATAATATAAGTTATAAATAACATAAATATTCATAATATTAAGAATGAGTTTGTAAAAGGATACTTGGTTTGCATTGATCTTCGTTAACAATTATTATGTCGGTGAAACCTTTCTCAATACAACTTTTTACCATCTTCTTTACACCAGATCGATTTCTATACAATGACACTGAATTTGGTATAATCCTAGTCAACTCTCGTCCAAAAATTCTTGTCTTTGTATGAGGATTATCTGCATAAGTAATCAGTACTTTTGGTTCATACTCTTGTTTATAATAAGAAGCGAACTCATCATTTTGCATATCTATCTTAATTTCTTCATTTTCTTCATCATCAATATCTCCAAAGATCATAGTCTCATCCTTTTCTCTCATGTTTTCAATTGTTTTTGGAACTTGTTTAGGCTCATTTGCTTGCATTCTGGCTTTTCGCCTTTCTTTCTTTTCTTTCTTTTTTTTCCTCCGTAATTCTTCATTTTTCTTCTGTCTGATAACTTTACATTTAATGTGATTGATACCAGTTTCTTGAGGTAAGATAACCTCTTCCTTGGATGTTCCTGCCTCAGTTTCATTTTCTTTTTCCTTCTGCTTGCCTCGACTTAGAGGATTAACCACCAAATTTTTCTTGATCTTCATTTTTGCTATAAATGTTGAATAGTGATTCAACTAAATTTCTATAGAAAAACAAAAATCTTGTCAATGCTTTTCACATCAAACCGCTGTCGGTAAATGTAAACACGTGAAATATGCTACAGGCATGAGGCGACAGCACGTGTATAGGAAAAGTACTGAGAAAGTCAAACAAGAACTGCCCGAAATGCCAATGAAGTTTGTTTGAATAAATTTGACTTCCTTGACTCGCATAATGTATGAGATTTTTAAAAATATTCTGTATTTTAATTTACTGAAGTAAATAATAATAATAATTACCATAAAAAGATGTTTTTATTTGTGCAAATTCTTCATGGGAAAACGTCAACTGGCTTGTGGACTGTGCGGTTGGATTTGTTGTCGCACTACAGGTTAGGAAGTGTTTACACTATGCGAGAAGCGCATGCGATCAGCGTGACTACAGCCAATCACAGCTTGACTCGAGCGGTAGACACTCGTTCCTTCTGCTCGGGTCAAGCTGCGATTGGCTGCAGTCACGCTGATCGCATGCGCTTCTCGCAGTATAAACAGTAGACACGGCCTTAGAAGGTTAGAACTTGCGAACCGCAAAGAGGAGTCAACGGAAATACAAAATGGCTGAAATTAAATGTTTCGCGCTATTTTGCTGTAGATATTTAAATAAAATATTAGAATTCATATATCATATAAATAATGAATACTGGTAAAGTAATTTTTTCTAAATGTAAATTTCAGTAATATAAGTTATTAGACAACAACAATTTTTATTCTCTCAAAAATCTTCAAATTAAATTCATAACAATGCATTAAAAATAAATCAATTTTTATTGTGTATTAATAAAAAATGATCAAAGTATTTTTTTAAATCAATAGATTAAATTTTTCATTTTTTTTAACATAAAATATTATAATAAACTTGTAAAACATTCCCTATTTCGAAATTTCATTATCAGTTTCTACCCAATTTATCTAACGATGCCGAAATGAAAAACTACGCGACCATTCGGCGAAAATAAACATCCGGTAAATGTAAACAAACGAATCATCAAAACGACCGGAAGGGGGGAAGTCCCAAAGGTACATAGTATCGGGAAAGTACGTAAGGAGTCAGCATCTCGCGCGCAGCACATTTGAACATCTCTCGCTCTATCTCTCTCCCGCAGTGCGAATCGCCGCCTGCGCTTCTGGTTTCGCACCTTCTCAGTTTGCTCTCTCTTCGAAAAAAGAGGCGGCGGAAGTCTCGCTCTCGCCTCGGCGCAATCTGCGTCCCGCATGCAGTATTATACCTAGGCGTCGTCATCGCCCAGGTATACCTATAGGACTGAGCGAATCCCCCTCTCATGAGGAAGGAAACCTGGAGACCGCGCGTGGACGTTCAACGACCACGACGACGACCACGAGATTGTCGAGGAGCCGGTGGTGTGCGTCGTCCCGTGAGCAAGGCCTCTCAGCAAGCAACGCTGTACAGAGCCGAGCGCTGTTGTCGTGCAGCAGCAACGGCAGCAGAGTGTACAGCAGTACCTAGTATCGGCGCAAATATACACACGTTCAAGTACACGGTGTTTTTCCTCCATACGGCGCCTCGCGCGACCGAGCAGCCGGGACATAACAACCAAGGGGTATAATAAGGTACCCCGAGCTCTGAAGCCCCCAAGAGGACAGCCTCTTGGAGAAAAGACCGGACAGAAAGGACGCGCGCTAGATCGCCTTGCATCCACATCGAAAGATAGAGAGAGAGAGAGAGAGGGAAAGAAACGACGGTGGTGGTGGTGGTGGTGGTGGTAGTGTACGTCCGAGAGCGTGGCGGCAGCGGTGCGACATGTCGGGAAGCGACAGCCCAACCTTCTTCCACGGCCAGCCTTGGTCCAGCTGGATCGAGAAGATTGGCCGCGACAAGCCCCTGAGTAAGTCTCAACGGGCTGTTCGAGAAGCCGATCAAGGACTCTTGCCCTGAGGGCTGCCACAAACATAACCTCTTGCAAGAGGGTGGGAGGGTCTGGCTCTCACTCTTTCTCGCATGTGCACATCGAAGGAACAAGTATATATACGCGAGATGAAAGCGTGAGATGACAGAGGGCAATCCTTTTCACGATGATGATGCGCGATGAAAACCGAGAAAGGGGAAAAGGGAAAGGACGCATGCTCTAGTGGCTGTGAATGTATATGCGTTGAGAGGCGGCCCTTGCTCTTTTTTTTCTCCCTTGGTGTAGGGTCCTGCATCCCCCCCCCCTCACTCCCTCTTGCAAAAATGACTCAGTATGCCGATGACTTATATAACGGAGCGAATCTTTAATTTTTTTTTGGAGGGCGACATAGCGCCGCCAACGGTTTTTTTATTGCGCGTATATAAACAAACGATGCTCACACAATCATTGTGTTTGATTTGATAGAGCTATTTTAAAGTTATCGTTTCTTTGCTTGAATTTATTTAATTGTAAAGAAATTAAACTATTCCTGATTTATTTATAAATTTTTAAAAATTGTATTTACCATGATAATTTTACAGCAAATTTATAGAAATATTTTTTTTTTAGAATTTTTGTTATACAGCATTCAAATGTTTATTTACAGTCTTTTTGTTTATTTTACATTACATTTTACATACTTACATTTCCATTTTAGGCGATGAGGAGCCAGAAAATGAACCTGCAAGTTCAGTTATGCGCCTTTCAGTGGATGGTAAAGTTTATTTTCTTTTTGTATGAATGATTCGACTGACAGCTACTATTATTTTCTTTTTATTTAAATTTTTACTTCATGATTTATTAATATTGCTTATGAAAAGTTAATACAAGCCTAAGTCAATAAAAATATTTCATTGATCTTTCCAGATATTGATCTCTATGGTTTTTGTCCTGAAAGAGATACATTTTATGGAGTTGTATGTGAAATATGTAATTCTATTGTCAAACCGCAAGCTTTAATACAGCACATGGGTAAGTTAAACTATATTTCATAGATCTCAAAAAGTCAATCGTGCAACTTCAAATGTTGCCATTAAAACAACAATAATTATTGATACATGATCATAATAATTTAGAACAATAACTGTATTGAAAAGATTAAACTCATTGGAAATGTATCATATAGTCCATTGAGTTTTAACTTTTCGACTACCTGAGTCCTGGAAAAAAGCTCCTTAATAAGAAAAAATCCCAAGTCTTGTGGACGAAAAAAAATATTTTTAAATTTAACATCTTTTATGGTTATTTATATTTGATTTATATTATGATATTTTCACTTTAATAAAAAAATATATTTTGAGCATATTCTTAAGCTTTCAAATAATGATTTTTGACAGTAAACATATTATATTATTATTATTAAAAAAAAATGATAACTTAAAAATAAAATTCTAGAAAGTCGACATCCAACTGGTACCTCAAATCTTCCGCCTCCCTCGAATTTGACTCCAAACAAGCCAGCAATGAAAACGCCATACTGCAAGCTTTCAAAGCTGAAGAAAAGCCAATCCTCTGGTCAGTTACCCGTCAACAGCAACAACAACAGCAACAGCAGTAATAGCAGTAAAACCAGCAACAACCACACTCCGGTCAAGTCGCAGCGAGCGGCTGAGCAGCAATCCAATGTCCACTCGGGCATCTCCGGCTCGTCTCCCCGCTCGCCCCACGAGTCCTCTATGCCGTGCGTTCAATCATCCTCCAGTGGCTTCACGAACGCGGTCGGCGCTGGCGGAGGCGGCAGCGTTAGCGGTGGCGGTACTACCACGGCCGCGGGTGGAAGCCCCGTCAAGAGCCCTGGGAGCCAGCCGAAGCGGAAAAGGCTCAAAACGGAGCGCTCCCTCCTCAAGGACCGAGAATACGATCCAGACCGGCACTGCGGCGTCTGGAACGAAGAAACGGGCAAGCCTTGCACGCGCTCGCTCACCTGTAAAGCCCACACGGTCTCGCTCAGGCGGACAGTCTCCGGCCGCAGTAAAACCTTCGACAAACTCCTCGCGGATCACCGCGCCGCCAAGGAATTACCGAGCGCGCGGTCGACTCCGGCCAAGGTAACAAGCGTCGGCGGAGTCGGCAGCGCAAGCGCCGCGGCGACGACGACGATCATCGGCAGCATAAGCATCGCCAGTGCTGAGTCTGTCAGCAGCACCGCCAGCAGCGGCGCCTTGGCACCCAGCACACCTAGCACCTCCACAACGGCCGCCGCCATGCCTGCGGCTACGGCTGAACTCGAGGCCCCGAACTCACCCCCCGTGCTCTCTCTGCCCGACACTTATCCACTGCCACAGGTACACCGGCAATGCCGAAACGAACTACAAGGAATCATTCGCGATTGCGTGGTGGCCACTCTCGCTATTGTAGCCTTACACTCTTTCTACACGGACTTGAAAGAAGCCTTGCTGCTTTTTTCCATCTTCGTTGGCATTAGCGTTTACGTACAACTATATAGTTCAAACTGATTGATATCTTCAATTTTTTTTCTATTTTTTTTATTTTTTATTTTTTTTTATTTTTGTATGACCATTGGGCCAAGGAAGTAGTGGATTAGCTTTGTTGTAATTTCTTCTAATAATATCATGTTATACTTGTACATGAGCTTTATTATTAATATAAAAAATTTGACTATTGAAACTGTGATTAACGAAACTACTTTCTGGATCTGATAATATAAAATAACAATCTTTAGAAGTTGAACAATTTTGTAAGAATTGAATTTATGAAAATCACCTTGTACATAATCTTTCAAACTTTAATGGAAGTTTAAAATATAAAATAAGCGATCAAAGAATAATAAAAATTACGGAGTAGTTGGTGGCCACCATGGTTCAGTATTATATTTCGTAGTTAAAACTGCAAAATTTTCATGTCATAAACAACGTTTTGTCTTACAAGATGCGATATAATACATGATGAATTTGAATGTTATGATTGAAATATTAGTATCAAATTGTCCGTAGGAGTCTTGACTTGTTATCTTTCTATTTAGCTTTGTCCGTTTGAAGAAGCCATGAATTCAATTGTACATATTGAAGCAGTAAGAAAAGTGTTTATATCGTACGTTGTCTTATTTATTTTTAGTACTGCTTATCTCTTTATTGATATTTACTTTTTATGTAATTCGCATGATTATTTAAAAATAATATGAATTATAAATTGTTTTGCTTTTTTTATTTTTTATTTATTAAAAATTGTATTTAGTGTCATTTTGTGATAGTAAAGTATCGTCAAAAGCTTACAAAATATAAGTATCAAAATTTGAAGTAAACTTAAAAATTATGTTCAAGTCCAATTTAATTGCGGAACAATAACTTTCATTGTATTTACATCAATACTGTTTCATAAAAAACATTTTTATATATAAATTAAAAAATACAAATGGAAACGTGTTTCATATATTTATCATAATCATCAATTCCACATACTTCAATAGTTTTATTGATCCCAAATAATGAGATGAGTTTAAATTTTAATACTTTGTTTAAGTAAATTTATTTTTTCATTTCACAAAAAAAAAAAATAAGTTTGAAATTCTATTTTTATTTTAAAGAAGAGATGATAAATAAGTTTTCTAACATTAATGCTATTAATAGCATGTTAATTATTTTTTAATTAATAACGTAAAAGAAATTCTCCACTTTTTTTCCAAATTATCAATTATTTTTAATAAAGTATTAAAATTTTGAATACATTCAATATTTGAAAGGGAGTGCCGACATTAACGAATTCACTCCATATGAATCATAACAAATAACGTTCGAGCCATCATTCATGAATCAAATGATTCAATATGGTATACGAAAATAAAAGGCTTTTGGTTGATACGTGTTTTTTCTTTTTTATTATTACAGGCTGTTGATTTGCTTTATCGATGTCTGGCCCCGCATGGCTCCAATAAACCTGTAAGGCATGGTTTCTTTGAGTTCTCGCCATTCGTTATCGAGCAGCGGGTTCGCTTAATCTCCATTGTAAAAACTGCTATTGTCTTTTTTAGACGAAACTGGAAGAAGAATTTGCCAACGAGCTGGAATCGTCGAATCGAAGAATCGAGTCGTCAGTGGTGAGCAGCAGCAGCACTGGCGCCAGTGCCATCATCTCGGGTGGCACGAGCAGCAGCGTCATAGCTGGGGGTGTAAGCTCGGCGATGACACCGATCTCCGTGGTACTTCCCTCGTTGTCGCCAATACCGACTGACGGCATTTCGCCGCAAGCATCGCTACTACAATATAGTCGCAATATCGGCTCATCCTCACCCATCGGCGTCGATCAAATCATAAACAAACCATCGCCAGCCACGGCGCCCGTCGTTCCCACTGCGATGCCAATTAGTAATCAGCCGGTCACATCGACAACGGTCGCTTTAGAGGCAAAGACCGCGCCCATCGACATCGACAACAGTCAAAACATAACGATGTACACTTCGCCGGTATATAAAGATAGCGGAAAGTCGCAGGTCACCGTCCAGATTT
Organism: Torymus aiolomorphi; assembly: GCA_036365515.1. Taxonomy (NCBI): domain Eukaryota; kingdom Metazoa; phylum Arthropoda; class Insecta; order Hymenoptera; family Torymidae; genus Torymus; species Torymus aiolomorphi. The sequence continues at coordinate 32,532,159 of CM070876.1, forward strand.
CGCGAGCTAACATGATCAATCAGTCGCCAGCATCTCGAAGTTACTCCAGCCTGTTCGACTCGACGCTGGACCATCATCAGGAAAGCACGCGAACGACGAGTCACGTGATGACCAACGGCAAACGTATGAGCAATCACCATCACGCGAGTCTTCAGAGCAATCAAGTCGGAGGTAGAACGAAACACGAGTTTACGCAGGAGTACTCGACTGCGATACAACTCGAGGCCACCACGGCCTCAACGCCATACACGAGCTTTAGTGACATATCTTGGACAAGCTGTCACCCCGAGCCACTGGCAGTAAGTAGATGGTTGCGAATCAATTCCAGCCGTAAGCAATACAACTTTAATATTCACTGACACAACGCTCTGCCCACTCCAGGCTGAGGACATCGTGTGCCACGTTTATTACCCGGGAAAACAAAATTATTTGCCACTCTTTTTGGTTATTTATAATTTTTGTGTAAATTCATGCACTTTAACATTTATATATAATTTTACCGTTATTTAGTTAGAGCTATAAGCGAAATTACTAAAAATAATTCATTTATTTCTTTTAAAATGAATCAATTCAAATCAGTTTAAATCATAAAATATATGATAATTTCAATTTTTTTTACAAAATTTGTATTTAAAAACCAGAAAATTCATGGAGATTATCGAAAACTATTGTTACTATTGTTATAATTCAACATACGATTTAAATGTAAAACATTACATTTAAATCGTGTATTACATAAGTGATTAAAATTTTAACTGTAATTCATAAAATCGATAAAAAAAAAAATACAAAAAAAACGTTATAACGGACGATAAAATTAACTATTTCTCAGAATTTTGCTTATAGTTCCCGTATTGTACATTAAAGACTTATTGAAAAGTATTCAGTATATGTTTTATAAAGTTAGCTGGTATACGCATCTTTAGTTCAAAGTGCTAGATTGCATATTAAGGCTTATAACCCAATTAAATAAAAAATGATGTAAATTGTACAGAAGTATCTCTAATAGGTTTTAATAATATCAGGTTTTTTTCCGTGAGTGAAATCCACATACATAAAGAAGATATAAAGTAATGGATAATGTTATACTTAATTTATCTGCAGTTCTAAATAATTTTATTTTCTCGGGCACTTACCTACCTCTTATTTTATTTATAAAAGATTCTCTGTCTACAGCCTGTTGAGAGGGAGTAATTATTTCAGAGCTGATCCGTTATACGTATAAATAAATATATATTGTGAATACATAAAATGCTAAATGCAAAGATTTGTCAACAAAGAATTGGTGCCTGACGTGCATATAGCTTTTTAGCGAAAGTTTCTTATAAAGAGTAAAATATAAAATCAGTTGCGTTTGGGCACCAAACCTGATACCTGAGATTTTTTCAACTCTCCAAAGTGTCCAATACTTAATTAGATAGAACGTAAAATTATTTATTTTTTTATCATTTCTCCATGTAAAATTTTATAAGTTTTTTTTATGTCTACATCAAATAGAATTTTTTTACTGCAATTCATGGCAAATAATTGAACATATATGTTCAAAGAACTGACAAAGTTAAGTCTGAGCACAATATAATGCGTTACTTTGTTTTAAATTGGCTTGAAGATGTAAAACCATGTTCTAACAATGAAAATACGAACGATTTATAAACTTATAATTTATTTTGAAAATATATTTAAATTAAAATTAGCCTTTAGGCTGATCTCATGTTTCCAAGTTGAATAATGCATTTAATCGTTGAGTTTGTATATTTATCAAATTGTACAATTATAACTGTAAATATATATAACTTTTTTAGTAATTTAACGAAATGATTATTGTAGCCTTTCAATGAATAAAAATCATACAATTATAAATTAAATGATCAAATATCAAATTTTGGAAAAAGGCAATTTTCATTATACGTATTTTTATAATGATACTTTGACCTAATCTTATAAAGCATTGAAGTTCAAAACCAGCATATTTGTATGTTATTCATCATTTTGAGAACAGTATTAAAATTATTTTTTAATATATAAAATGAAGTATTCTTAATCGCTTCTCAAAATGAATCAATGGATATTCTCTTAATTTGATATAGATTCTAATTTATAATAAACGTTCAAAATTGTTTTTGTAATTTTTGTAAATATTACTGGTTTCAGTTTCCCATGCTTTATATTATAACTTTCTTATTTTAATTTTCGCAAACCTGAAGAAATGTCAAATCTTGTTGGAAAAAAATTCATATTACGCATGTTGTTATACTTTTTTAATAAAATGCTATTTTACTTATATAAATTTACAATAATGCATCTTCCTACTGCAACATTATATACAAAGTTAACAATATATCAATGACTGAAAGTATATAAGCTTCAAAAATGTGTAATCTCAGGTAATCAAATAATCACTTCATTATAATTAATATATTACTTCATCACTGCATATCTATACCAGTTTAACAAGCCACAAAGAACTTTAAATGATAAGTTATTGCTGCAGCATTTGATTATCTGAGATACTCTGTTTCATGTTGCTTATAATAAATTTTCGCATTTTGTACCATACAAAACATATAGTCACGTGCTGTAAGTAAATTGTAACAATATTATACTTATCTTTTTTATAAAAATCAAATGATCTTCAGTTGACATGAATTATCTTTTTCTGTAAAAGTCATTTTAAAAACAAAAATATATAAAATATAATATATACAATTTGACTAATTTTTCATATAAAATTGAAACATTGTTTAAATATTAATCAGCTTTGCTCTTGTGAAAAATTACAAATAATTCACTACACAATATAATATACATTTAATTTCAGATAAATTATTAAAATTGTTGAAAAAAATGCCTAAAAGTATTAAAAATAAAAAATAAAAAGTTATACAAAACAATTACTAGTGTAAAAACGTATATAATCTATGCTCTTATTTAAGGATACATAAGCATAAATAAAAAAAACAAGAAAAAAATAAACCAAAAAAAGACTACTGTCCAAGTGAATACCATTCTAAGGCATATGTAATAACGCATGTTAATGACAATATTGACAATTTAGGGAACCTAATCATCTACACATATTCGTGTAATCAATAATTAATCATATAACCATGAATAACCTGTTCCTTGTCAAGATAAAAGAAGACAAACGCAAAATAAAAATCGATTGAGAGTTGTTATCATTTGAAATAGTTGAAACGTGAAGTTTTTACAAAATTTATTTTTGGTAATGAGATTGTTAAAACTACTTTTTATAATATTATATCCAATCGATATGTTTGTGTTGTGCAAAAACGTTTTTTTAAAAGCGAGAAAACGCTGTGAGATAGATGCATGAAAATCAGTATTAATGTCCTACTATTAACTCTTTAGTGCCCAGGGTATGTCCCCAGAAAAATTTTGTTTTTCCTTGTTTTTTCATTTAAAAATAAGTTAAATATGAACGCCCAATCGTTAAATTAAAGAAAAAAATCTGCGGAAATAAAAACGATTATTATTATTATTATTAGTATTCTTATGATTATTTTATTTTAATTGCATTAGCTATTTTTTCCATTTCAAATAATACGATTGGATGGGTTTTAAATCCGTTTTATTTGATTGTAATCAATTTTTGGTAGCTTGAAAGTGCTTGAACGAATAAATCCTAGTAGGCGTTAAACGGTTAATAATAAAAATTGATTTTTTTCTATCAATGAATCTTTGCATCGATCATCTTAAATGTAAACTTTTGATAAGTTACTAATTGCGTAGGTGTGCGTGTGCGTGTGAAGAAATGTCACATTGAGTAATAAAAAAAATTATGACTTCTCATCATAGATTGTGATATTTAATATTGTAAATGTACATTGTATGTATACGTAGGGTTTACGAGGAGTGGCGCCGTGTAGCCACTTGTTTTAAATAACGTCGCAGCCTGTGAATGCCGCGGATATATTACGGATTTTTGTTCCGTTTAAAAACGCTTATCATTACACATAGTAAGAGGAATTATATATTGCTGTTCGATTCGTTTTGAAATGTGTAAAAATAACAATAAACTTTTCCTGCATTTCTTTGTGGTAATGCAGCTTGAAGAGTCGAACATGTATCTGTATACGTTTTTCTTTAAAGTTAGATTCTAAATGAATACACTTCCTCATAATTGTAATTACAAATATAAGTGTAGGGAATTATTGCATCTTTAGATCGTATATGTATTCTCATAATTTATATGTACTTAGACTTTTGGTAAATAAAAGACTATTGTTTTAAATGAAAGGATGACTCGTTCATAATCTTAGTTTCTTTTTTTATAATTCTCAAACTAATAAAGTGGTTGCTATAGCATTTATCCACGTTGCTGCAGCAAAAGCGCCTGCATCGATTCCTTTCAAATATTCCGTTTGCTTGACATAACTTGCTCTTCCTGCTCTGTAAAGTAAAATTATTATTTAAAATTGTAATTTGTAAAATCATTTTTATAACAAATCCGATGTGTTAATTAATCTGTGAGTTTACTTTGGAATCATATGTTTGGTGGCCTCGGCGCATGATGAAGCGCGTGCAGCTACTTTTTTAGCTGCTTCTTTGTATGGGAGGGCTACATTTATATCAAGTTCTTGTAATGCCGGGTCCAAAACATCAATCTGAAACAATTTTACAAAATAATAATTAACAATGTTATATAGTTCTGCAAATAAATAAATCTTGTATAGCATTAAACGGCTGCAACTAATAATGGCGATGAACGTTAAAATATAATAAAAGTACCATTGTTTTGTCCCCTAATCTGGCTTTACTGTATTTCATAATACCATTGATTCCTTCACGCCAAGCTTGAGCCCAAACTTTTAACCAGTTCTCAGCACTGTTAATTTTCGATAATTCGGCTGCAGCGGTCGTGAACATCAAACTATATATAGCACCCGATGTACCACCCATTTGATCTTCCGCAATATTTGCCAGCTCGGACAGTAAAGACGAAGGTCGTGACAAAGGTAACTTGTCAATCGACAAAAGTATTCCTAAAGATCAGATTGAATTTTCCATAATCTCACTTTATATGGTGTTTTTAATAATCATGATGAATAACAATAAAAAATTGTATACCTTCAGCTAGATGTTTAAGTGTTGTACCACAATCTCCATCACCACAACCCCTATCCAAATCATTAATAGCTTTTTCCTTTTCTATAATTACCTGGCACGCTGTCTGAAGGCAAACACGTAACACCTTTTCTTGATTATTAGTTAATGCAGGTCCCATCTCAGTTCGGCAAACGACTTTTTCTTCTTTCAACGGTAACTGATAATATTTTGAAGGTTGACTATAGGAAGAGCCCGGCCACTTTGGAGCATTCGTCGGGTCGTCGAGTGCGCTGAGGATTGCCGTCTTCTCATTTTCCGGGAGTTTGAGAATTGACACGTGCACACCGGCACTATCCAGCGATGTCATCAAAAGGCCGCAATAGACCCGAAGAGGTAAGATTCCCATTTTTTCTAATAACAAACCTTGTTTTATTACTCTCATATTGAAATATCAGATAAAAACTTTATATAGACATAGGTACTAACGAAGTTGTGTAACAACTTCCTTCACGACAATTCCTTGTTCCAGTTGACTCAATCCTCCGAAATTATTAATCGATACAACTACCGAATCTTCCTTGGAGAGTTTTAACGTTTTGCTAATTCTATCAATCATGAGTGATACTGTTTCAGCAGCGGTCAGCAATTTTATCCTTGTATACCCAGCTTCACCGTGCAATCCTTGCCCGAATTCCATTTCATCCTCTGGGATTTCGAACATTCGTCCCTGACCTATAGTCAGGGAAATTAATTTATAATATTTGTTGCGAAATTTAATATCAAATTTACACGAAAAAAAAACTAATCCAATACCAGGAATAGTGCATGCTGTCAGGCCAACTGAACAAGACGCAGTATTGTCCGCTATTAATTGAGCGTAGTTTGTGACCTCCTCGAGACTATGCCCTTTTTCTGCCATGGCACCTGCCACTTTTATCACGAGTATAATACCAGGCAATGCACGTTTTCCCGCGCTGCCCAATTCATTATCGGGTATACTGCAGTCTTCTCCAACTATGACTTGTGCCACCTATTTTGCAAGTTTTAATAAAATGAATGGATATAGACATAGAAGTACCTGAAAGACCTCAAAGTCATGTTTTTAAATTAAAAATAAAGAATTGTTTTTTCAACTGAAGATACATTTTTTATCCTAAGTGATAAAAAAAAAGATCTCAAAAAATATTAACTTTTTAGTAGTACTTAATTTGTGATCGTCATTGCGCATTGAACGTAGGAGAATGTAATAAAAGCTCAAATAGTTTAGCTAATTTTATTTAAAAAATTGATCATTTAGAATATAATTTATATTATTGTTTGTCAGGATCTGATAAGCTAGCTAAAATATCTTTCAGAACAAGTATTATTATTAATAAAAAAAGTCGAAAATCTGCAATCTCTTTTTCATCCAAATCACGGGAAAATTTTGGAAAATAATTACTTTATATTATACTGCATAATCTATAATTGTTTGCCATCTAAATGCATTTTGCCGCATTCAACATTAGATTCGCAAAATTTTACTTAGTTACTCTGATCAATATTGTTTAAGGAACAAAAAAACAACCCTTAAACGTTATAATCAGATTAAAAAAAATAAAAAAAATTACAATCTCTGCACTTGCGGTGTCATCGTTTTAGATAAAAATTTGTATAATACGTGTGGGATACCACAATGGTAGTAAATTAACGATATTTTATAGTTAATCAAATAGAAGCATTTTTAACAAAAATCAGATTATAACAATAACACAATGTACCTAAAAGTATTTATTACTAGTATAGTTACAATATTAATCTCGTCGAATGGAAATGTCAAAATTTACTTTAAAATGGTACATAATTATCAAATAAAACCAGAATATTGTTCTTGCCATAAAGATACATCTAAAAAATAGGTAATTTATCGTTAACATTTTTTCCAGGGCATATATTATTTTTACACGTATTTTTTGTCAGGCACGACCGCTACTCGGGAAGGCCTTATATCTTCACCAGAACGAAAATTGTTACATCTCAAATACTAATAATTTATTATATAAAAATTGTGTTCCACACAAAATGAGTCCATGCATATTATATCAGCGAAATTAGGACGGATCCAAACGAATTTTGAGCCAGATACTATAGCTAATTATAAGTACCGGACAGTCTTATATTGAGCCTAATCCATTGCAAAATAAAAAAAAAAACACTAGAGCAAATGAAAATTTGACAAAATAGTACTTTTCGGTACTAGGCCGTACAACTACGCCGATCCTCGGATGCACAATTCTCACGCTGTAAAATGTTACTTTACAGCTGAGTAACGAACATTATTTTTTGTTATACGTGACCATAAAGTACGACTTTACGGTCGCAAAACAGGACGTAAAGTGCGTATACTTTACGGACACGTATACCAAAACCGATTTTTAAGTTTAATATATACAACATTTACAAGAGCTGTGGACTGTCTAAGATTTTTCCCTCCTAGATGCGCAGTATACGCCTACTATATTATGTTTTTCAGGCAATCCAGCGGTAGTTCCTTTCGTGTGAGCCTGGCCGGTGGGGTATAAGACTCTTTATTATTCTGTAAGTCTTATCACGTTACATACATAACAAATAGTACTTCTTATAAAAAGAAAAGAAGATCAGATCAGATAAAACCATAAACTTAATGGGTGGGGTATGTTATTTCGAAAGGGTGATATACAAAATCCTTATCCTGCAGAATATTAAAAATAGAATAAATGTACCCGACCGGCAAAAACACTCATTTTCGAGAGCTTTAAAAACAAAGAGAATGACTAACAGAATATGAAATTACAGATATTTGTTTGAAGAATCAATTTAGTTAATATGCGCAACAGTAGAAATGTAAAAATCAGAAATGTAAAAAGTAGAAAGTACATTTTAGAGGAGAGAACAGCAAGATAATACAAAACATAACATGCACAAAACATACACTGAAAGAAGAATATGTTTATATTTTATAACATGGTATTTTAAACTATTAACATGGCATTGTAACTTAACATATATATTTTAATAGTTACAATGCCATGTTAAATATAAACATTTTGAGAAAAAAGTTCTCTCAGTGTATAAATAGATATTGATTCATTATAATTTCGTTTTTCGAAAAGGCATAACACGAATGCCAGAATAACAGAATGCATATACAGCGCCGCCACTAGGGAGGGGGCAACTGGGACAAACTTCCCCAGGCCCCACGGTAGGTAAGGACCTCCAAGGAGCCCGAAGCATATTATTTTAAAAATAATTTTTTAAACCCAAGTAGCCGGAGGATATAAGGTCCACGCATATTAGGGAATTACGTAGACTTGCAACAATAAACAAGACAATTATTTAAACAATTTTTAAACCCAAGTATGCGGGGGATATGAGGTCCACGCATGTAAGGGAGTCATGTAGACATGAAAAAATAAGCTAAACGATTATTTAAATAATTTTTAAACCCCAGTACCCGGGGGATATGAGGTCCACGCATATTAGGGAATTACGTAGACTTGCAACAATAAGCAAGACAATTATTTAAACAATTTTTAAACCCCAGTAGCTGGGGGATATCAGGTCCACGCATATTAGGTACATCGAACATCTTGATTGTAAAGTAAAAATGCTGAAATTTTTGGGTCTTTTTCTCGCCTTACAAGGGACCCCCGGAACAGTTATCCCAGGCCCCTTTACTTGGTATGGCGGCGCTGTGCATATAGCACGAATGCCAAAATAACAGAATGCATATAGCACGAATGCCAGATCAACAGAATATGCAGCATGATTCGAATGACTTATACCTGTTTTCGCGCGCACGTACAAATTGCGCAAATTAAAAAAACCTCTGCTAATTCATTGGCAATTAGCTCCCTCAAACTAAAGGTATTATTCTAGTACATTCATTGTTCAAATCAGTATATAGGTAAATAATTGTTATTTATCAACGTGCATGGTATTTTATATATTTTATTTTTTCAAAATAACGTGTTATTGAAAAGAAATCCAATCGTCAGGACCAAAGATATTTGAAGTTAAAAATTTTTCATTCATATTTACCAATAGCTTTTTGTAAGACAATATTTTATTTATCGACTCAAAATTTTAACCACTTTTTACACTTATCGAGTACAACATTGTACAAATTATACGTTTATATACTTCAACAAATAACACGAAGAAAAAGAAATTTTGAAAAAGTAAAAAATTAAAGTTAATTTTGTAAGATAAGTTTGAAAAAATAAAATATATAAAACACCATGCACGTTTATAAATAAAATTATTAAAAAGAACGTTGATAAATAACAATTATTTACCTATATATACTGATTTGAACAATGAATGACTAGAACAATAACTTTAGTTTGAGGAAGCTAATTGTCAATGAATTGGTAGCGATTTTTTTAATTTGCGCAGTTTGTACGTCCGCCCAAAAGCAGGTCATTCGAATCATGTATATTCTGTTGATCTGGCATTCTTGCTGTATGCATTCTGTTATTCTGGCATTCGTGCCATATGCATTCTGTTATTCTGGCATTCGTGCTATGCCTTCTCGAAAAACGAAATTATAATTAATCAATATCTATTTATATGTTTTGTGCATGTTATGTTTTGTATTATCTTGGTGTTCTCTCCTCTAAAATGTACTGTCTACTTTTTACATTTCTGATTTTTACATTTCTACCGTTGCGCATATTAACTAAATTGATTCTTCAAACAAATATCTGTAATTTCATATTATCTGTTAGTCATTCTCTTTGTTTGAGCGTTTTTGCCAGTCGGGTACATTTATTCTATTTTTAATATTCTGCAGGATAAGGATTCTGTATATCACCCTTTCGAAATAACATATCCCACCCTTTGTTTACCGCGCAGGTCGAATGGCAAATCTTTCACCGCGCGGCCAAAATGGCATTTTTTCTCCTAACTCCCAACTGACGGTAATACACTCTGATAAATAGTGTTTTTTCATTGAAAACATTATACTTTTTAAAACGAAATTAATACGAACTCTGAATCAAGAATCGCGGGGGCGTTTCGGAGACAAAAGTATGAGTCGCAGTATATTTTATGAATAACATTAAATTTTCGATAAATTTAAAACATTACTTTCAAACCCAAGTTTCTTGCTTTTTCAATTGCCAATCCAAAATTCAAGCAATCTCCAGTATAATTAGGAACAATAATAAGACAGCCAGCTATATAAAAATAAACAAACAAAACGTTAAAGTATTGACATCATTTTTTGAGTATAAAATAAAAATAAATGCATCGTATATACCGATTTTATTTATTGAAACACATTGAATCGCATGAAGTACATGACTTGAAGGCGGCGCAGCGTATATAGAGCCGGAAACTGATGCTGATAACATTCCAGCACCGACAAATCCTAATTAACGTAATAAGCACAATTGCAATAGATCTATCTTCTTTTTATTCGCGAATTGCAGAAAATAAAATGGGAATATAATTTATAAAATATAAATCTTACCTGCAGAAAATGGTTCATGACCACTACCCCCGCCGCTTATCACCGAAACTTTATTATCTGATTCCCTCCACTCAAAATTTTAATTAATTTTAGTTAGTTAGTTTTTAAGTTATAATATTATAAAGATAGAGTTTTATAAAATTATTTGGTATGGAACTATTTTAATAAAACTATAAATGACCTTGATTATACCTTATAAAACATTTTCGAATTAGCAAATTTTGTATATTATATTATTAACATTATATTATTAATTTTGTATATTATATTATAAATAGTCTATATTTTATATTAAACAATATAAAAGTTTAAACGTTTGTGTTTAAGAGATTGATCATTTTATTAAAACCAAATTGACATGTAATTAATAGTAATAATGACTATATCACTTACTGCTGGTTTTAATACAACTCTTTTTGACGTATGCAGTTCAAGATGCGGATAAGTTAATATGCAACCGATTAAGGATTCGTTCACAGCATCGTCAATGCAATTGATCAAACTTTTCCCTGCCATTCGTATCCACTAAACCACTGCTTATATTAAATGAGAATAAATTGTCTTCCAAAAAACTATCACGAGAATAGAGTAGGTATACGAGACCGATCCCTGACTCTTAGTATGCTGCACTGATCTGTACGATCTGTACACTGCGAGAGTTGATAAGTTTGTGAAAAAATTATCGGTCAGCATTGCCACTTGCCAGGCTACAGTCAATGTGTTGGATTTCATAATGAAGTGTTCATGCTACGACGTTGTATATAGTCGTTGAATACATTGAAACTTATGTAACCTTAAATAAGAGCGGCTATATGACCTTCTGGTGACTTTTCATCACTATATAAGGCTCTACAGTTTTATAGCACAAACATAAAAAATCTCACAAAAACTGAAGATAAAGTTGAAATTTCTTATGAAACGATTAAGATTTAATCTACTGCATCCATATCAAACAACAATAACGAAAGTAACGATTTTTAAAATTTATTCGTAAAATAAGATGTAGGTGTATGCATTTTCAATTCTATTGATGTTAATAATAAAATATTCTCTGTTTAGGAACCCAACATTGCTTACACGGAAATTATAGTTTGATGTACTCTTGCGCGTTTCTTGAACATTATTCAAAGGGTCACGGTCAAAAATATTAATTTTGCGCAAGCGATGGCGGGCCTTTATACCATTCTCTAAAATAATATTTATAGGTACATTATACAAAACAATAAATTATTTTTACTCTGTTATTTATTAAAAAACTGTAACATATTGTTTTTAAAAAAATGGACGGAGATTAATACCAAATAATTACTACAATTATTTTCAAAAATTTCTTTTAAATATAATTAAAATCTATAAACATAAAAACAGTCAATATAAACTATAATGTACAATCATAATTCAATGTTTATATTATTTTTATTTTTTATTTTTTTCATTTATGAATCCTGAACCTTGTCCGTTTTTATTTGTTTTTTATGCTCATTAGCAATTTTTTTAATTTCTTGGAGCCCATCTTGCAATTGTTTCTGTAGACCTTCTTTTACAGCTACATCAGAAGTGCTTAAAAATTGTAGTACCAAATCTAAAATAAAATTATATATTAATATAGGTATTAAGAAATAAAATTTATTGTAAATCGTGTTCCTTCCCTAGCGCAAATTGAAAATGTTAAAAAATGTTAAAAAACGGTAAAAAATCGCAAGAAATCGTAAGAAAATGTAAGATGTTATATTTATGCTGGATTTCTGGGGTTTTTTTACACTTTCTTATTTTTTCTTACATATTCTTATATAACAGAATGTCATTATTAAATAACGTAATACGTAAATATAAGAAATGTACAAACCTGTAACAAAATATAACAAAATGTCATTATTCAGAATAAAGTTTAACAGTTTACATTTTCTCACAGAAACTCATATCTTTTTACATAATTGTACATTTCATTACATTTTTTTTTACTTTTTCATAACATATTTCATTTTTATTTCATTAGAAGGAAAATGTACGAAAATGTACTAAAATGGTCTCTTGACCATAAAAGATGTAAAAAAATATAAGAAATTGTAACAATTTACAGTTTGTTATATAAATATAATACTGTAAACTGTTACAATTTCTTATAGTTTCTCTAGTCTCTTACATTTTAGTACATTTTTTATATTTTTCTAATCACGAAAAAAAATAAAATATACAACAAAAAGTAGAGAAATGCAATGATTTGTAATGAAATATAAAATTATGTAAAAAAATTTAAGTTAATGTGAAAAAATGTAAAATTTTCTAATTTTTTACATTTTCTTATATTTTCCATACTTTTTTTTTACATTTTGTTAACTTTTTTTTATTCTGGTTTTAATAAAGTAAAAAATAAAATAAATAATAAAGAGTAAAAAAAAATATAATAATTTGTATAGAAATGTTAAATTATATAAAAAATGTAAATTTCTGTAATAAATACATTTATAAAAATGTACATCAGGTATAGTATCTTACTAAAATGTAAGAGACCGTAAAAAATGTTAGAAAATATAAGAAACTGTAAAACTGTTAGAATTATAGGAAACGTAAGATGCTGAGAAAAGGTTGTAAACTGTAATAAATTGTAAGAAAGTGTAAGAAAACTTAAAAGTTTGTTATATTTTCTTCATTTTCTTACTTTTTCTTACATTTATTTACGGTTTATTACATTTTATAATTTCCACTAGGTTTTGTAAATTATTTTTTTTTACCGTGATATTTCGATAATAAAGTAGAAGCTGATTCTTCTAGGTAAGGCTGTATAAAGGAAAGAATAGTTGAAACATGTCTTCCAGACATATGTAGTGCATTTTGAGTAGCAGCTGTAAAAAGTATAGCAGTCGTCAAGTGTAAAGTTAATGCAGGATCTTTTGTATTGTTCAATTGTTCTAATAAAGCTTCTCTATGGCCAACAATCACAGGCCTATCTTTTTTCTTATCATATTTCTTCAAAACTAAAGAACAGGACACCATAGCTGGTTCAACAGTGTTTAAAAAGTCCTCTAAAGAACTTCCTGCAACAGCTTTATGCAAATTCATTAGAGGTTCCTTCATTTCTTTAGGTAAATCTTGAATTATCTTTTGCCTTGCTTCTGTAGTTAAATTAGGAGAGCATTGTAAAACATTTTGATGAGCTGATAGTTTAAAAATTTCTGTGGCAAAATCTGTTGCTAGAGTTTTTAGTAAATATTTGGCCATTGGTCCTTGAGCAGTCTTGTCCAAATACTTCAAACCTTTATCAAAAATTCTGATATTTGTTATTAAAGTATTAAGACGATCATCTATTTCATTCAAATTTGTTGTTTTGTGTTTCTGCATTAATTGTTCAGCTATTACTGCAACTTGTTTATTGAGTAACATATGGAAATGTGCTGCTAATTCGTCAATGAATTCGTCTAAATCAGCTAAATTTTCATCTTTTTTAAGTTCCTTTTTAATATCATCAGTATGAACTAACTCTAGTTCAACTTTTCCAGATGTTGAACTAGTTTGTTCATCATCTGAATCAAAATCTTGGTTTTTACCTTGTTGATATTTCTTCTTTGTAGATTTTGTTTTTGTTTCTCTACCTTGACTGCCACCACCAGCTTTTCCACTAGCAGCTTTTTTTCTTCTCTCAGCCTTTCTATCTGCTTTAGTATCTTGTACTTCTGTTGCTTTTGATTTTAATTTATTTTCAACAATTGACTGAAGCCACTTACCACTATCTACAGCTTCTTTAGCTTTCTTTTCAGCCAAAGGCTCTAAGTGTTTACATAAAGTTTGCAAATAAGCATCTGACACAATAACTGTTGTTGCAAAAATATGAATCGAAAATTTCATTCTTGATGAAGATTCTTTTAACAATCTTTCAATATCTCGAGGACTAAAAACTGATGGTAAGAGGGGATAAATGTCAGTAAAAGATCCAGTTGCTACAATTTCTTCAATGTTAGCATCCACTTGGTCAGTGAGTACAGAGCCAACTGTTACTGTATCAAGATGAATTAAATTTTCAGTGGGAAAATGACGTTTAATAAAACTTTTAGGATCTGATATACCCAGTCTTAATAATGTATCATATTCTGAAACATATAATGAAAATTAAAACTTCAATTATATAATACAATTTTTTTTTATTAAAAATATTTATACTAACCAAGGTATCGATTTTGCCTGTAAAAGTTATCAACCCATTCACTTTGACTTTTTGAATATATAGTAGGAACATAAATACTATTGCTACTTTGTTTACCTGTTACAACACCAGGTACTTGCTGTTTTTCTTGAAGATTTTCCAGTATTGCTATAATAAAATACGTAATCAAAATACAAAATGAAGTTTAATAAATCTATTTTAATATTAAAAATAAGCTTACAAAAAAAAATTCTTTCTGGAACAGAACATTGACCTAAAACTGCTGAAATTGGAGTTGGCTTTGTTATAGCTGAAAGAGCACCTCTTATTTTGGCTTCATTTCTTGCTATATATCCTTGATTGTAAAAGATGCGTGGATCTTGTGTATCTTGTTTGCCTAATATAGACTTTCCCAATTCTTTTTCAATTGTAAACTGTAAAAATTCAGCTGGCAAATCATAATAAAGCGTTAAATCTGCAATGCTAATGTACCCATTCTGATTGAGTTTATCATTAATTTCTTCAGCAATTTTCGTGATATAATTTCGGTCAATTAATTGTCCTAATATTATTTTTAATCCTTTATCATGTTTTTCAATGTCACTAGCAATTTTAGAAACTTGTGACAAATCTACATTTAAAATATTAGCTAATTCAGCTAAATTAACCCGACCTCCATGAATATATAGTTCATCTTTAATTTCTTTGGCCAAATGCTGAGGAGTCACATATTCTTTGCCATCATTTGTGAAAATAACATCCAAAAGTTTGTTCTCAGTAAGTTTCATAATTATTTCAACACAGTTGCGTTCTGATAATCTATAAAAATGGATATTTATTAATAGTCCAAATAAATTTTTAAACTTATACAAATATATAACAATATAAACTAATATAAACTTAAAATTGTAAATATGTCAGTAACTAGAAAAATGTATAGAAAATATATTCTTGAAAAAATATAAAGTTATGATAAATAAATATAATATCGATTATTACTTTTGTAATGCAGAGCTAAGCTGGGCCTTTTGAAAATCCGCAGCTAGCCTTTTAACTTCTTCCCAGTCTGCTGCTGTCATCTTAGTAAAGTTGCTTTTACTGATGTTGATTAAATTTAATAGAATATTTCTAAAATCTAATAGGCAATATCAATTCGATTAACTTCATTCATTAATATATACAATTTAACATTATAAACATCAGACAATATGTTAACAATAACCATCTCTATTTTCCACGTCAGGTTGGCTATGGAATTTTTTTTTCTTTCAATCCGTTTCTCCGAGCAAAAGTGGCACATCTGGTGGACGCTTTAGGAAACGTTCAAAGTTATACCTTATGGGGGTGCCATAGTCGTACCATTACCGACCGAGAAATTCACACAGTTTCAAGCTGATTAAAAATAAAATACGTAAAATCACAAAAAAACAAGAGACCACTTCGCTGCGGTTTTGAACGTTCTATCACCTAGTAAAAGTTTGAAGTCGAAATATTAAGTGGTTTTTGCAAAACCTTTGAACAAAACAAAATTCGGTTTCGTTCAAAGTTTTTGCAAAAACAACTTGATATTTCGACTCCAAACTTTTACTGGATGATAGAACGTTCAAAACCGCAGCGAAGTGTTCTCTTGATTTTTTGTGATTCGACGTATTTTATTTTTAATCAGCTTGAAACTGTGTGAATTGCTCGGTCGGTAATGGTAGGACTATGGAACCCCGTTATAGCCCGTATGCCCGTATCGGATCGGTACGACTGTACCCCGTCGAATTTTCTTGTAGAGTTGGCTCACAAAGTGTATGGTCCTCGAAGCATCGATAATGAAAATGAGAAGCGAATCTATGATAGTACCATAGACTTTGTGAGATAGCCAACTCTACGAGAAAATTCAACGGGGTACGATAAGACCTTTTTGAAACTCCGTGCGAGAAGTTCGATTTCTCGCACGCTGCGTTAAACGATGCGTGCAAAAATCTCACTTCTCGCACGTCGTGTCAAAAAATACGGTTCGACACTTGTGTGAGAAGTTGATTTTCTCCTCGTGTGACCTTTTCACCCTCGCTTCGCTCGGGTGCAAAGTCACACGAGGGGAAAATCAAATCCTCGCACTAGTATCGAAATGTACTATTAACTCTAACCTCATTTTGATACCCCAATAGCCTTTTAACGATTGCATCTTCCCGTTTCCATGAAAATTGTAGTATTCAAAATTTTATATTTTATATAAAATATAAATATAAATATATAAATATACTTATAAAAGAAGAAAATATCATAATAGTTTAAAAAAGATTTATTTTTATACAAACAATAATTAAACTTGAAATTATTCTATAACAATATACAAACTAAACCCATCGAAAGTGAGCATAAGATCTGTTTGCTTCACATTGTCTGTACAATTCTTGTTTTTTCCTTATAACACGTCCCTGAAGTACATTTTAGTAATCAATTTTTTTTTAATTTGAATTTTAAAAATTATTAACAATTTTTAAGTAAAATATACCTCGTTATTTGATGCATCAATTAACTCATATGCTAATCTTTCATATAATTCTTCCCTTCTTTCCTTTTCTTTCCCAGCTCTTATCAACCAATTCATAGCTAAAAAGCTGGCCTTCTTATCAGTAAGTGGTACAGGAACCTGATGAAAAAATTTATCTTAATTCACACTAAGTTTAATTATTTATATTGTTATCTACAGATTTAGGACTACATGTTTTATCCAAAAATACTTTAAAATGCTAATAAAAATTTATAGTATATATAATTTTTTAGGTAAACTTTAATGGAACTATAGTAAAAGAAAAAATTATTATTGCAGTGATAAAATAAAAATAAAAATTATGCAAAATTTGGTCTTAATATTATTCAATTTGTTATACAAAATTTGAATAAAATTGCACCATGTATAGATTAAGTAAATATCTAAAGTAAAAAAAAACTAAATTCTATTTATTTTTACCAGCTTTTTTGAGAAGATATAAATTGACAACTTTAATTTTTATAAACTATTTTATGAATTCTTAATATTATATAAATACCTGATAACTTTGGCCACCCCTTCTCATCTTTACCAGTTCTAGAACAGGAGTACTATTTTCTATTGCTTTGTATAGAATTACTTTGGGGTCCAACTCAATATCTTGTTGATTCTCAGGAGAAGATTTATTATACCGCTCCACTTGTATTCGCTTTATAGATTCAAATGCCTTTTGTAATACAAATCTGGCGGCTTCCTTCTTACCTTCTCTTGTTAGATAATTTACAAATTTACTAAAACCAATGTCAAGGTAAATATGAACTATAATTATTAAAAATAGTATTTTTAATATTAAATTTAATTAATGTTCATACTTTATTACAGGATCGTGAAATTCAGAAGAAGTTTCATTACTAAATGCTGGCTTGATTGGTAGATGTGATAAAACGTTTGCCTCCCCACTTGCTTCAAGTTCCTTTTGAGCATCCTTACTATATATCGGTTTAATGTAGGTTTTTGGATAAACAGAATAGGATCTCTTATATTCTGCTATTTTTAATCTTTAAAATAAAATGTAAGAATTAAATAAAAACATATATTTTGTTGTTGAGGTTATGTCTTCATTTTAACCAAAATGAATTTTACGTTAATAAAATAACTTGAACATGATAGCAACTACTGACTGATCGTTATTGATAAAACCATTAAAAGTTACTATAAAAATTATAGTAATTATTCTATTTACCTGCATATATGCCTAATATTTATTAAATTAGAAAATGGTACCGCAAACGTTCGTAGCGTCGCCATTTTTTAAAACAACCCATGTGTCTTGTCATCTGCTATAGACTGCTCTCTCTCTCTCTCTCTCTCTCTCTCTCTCTCTCTCTCTCTCTCTCTCTCTCTCTCTCTCTCTCTCTGTGTGTGTGCGTGTGTGTTGTTTAAATATATTATTAAAATATAACGGTTTTATTATAAATTAAGGTAGAATATATCATATTATATATATTTATACTATATACTAAGGAAGCTAAGAATGAGAAGCAGAGAGAAATAGAGAGAGACCGAGAGAGAGAGCACGCGAAAGTACGCACGGCTAAAAAGCTGCTGGTACCAACAGACGGTATCATTTTGCCAAAAAGCTATAGCGCGAATCAAACAGCAGAAATTTGTACCCCCCCCCCCCCCCCATCCTATTCGTCGCATTATTCGTCCGCAAATTTTTTCCGAATACTTCAGTAAATATTTTATGCAATGAAATAATTTTAATTAATAAACACATTTCTCATAAACACTTCTAAAGGCCCAGTTTTCATCAGTAAAGTGTTTATTAATAAAAATTATTTCATTGTATCAAATATTTAATGAAATAATATGAGTATTCGAAAAAATTTTGCGGACGAAATGCCGATCTCTGCTCTCTCGCTCATGAAAAAAGCCCTCGCCCGATGGAGTGAGCTGGTGAGCACTACTCTATATCGTCTCGCGCGGTACGAAGAAAAGCCAACTTGGAAGTTACAGGCGAAGAAAAGCCAAAAACGCGTCTAAGACGAAGAAAAGTCAGTTTGGGTTCTCCCAGACGAAAAAAAGCCAGTTTGCGCCCTCCCAGACGAAGAAAAGCCAGTTTGACTTCTCAAACGAAAGTAACATTTAGTTGTTATCTTATAGATAACTTTCAGATAATAAGATAAGATAAAGATAAAAAGATTAAAAGATGATCAGTCAAGATAATAAGATAACTAGTAATTGATTAGATGTAGTCAGTTGGGGGATTTTTCCTCCTCAGGAACGATGCAAACTGGCTTTCCTTCGTCTCAGACGTGTTTTTGGCTTTTCTTCGCCTGTAACTTCCAAGTTGACTTTTCTTCGTACCGCACGACGATATACTCTCACCTGCTTTTGTGCAGGTAAATCGTCACTATATAGAGACGTGCGCCGCGCGGCAGAGAACAGCGAAGAGGAGAAAAAAGAGCCAAGTGCTCGCGCGTGAGAGCTATATGAGCTTTTTCCCGCCGCCCGAAAGTCACGCGTTTGCAATATTGCCCTAAACGGTTGTTAAATTGTATACTTTCTAAAGTTGAATTAGTGGAAAAAACCACTAATTATTAATGAAAATAGCTCCACCGTCGAATTAGTAAATGTTCACTATAATAAAATAACGTTTTTGCACTCCGTGCGTAAAGTACTACTTTCATCCACGCAAGCGTGCGCTAAAATAGCACTTTACGCATCACGTTGTGTCAAAAAATAACGTTCGATACAGGTGATAAAAATGATTCTCACACTACTATACGTACTATACGTACTATAGTATCGAAAAGTACTAATATGCACTAATTCTTAGTGAAATATACTATTTCCCTAATTCGTCGGGGGAGCAATTTTCACTAATAATTAATGGTTTTTCTTTTTAATTCATCTTTAGAGAGTACCCTGTCGTAAATTTTGAATGTTAATAACAGTTAATAACTGTTAAAAATTATTTTTCTGTCCTCCGGCCGGAAAGCGCCAACTTCCCAGCCGCTGCGCGAAATGAAGTTGCCGCTTTTCGGCGCCATCGAGCAGAAAAATAGTATACAGACCTTGGCCAGTAAAAAAGAAAGCCTCAGATCACATGTTTGTCAACCTCGGCTTCGCCTCGGCCGACAATTACATGTGATCTGAGACATTTCTTATTTTTACTGCCTAGGTGTGTAATATACTATATAACTATTTAAAACTGTTTAAAACTGTTTATAAGTGTTACAAAATGTACGATTTTGGATACATTTTTCTAATTATAATACTTTGTAACAGTTTCAAACAGTTTTTAATAGTTTTAAACACTTTCAAACAGTTTCAAATAATTTTAAATTTGATATATTTCATAGATTTCAGGAAGCTGATGGCCAATCACTACCAGGTGTTTAAATATTAAAAAAATTTTTTATTAAAACACACAAAAAAAAAAAAAAGTTTTTAATATTTAAATACCTGGTAGTGATTGGCCATCAGCTTCCTGAAATCTATACTATATACTACTACCATTAGCGTCAAGAATCAACCTTGATATATTTCAGGAAAAATTAACAATTAATAAATTATTATTATTATTATTATTAATAATTAATAATTATTTAATAGCCTCATTATTATAATCATGAGAATCAAGGAGCGCGGGAACACTCCGAAGGCAAGTAACAGTCAAACAATGTAGAAGAAGCCTAAGGAGTGTTTAATTATACTAATAATTAATTATTACTATGTTAATAATAATAATTAATAAATATTTAAAAGTTATTAAATAATTTAATAACTCTTACAAACTGTTAAAAACTGTTGAAAAATGTTACAAACCGTTACAAACGATTAATAACGTCCAAAATCCTACATTTTGTAACATTTTTAAACAGTTTATAACTCTTTCTAACAGTTTTTAACATTTTTGAACAAAAATATTTCCGCTAGGGTATGTATATATTTACAGCGCGGTGGCGTATGTGTACGTATATATGTATAGAGACTGCAAGCAAATTGCACGGGAAAATAATGTGCGAGTAGACTCTCCTGAAATTGGGATCCTTGTTTTTGAAAAGGTATAGGGTGACTTCACCAGTGAAGGAACTAATAAGGAAATTGTAACTTTTGTTATTTAATTAAGTGGTTTAAAAATGGATTAAAAGTAAACCCCTTTTGAAATTTATATTCTAAAATGTTCAAACTTTAGGTCGGTGAGCAAATTTTGAATAAAGAATCAAAATAAAAATTTTATTTAATGAAAATCTGTAAATATCTCCTAAAAACCAGTAAAGGAACACGCAATCTTAGTATCGAAGGAATACATCGCCACTGAATAAACACTTAATAGCGGTGATTTTATGATTTTATTCTTAACAAGATAATTTCTTTTATGCAGAATTTTTATATAAAATGAAATAAAAATTTTCAAGGATTCGAAAATTATCGTCATGTTAGATAAACAATACATAGAGAGCTTGATATTTTCATATGTATAAAGAAAATGTTCGTTAACTGGTGACTGTTCCAATATTGGTGTAGTCACCCTATATAGGTATAAGTTGAGCGTCAGCTCATTTCGTAATAGTGTAAAATCAAGAGAAAAAACAATTATTCAATCGTATTTGATTTCATTTATAGTCAAATCTGTTTCTCATAAGGTGAGGTATATGAAGGAGAGTTGCCCAGTGCCAGCACCTAAATTTTGGGCATAGCTTTTCATGTTATGGATTGATATTAAAATACAAAAAAAAAGGAAATGATCCTTGGAAGGCCCCCCATAAGACGATAAATTAGTTTCTTTTTTCAATTATTATATTATATATTGAAATTGTATATAAATTAAAGCTATAAATATTAATTTACCTTAACATAAATTAGAAAAAATAAGATTTATTTTAGTTGATATCAACCCTCGACATATGTGCCAACACTGCAAAAAAATATTATTTTATTTTGAAAAATACTCATACCAAGAGGATTAATCGATTCACATGTACGTTATTTATTCCTAAATGTTTAAAGAAGAAGAGCTGACTCGCTTTAGACGATGGCCATTGTGTGCAATCCCCTATGCACGCAATATCTGTTTGAGTTTTATAAATTAAAGAAAATTCCGTAAAGCACATATTGTATAATATGTTCATATACATTATAGATATTAATCTTAAATAATTGATGTGAATAAATCGTATAATTTTTATATAATAATAAATGTATGAAATAAAATTTATTTAAAAAAAAAATTACAATTTTATAAAAGCAAGTATAAAATAATATACTACTAATATTCTATAAAAATTTGTTTAAAATATCAAAAAAGATTTACAACAAAATAAAGGAATGAAATTTCCTCATTATTGACGCTTCTTTCCCGGCAGATTTGAGCTCTCTCAAACAATGCGTACTTGTCTTTGAACTTTTACGTGCTTTAGAGCGTAATATAAGTACCCCTACAAGCGGGGGCTCACGTGTGCGGAAAATGCGCGCACCGGCGCACTATACTCGCGTTCAATCCGTGTGCGCTTTGAAGGCAGCTAAGTATAGTATAATAGACAGAGGCGAAAGATCACCTCGACGCTCGTAGTTATGTATCGTAAATTCGCGATGACATATACCTGCTCGTCTTTCACATTAATTAATAAACTGCAGTTTACGATTCAAAGCTCAAAACGAGCTCAAAAAAAGAGTAAACAATTCTAATACTTATGTAGAATCTAAAACTGCACGTTCTGATAAAACCTACTTTTAGCTAATAATTTAACAAAAAGTATATGGGAACTGGTATATATTAGTGAGACGTCTTCTACATAATTTTTAATTTTGTTCTTATTATAAGCATCGCATCAGACCAAGTATGGAGACCTTAAATTTTATTTTTTACTTTATCAATATGCTGGTCAACTATGTCACCCAGGCGGAAATAAAACTTTACAAATAATTATTAATAACAATATATAACTTTTTATAATTTAAAAAAAAAGTTTATAACTGTTCATAACTGTTTATAAAGATAGGATTTGAGACTATAGTAACAGTTTATAAAAGTTATCAACAGTTTTTTTCTGTTATGAACAGCTAAAAAAAGTTTATAACAATTATAAACTTGTATTTACTTTTTTGGGCTGCAGTGGATAACCATAAAATCAATCTGTAAAAAGTTATTATCAGTTATGAACTTTTTTTATTTGATAATAATAGTTATTAATAGTTTTAAATAGTTTTGAATGAATTTAAACTTTAAAATCATTCTAAAATTCTTATTATATGAAATCATTATTAATTATAAGTTTAAAATAATTATTTTCAATTATTAAAAATTGATAATAGTTATTAATAGTTATTTACTTTTTTTTACTGATCAAATATTCACATTTTTCGGCAATCCAAAAAACTTAAAAAAGTAAATAACTATTTATAACTATTTATAATAGTTTTAGACTTTTATAAAAGTCTCAAATCCTGACTTTATAATCTGCTAATATCAGTTATAAACTTTTTTTAACTTTTATTATAGAAGATCATTTCCGCCTGGGCAGTTACTGAAAATTAGAATTTAATTTCACTATTGCACTATTATATTTGAAATGCTAATATCTTTAACAATTAATACATATAGAATAGGATTTTTAATTTTGTATTATGTGAAAATTCAAGAATGATATTCGTAATAGCCGGATAAAATTTAAGATTTTACAACATTATTTACAGTAATCATCACATTCCGCCTTTTTTCAAGCTGCTCACGCCTAATATCCTGTGACATTCGCTGGCACGCGCACGCACCCTGCTCTAGCAGAAGACTGAGGCGGGAAGCCTGTATGGCTGCGTCTGCGCGTGCGCCATAAATTCGCCTTATACTACATCACTACATGCGTCTGCGTGTAAAGTACACTTATATACATACAATCCGCACTCTGCTCCGCGTTGCGGGTTGCGGGAAATCGGGAGTCCGGGAGAGTGGAGACGGAGAGCATATATAAGTACATATACATACACACACACGCACACTCGTGTACGCGCTTCGTCGTCGATTTTCCGAATCCGCGCGCGGCGCGGGGAAGGTTCATCTTGTGCGTCCGTCGCGTACATCGCACTTTCTCGAGTTTCAGCGAGAGCAATAGTCGCCGTATAAACGTAGCAGTGTATATCACCTTCTTCATCGAGAAAGGCTGCAAGTTTTTCCGAGAAATCGGAGTGCCGCGATAACGAAGACTCGAACGACGGCGGCGGAGGAGGAGGAGGAGGTGGCGGTTGAATAGCAGGGCAATGTCGCCGAGACAGCCGCGCTAGGCTGAGCTGCCTCGGCAGGGTGTCCTAAGCTCTCTCTCCTTCTCTTTCTCTCCCTCTCTCCGTCGAGGCGTGCGCACCGCGACACGGAGCTGCCGCGCTTCGGCCCCGACCAGGCCTCCTCGGGGAAGAGGAGGAGCGAGTCGCCGCCGCTGTTACTGCTGCGTACTTTCAGGCGAAAGGGAAGGAAAAGGAAAAAGAAAGAGAAGCAGCGTATATAGCAGTCCGCAACAGGGGAGTCGGGGAAGAGAGCCATGGCCGAGAATCAGGGCAACTCGTCCAACTCCTCGGGCCACAACCAAGGTACTTTTATTTCGCTTTCGTAGGCTGTCTCAAAAGTTGCTCCGCTTTTGCTGATCCACTCCCCTAACTTACCTAACCTAGTCGTACCCGCACAGTGGTTGGCCCGTGCGCTGCTTCCGGGTTCAAGCACTCTTTTATGGCACAGAAGTCAGGCGTGAAAAGGGTCGTGATTGTTTATTGGAACCTTGTTTTGGATACTGTTTATTTATGTTGAAAAACCATTAATATGATTATTGGTGTGAAAGGACTGTTCCACTTTTGCTTGTCTTTGCTGGAGCCAATGTTTGCGTATAATGAGATTCACAAAGTCTTTTTCACTGCTTTCGGAGCCAACTATTTTGCTTATGAGAACACTTCAATGTTATACAGCAAAAGAGTACATCTATTGCTCCAATAATTATTTCATTATACATTTTCTTTGTAATTTAACTTGAATTGTGGTATTGTTCTATCATGTATTACTTATTTAGATTTAAATAAATTTTTAAAGAATAAACTAAACTGTAAAGAGTATAATTACTCATTTTCTATCATTTATTTGACGTTGATTAATCTTATCTTTAGTATTTTTATTGATAAGAAATTCTTGTTACATTTCTCATTATACATTTGATATCCACTTAAATCTACATTATTGTTAGTGTTACAATTTTATTAAGACTTCCAAGCTAGGTATTATTAAATTTTATTATAAAATTTAATTCATTGTTATGGTAATAAAAAATAATAATGTTAT
Source organism: Torymus aiolomorphi (assembly GCA_036365515.1). Taxonomy (NCBI): domain Eukaryota; kingdom Metazoa; phylum Arthropoda; class Insecta; order Hymenoptera; family Torymidae; genus Torymus; species Torymus aiolomorphi. The sequence goes on from CM070876.1 coordinate 32,557,663, forward strand.
TTGTCTTGTTCAATATATTTAAATAAGAAACCTATCCTTGATGTATCATTTTAAAAATTATAATAAGTTAAAAATATTTGACATTATTTTACCCCATACTTAAATAAAATTATGATTTTACTTAATATTTAAAATTCATATATTACTTCTTCAATCTTAGGTTCCAGCAGCAGGGCATTTAATTTTCCTTGCATGGATTTCAGGACCAGCTCTGAAGTTCAAAATGATATGTCCGGTATGTTATAAAAGTCTTTTTTAATTAAAAAATGACAAAATGAACAATAATAACTTTTCTTTTTATGTTAGCGGAGAAAAGAAGACAATTGAAGCTCAGTTTTCAAGCTCAGGGTGGAAACTTGCCACTTTCAAATTCAACAAGCGCTACTGTAACTAATTCACCAGCAGCATCAGCACCAATGTTGTACGTTAAAAATAATAAAATTTATTATTTATTTAACAGGCATATAACAGACATACAAAAATTAATATAGAAATACTTGCACTACATTGTAGACTAAAATTTTCTCAATCACCTTCTAATAAAATAAGCATCAAGACAAGTTAAATTTGGAAAACAGGCTGTGAAGCAATATACGCTCTATATTTGTTAGACATACAGCAAAAGCCAATCATACTTAAATTTTAATTTACTTTTTTATACATACATAATTTGATTTTATTATACAAACATAAGACACAGATACACATCTTTGTATTTAATTTTTTTATTATTTATATAAAACTTTTTATTAGTTTAAAAATTAGTTAGCAATTTCTAGAATATTTAGTTTTAGACAAATTTTCTTGTTTCCAGGGTTTCACGTCCAACCTTGCCTTTAGCCTTACCAAAACTTCCTGCTAAACCTCCAGTGGTAACACAAGAATTTTTACCTGATAAAGCAAGGTATATCAAAATTATGTATAAATTAGTAAATTAATATTTTTAAATAAAAAATGCATTGATTTACTTTATATGCCAGAGAATTAATTTAAGTAAAATTTTCAGAGATAAATTTAAAATGTGTCACTCAATGCAGAGTACAGGAAAATTACAGCTTAGTCCGGATACAGTGTACGATTTTACAAGTGAGGATCTTCAAGATTTAGGAGAAATTGGTAGAGGAGGTTTTGGAACTGTAAATAAAATGATACATAGGATAAGCAATACTGTCATGGCTGTAAAGGTATGTCCTAAAAAATAATTTCTTTTACTTATTGTAGTAATAGTATATTACGCAACTAGGGAGGTAAAGAATTGGCCAGTTCAGAGCACGTATAAATTGCTACCCGAGCCGAAGGCGAGGGTGACAAACATGTGCTCTGGGTTGGCCCTCTTTATCCCCGTGTTGCGTATACGATTTTTCCTCACACCGGGCCGAAAGTACTTCATTCCCGTCCGGCTCCGAAACGAAAATATGGTATTTTCGGCCTCGATATGAGGAAAAATAATATACACACCACGGGAGTAAAATTGACCAGCCTCCAGCTCGTGTTTGCCACCCTCGCCTTCGGCTCGGGTTGCAATTTACACGAGTTGTGGACTGTCCAAGTTTTTTCCTCCCATAGTGCGTAATATACTATTTTTGCCTGGTGAGACCGAAAATACAACCTTCGCGATCGGGCACCGGGAGCAAAAGTGGTACTTTCGGCCCGCTAGGAAAAAAATAAATTATTTATTAAATGTTTAAAATTTATAAGTTATTTGAAAAAAAAATTTGATTTTAGTTGGTTCATATTCTGTTAATATGAAAAATACCAATTCATCACAATAAAATATTTTATCATATTGATTCATTGATTCAAAATTGTATTAAATTTTTGTTTTTTTAGAGAATTCGTTCAACAGTCGACGAAAAAGAACAGAAGCAATTACTAATGGATTTAGAAGTTGTCATGAAATCCAATGAGTGTCCTTATATTGTGCAATTTTACGGGGCTTTATTTAAAGAGGTTACATTTTTAATTACAACAAAAAAAGATAAACATTACTATGTAGAAATATATTTCACTAAGTATATTTACTTTATTTTAAAGGGAGACTGTTGGATATGCATGGAATTAATGGACACTTCATTAGACAAGTTTTACAAATTCATTTATGAAAGATTAAATGACAGGATACCTGAATGTATTCTAGGTAAAATCACTGTAGCTACAGTCAAAGCATTGAATTATTTAAAAGAAAAACTGCGAATAATTCATCGAGATGTCAAGCCAAGTAACATTTTACTGGATAGGCGTGGTAATATAAAACTTTGCGATTTCGGTATCTCGGGACAGTTGGTAGACTCAATAGCTCGAACTCGGGATGCAGGCTGCAGACCATACATGGCTGTTAGTATTTGCATTATTCTAATGCTTAACTTGTTAATAAATATATTTAAAATTTTATTCAAGTTTCCAATAACAAAATGTTGTACATTGCAGCCTGAAAGAATAGATCCTCAACGTGCAAGAGGCTACGATGTGAGAAGCGACGTATGGTCTCTTGGCATAACTTTAATGGAAGTTGCTACAGGATACTTTCCTTATCCAAAATGGAATTCGGTTTTTGAACAACTTTATCAAGTAGTGCAAGGTGAACCTCCAAGACTATCTTCGAATGAAAATGGAAATCACTTTACAATGGATTTTGTTAACTTCGTAAATACTTGGTATTTTAATTTTTAATAAAGATTAATGTTAAATAATAATAATTTCTAATATCGTTAATTTTTTAACTAATCTTTTCCAGTTTAATCAAAGAGGAAACTCAACGTCCAAAGTACAATAAACTTTTAGAGCACCCATTTATAAGGAACTCTGAGGAAGCAACGATAGACGTAGCTGCCTATATTAGCGGCATTTTGGACAATATGGCTAACAATGGTGTCTGTCCTTTCACCACAAATCAGCCTTAAGATTAATAAAAAAGAAGAAAAATATCAATAAGAAATTAAAATAAAAAAGAGAACGAGAGTAAGAGAGAGTGAGAGTGAGGGAGAGAGTGGAAGAGTGAACGAGAGCAGAAGTGTGAGAGAGAACAAGGGAGAAAAACAGACCGTTCCTTCGTTATTGCAATCCTGCGTTCCCCACCCTCATTGCCGATGTAATATGTAGGGGGCGAGAAGGCGCTCGAATCTAGTGTAATTATAATTAATCGACGCGAGGTAATTGTAGAGCTCTGCCTCGCGTCGTCCAATACTCGTACGCATAGAGGCGAGTGTGTTAGGGGGTCTTTATCCACGATGTTTCAAGTAGACGACAGACAACCAATTAAAAGATAAGAAGAAAAACAAGCGAAAACTTTAATCAAATGCTCACTTCCTTCAAAGCAGTAATAAGTATAGTTTATACTGAAAGAAAATTTATTGAATTCAAATACTTATTCTAAACACATATTTATTTAAAACTACGTAGTAGTGCTTGTTTTATATGAAAGTTTATTTATTTGATCTAAAGCAGTGTCAGCATGAATGATATGTATTCAACAGTTTTGAATAAATATATGCTTAGAAGTCAAATAAATACTTGTCTAAATGAACCATTGATTTAATTCAATAAATTTACCTTCATTGCAATAATCACTGCAGAAAGAGCACACAGCCCCAAGCTCCGCACCGTGGTTGTTCTTCTTCCCTCGAGTCCTTGGTTTACAGAAGCCGGAGATAAGATCGGACAATAGTCGGGTCGCGTCTATAAGCATAGTCGTGGATCAAATGCTTCTTCTTTTCTATATTAAGAGAAAATACTTAAAGGTTATTTGTGATCGAAACATGTGATGGTTAAGAAATATCGCGTGCAATCGCTGCGTCTGCCTTTTTCCGACTTCTCGAAAACCGTAGGGTTTGCGCCCGCGAGTATGAAAAAATTATTAACTATCGTTTCTAAAACAAGAAATGAAGTACGTCTTCGTTGAGTTTGGCAGGCAATCGAGAAGTAAGACGGGTCGTCCCTCATTATTGATGGTGTCATTTGTACTTGCGTTGTACACTACGTATACAAAACACACACTTCATATTTTTTTTTTTAAGGAGCACACAGGAGTGAAAGAGAAACAAACACCTATTACATACACGGAAATACACAAGGTACACACACGTGAAATACGGGGACGTATAGTTCGCCAAAGCAGTACAAAGTATCCTGTTTGTTTGTTCTGGCGATTTTGTTAGATTCAAAGCTTATTACGACGTAAGAGCAAAAAAGAGAAAAAGTCGAGTATTGTAATGTAAGGTAAATAAATATCTACAAATCGACACTTGTGATCAAATTTCTTTGTATCTTTTTTGTTTGTTAATACGCTTTCTCTACCCTATTTTACGTTCCATTTTAGTTATCAGGTTAAAAGTAATATTACGTTCTTTTGCATATACCCATTCATTTAACTACCTTGGCAAACTTCCTTTTTATCGAAATGTCGGTATGTTAAGCGCTGCGTAAAAGCTGCGGGTGCAGCTGCATAATACTAATAAAAAGCCGCACAGTTATGCGTCTGTATCAACCATGCATAATTACTTGAATACTGCGTTATATATATTTCACAAAGTGACATTTTAACATCAATTTTTTTTAAACTGTATCAGAATATGATTATTAATTTTTATATTTGCAGTTCAATAGGTACTTCAATTTCCTTACAATCATTTGGATTGCTTTTTTTTGTGATGTGATGTCCTTTTGAAATTGCCATTTTTACCATAAATTACTTTTATAAATTTTGAAATGTTTGAAAATGATAAAATTCAATATTTAAATTGTATATTTTCTCCTTCGTATAATAAAGGAAACGATTGCACAAAAAAATCAGTGAAAAGGCAAAGATGTGGTCAGACGTTATTATCTACTTACAACATTAAAATAATACAATTTTCGAATTTTTGAAATTTCTGTATGATCACATATTGAAATGAATTTAATATTTAACGAGAAATTTCGCCATATAACCTTTCATTTCAGATTTTACTTACACATAAAATCTGCTAGAATTTCATTTAGACTTTTTTCTAAAATATTAGATATATATGCATATGGAATCTCATTAACATCTTATATGTGATGTTTCGATAAGAAATCGAGCCAATATATTCTGACGATCATATAAACTGTAGAATATGAGCTCTATTGACTAAGATTTTACGTGACGTTATAAGAGTGAGGTTTCATATGAGATCGCGCAAGTGATTTTTTATTATGTAAGACTTAAATATTTTTGCATAGTAATTCATTAGTTTCCGATTTAAATTCAAATTTTCAAATTTTACGTTTCATTATAACGGAGTCGCAAATCAGCTGCATATTAGTGTAAAAATGTATTTAGCTGATGATGCGAAGCATAAGTGTAAAAAATATTATTTATTATTACAGCAAGACGAAATAAAAGTCATATTACAAAGCAATTACAAGATCCGCCAACCAAAACGTTGTATCACGTATCGTGCAATATTCAAAGTTCCGCAATTATACGACAATTATATTATTAACTGCATTAACATCATCAACATTGTAATATTTAATCCGTTTATCAAACTTCGATAATTACTTCTAAATCATCAAGCTCTCAGAAAATGAAAAATCAACGATTATATTTAAGCCAGAAGGTCTGTAACTTCAAAAAAATTTACTCTCATAAAAATCGTTCATTTAACAGAAAACGACATGCTTTCAGGCTTCATATCAAAATTACGGTAAAAGTGTAAATTTGAAGTTGCAGACCTTCTTACTTACGGCGGCAGTAAAGTACATCTTTTCCTAAATCACCGCCCAAAGCTCTATACATCAGCCATCGCGCTAACGGAAAATGGCGTCGGCCGAACGAATTGTGTGCGCGAGATCGAGAAGACAGCCCCTTCGCTCGGTCATCGCAACTCCCGCGGGCACACCTCGCCCGGAACTCAAGCTCAATGAGCGGCCACCGCAAAAAAAAAGAGCCACGAGGCGTTGAAAATCGATATACATTCCCTCTGCCTCCTATAAATAACCGGGAGCAATCAACGCGGCCGCGCAATAAGCCCCGTCGGTCCACACACGGGCGCAAGCTCCATGGCTCGGTCCCACCCCCGCGAAAAAAAAACACACAATCATGTAATAGCAATAATACTATACTACGCCGCGGCGGGAGGTGTATGTACATACTAAATTGTCCTCCTCCCCGTTCCTTAGTAGTTCACGGACGTATATATAGCGGAGAGCGGCCAGCACACAACCTGCGCCTCCTCCTCCCCCCCGCGAATCGATAGCTCTGCCGCCCGGTTCACCTGTTAAGCCGCCGCCGCGGGGATAACATGGCGACAGTCCGTGTCCTATGCTCCGCAGTGGTCATTGCCGAGTGTCCCCCGCCCCGGCGGCGAACGGCGTTCGCCAGCAAGCCCGTTATATATCGCTCGATCCGCACCCCCACGGCGGGCAGCGAGCGTGCGCGCCTCGTACATAGCACTATATACTGCGTCTTGACATCACTATACTCTCGAGCTGTCGGCTCACGCTCTCAATAGCCGCTACTACGCCGTGTGTGTCGGGGGACGTTTGCAAAGCTGCGAGAGGGATTTTTTTCAGTTTCTTCTCGACAGTTTTACTCTGCACTGGTCGCGGGGTGAGGATAGAGGTGTATACTGTACAGCCGCGGGCGCAGCGAGGTGTCGGTGCATTGCAATGCGTCAGCCGATTCCGGGAAAAGGCGGCGTTAACATCGACGCGAGCGATTTCCACTGAGTCATTCTCGAAGAGAGAGAGAGTTCGACGTTGCAGGTGGGTGTGCAGCTTGTCGCGCTGTTTTTTGCGCGCCTTGAGGAGAGAGGACTCGGCCGAGTTGCGCGCGCGCAGCGACATGGTGGACCGGCGCTGGTGAGCGAGAGGACAAGGCTTGCGCGATCTCGACGAGGTAAGTTTGCTTCGTGCATACATATTTTACGTAAATACAACGTCCTTGTACAAAGAGGTGGGTTCCAAGCTAATGCCACCGCCGATGGACCGAAAAAAGTTGTAAAAGCTTAGCGATAAATCCATATATATTTGCGTTTTAGATTCGTGATAGTTACTGCCGCCTAATTGTTTATTAAAATGTAGAAAACACAAGTTAATAATGCTCAAAATAACATCAAATACGTCTGCAATTTAATACAAAAAAGTCATTTGTAGACTGTAGATAAATGTGTGGGTCGAGTAGCATATTGCCACATATACTTATTAAGAACTATATATATATATATATATGCCTCAAATTATTATATTTATTTCTATCGCTTTATATCTTTTCAAATGATAGTATACTTGATAGTACAGTTGATGTCGAGGTTGATGTACTATTCTACCGGGTTGTAGATACAGTTGTGAGGAATTCAAATATATCAATAACTCATTTTTTTTTAAATGTGACTTATAGCACTCTCATTCCGACCCGCACGATTAGAAATAGTGTGTTTTAGTATTAAGCTTAAAAATTATTATGATTCTGTTTGTTAGGGAGGAACGTCGAATTATTGATTTGGTGATTTTAAAGTATAATAATATTCGGAAACTGACTATTAAAACGTATTTTTAAGTTTAAAACCTTATTTTGTTGAAATTAATCGTACTAATACTGAGAGAATCTTAAGAAAACTTTCGTATCACTATGAAATACGAAGTTTCTTTAAAATAAGTCGTACTAGACCTAAATTCAATAATTGCGGTGTTCTTGGAATAGTACTGGAAAAAACTGCAAATGGTCAAAGGAATAATTTATGATTGCAATTTTTTATAAATTTTTGTTAAAATAAAAATAAATTATATATTATGTGCCATTTCAAAAGTTTAAAAACATACGATAGGTATCGCTAAATTCCCTAAATTTATTGATAAATCTTTATTAAATTTATATATTTATTAATACATTCGGTTAACGTACATGCAATTATAGTACAATGTGTTATGGACGCTCAGAAATAAGTAATTTCACCACGTGTGAATAATAAAAAGTGAGCAATATAATTTTAGAATAAAAGTAAAGTAATAAGACGTATTATATTTATCTTCATCGTAAATAAAGAAACCAACGCGAGAATAATGATTTTGAAAAAATAAATATCTAAACATACGTCATAAGCTGCATAATGATAATAATCTGATCGCACGCACTTACACACACACACACTAAAAACAGGGGAAGTTTCAGTGTAATTATTAAGAATTTTCACAACATTTTTAAAACAATATGCGTGTGTGTATGTGTGGGTTTATCATTCGTTAATTGAATGCAATGAGTGCACACAGCACGTGCATTAGCGGCATTATCTATACATATGTTCAGATTGTGCATGACTCATATATGCATCAAATATACATTTAATTCAGAATTTACGCAAGTTCGGTCTTTATACTTAAATGAAAATAAAAAAGAAGTCCATGAATGAATTGATTAAGAAAAAAAACCGTTGCAGAATTCTCGTAGAAATACACTTTGAACCATTTTTTTGTTATTAAGAAGGAATAATTGAAATGAATATATCAATACTCTTTTGACTTTTCTTAATAAAACTAAACGTCTAAACTTTCGTCGGTGATGAATTTATCTTAAATAAATAAGCTATATCCGTACAAAATATCTCCATAAGCAAAAAAAATATAACAACGAAAAGAAGTAAAGAGAAAAACGAAAAATCCCGTATACCGTACGTATTATATGGATATCGTACAGCTGTCGAAGAGTTACATCTTATAGCCTGTTCGGCGAACGCGCGAGACCAGCGCCGCAATACCTTATACACACGAGTGATATATACTACACCTACATACGCGCGTTGCAGTCCCCGTCGGGAAGATCAATTCTCGTGAATATTTTATACATGTACGCGAGCGCTCGGCTTCTACACGCGAGGCTATCCGACGGTCTTTCTAGCTCCCTTTTCTCTGCATATATGTACGGGGCACATCTCTTTTGATGACGAAGCGCACAGCCACTGGACAACGTCCACGTCTGCGCTAACCCATTGTCGGGGTGTCTTACTTTAGTCGCATTATTATTCCTCATCGCGGAAAGATACAATATTTGGTCCAATAGCATAATGGTGTGTACGAATCGATGCTACGTATAGACGCGGTGACTTGGTTCACCGCCAAGATGAATGAGTTATAATATGCTTACGCCACGCTGTGCAGCGGTGGGTACCGTGGTATATATGTGCAAATCCGCGGACTACAGACAACTGGGGTACAAAAACGGAAAAAAATTTTTTTGAGGGCACACCTACCACATAAGGTTTTCTCGGTTCTTTGGGGTCCCCCAACATGAAAATACTCGTGTACACTCATTATCCGTTGCCAAACTTTTTTGCCGACGAAATCAATTTTTCTTATGGAAATTTAACATGGGAAAAATGGACGAAAAGTAGTCATTGATGATTAATCAATAGCAAACTATTGAAGAGGCCAAACCAAATTCCACAAAAAAGCGATTAAAGTTGAAGAATAGATTTTTAATTTGAGATGAGAATCGTTAAAATCGGTCGATTCTGTGCAAAGCTACGTGAAGTGTGTGTGTGTGTGTGTGTGTGTGTGTGTGTGTGTGTGTGTGTGTGTGTGTGTGTGTGTGTGTGTGTGTGTGTGTGTGTGTGTGTGTGTGTGTGTGTGTGTGTGTGTGTGTGTATATATATATATATATATATATATAAAATTATTTAATTATTTAATGATCAAAGATATAAAAATTGCAAAGAGGTTAAAATGAAACTTTAAACTACAACGGCAATGTGGTCCCACATGCTTTGTAACTCATACTTTCCTCCGAAGCGAAACAATACTCCCCGATCAATCAATTACAATCAAAGTCGACAATGAAATAAAAAATATTAAAAACTAATTTAAAATGGAAATTTTTTATTTTGAACACATTGATGACAAAAAAATTATTATTATATTTATTAATATGCCTTTAAATATTGCATCATAGGACATAAGAAAATTATAGTTAAATGTTCTATACGTATTAGTTAGAAATCAATCCTGTTTCTAATTATAAATATTTTATTATTAAATTAAATATGTATTATTATTTATATTGCGTAACATATTAATAGTAAAACCATGCATTCGTATTTATATAGATGCTTCATTTTTTAAGACGTAACTATTTTTGTTTTTTTTTTTTTTTTTCAGAAAATGAACCTTTTTAAAGTAATCAATTTATGTCAGAATGAACAACCTAATTGTTTCGAAGTGCTTGTAAATTACTTAATACTCATCTTCTTCTTTTATTTCTGTTCTAACATTGCTTTTTATACAAAACGCATGAGGATCGCAACATCACAAGCCATGTAATGAGTACCTATTGCATAGCATACGTATTGATTAGCATACGCTCGATTCCTATAATAACGTTAACAGTCAACAATCAAAATTTCACGCGTAATCGCAAATGAAAGATTTGCGTATAAATAGTAGATAGATATTTCCGTATAGTAAAACGCTTATTGAATTTATTATTTCAGCTGCTTTTATATCTTTGTAACAAAATAAGTTCATAAATAATATTTTTTTATCGCGGTTTTGAAAGCATTCCGAATATACATTTTATGTAATACGACACTTATATTATGACTATGTAAGACCGAGCGTTTCTCGTTTCTATAGAGAGTTACGTTATCGAGTATAATTTAGCGTCTAATATTTTAAATCATAAATTATCAAAATTACGTAAAAGATAGAATATAAATAAATCTCGCGAGTTGAAAGCTATTTTTGAGACCGCATCTTGTTTTCTCCCAGCTGTGAGTTAATATTTCTTTAACAATTTGAGCATGTCCTTTGAACCTTGAGAAAAAAATCTGTTAAATAAATATTTCTTTTTTAATTAATTTTGAAAATAAACTAATTTGGCTCTTAAGGTGATTCAAACGCCAAAATTGACGCTAAATGTAAACATTTTTTCTAACTACTCTTTCAAATATTATTGATGGTTTAATTTTAAAAAAGTGTACTTCAAGTGAAGAAAAATATTTTTTTAAACCAATTTTTATTATTGTTAAACAAGATATTGCGATCGAAAGAAAAAAAATTTAACAAAACACTGGAATCCTTTTTATTTTTTATCTGCTGTCTTTAATTTTGAAGGGCTCATCTTGTTCCATTTGCAATTTCAGGGGAAGGAACCGATATGAAAATTCAAAAATTATTAATGCCTGCAAAGCTACATCAGATTGTTTATGAGAATTTATAAGTTTTTGAGGAATAATTGGACGTATCTTTACGGGGTTTGTTTGAACAATCAGATATAGCTTTGCAGGTATTAATAATTTTTGAATTTTCATATCGGTGCTCTGAAATTGCAAATGGAAGAAGATGAGCCCTTCAAAATTAAAGTCAGATAAAAAATAAAAAAGATTCCAGTGTTTTATCAAACTTTTTTTTTTAGATCGCGATACCTTTTGTTTCACAATAATTAAATTTGGTTTAAAACTTTTACTTCGTTTCAATTACATCATCACTCGTATTATAATATTCAAAAAAGTAATAAAAAAAATGTTTATATTTAACATCAATATTGGCGTTCGAACCACCTTAAGAGAAAAATGTTCAAATATCATTTCCTCTTTTGAAATATTAATTTTTCGTTCAGAGCATACACAATTATGAACAACATTAAGCTTATGTGGAGCGATACTCGTACTCCGTCTATTCGACTTTTAAAAGGGAAATCCGTACGCTGTGAATGCGCTAGCATTAGTAGATTTTTATTGTAGCAGATATGTTTATCTTCCGGTTTTTTTTTACAAAATCAGTAACATCTTTACTGAATTCTACTTTACCTATTATCTCTCAACTTTCTCACACTTCTCTTCTTAACTTTCCTTCTAAAAAAGCGTTTTTGATCACAGTTTCATACGGTAAATCTCAAATATGCCAAAAATTCCTACAATTGAAATGCAATTCCCCCTTCTCCCCTCAATGAATCAATATATCGTTCATCAAATTATCTCGTCAGCCCAATAAATGATCTCACGTAGTAAAAACCCCCTCCGGTCAAATATACTTCTCTCCACGTATACTCACACAAACACATGCGCTGGCAGTGTTATGGGCCCAAGTCAACGATAGGTACAGCATATAAGAGGCGCAGAGGCGACGGCCGGTGCGTTGCGTGCATGCTAGCGTGCCGGTTGAGTCACACATATACACACAACCTGACGCGAGGGCGCGCAGGTGGTGGCAGGTGCTCCTTCTTCCCCCTTTGTGCCGCCGGTACCGCGTGTGCATGTATACTGCATGCGCCCCCTCGAGCCCCCCCCCCCCCCCCTCCGTGCGCTGAGATAGAGTGAACGCAAAAAGCGAACTTTTCCTTCGAAATTTCATAACGTATGTATCTCTGGGTGTAAGTTTTTTTTTGTTTTCTACCATCTAGGAACTTTTTTTACATCAGTTAGTTATTAAGCTGTTCTAAATTATACGCAGTTCTCTAATACTGCAATAAAAAAAATTATTGTTTATAATTTAACGTATATAACTTGATTTTTATCATCCGATCTTAAGCCCCCTGCGCAAAAGTTTTCTCTGTCTTAGATGTTATCAAAACTCATTAGTCTTTTGAGAAAGGTTTGCAAAACGAACCAGATATTTTCTGAGGTTTTTGTTCAGAAGTTACCAATGAAAATGTTTGGACGAGTATACTGATCCTTCTGCATATAATATGTATTATTATTATTATATATACTCGTTCTTCTGCATAATCTGCATTATATTATATGAGAATCACTCCGTTTGGACAAGAATAGGTTATCGGGATAACGCGCAGGGGGGCTCATGAGTATTCTTTGAAATCGATAAATTTGCTCGGGAATTTTAATAAATCATTTTTTAACGTATAAATTATTCAAATAAAAGGATATCTTTCCTTAAACATTAAAACGTAATATACCTATAATTGTATCAAAAACTTTCTAAATACATTGCAAGTAGATCCATGCATACAAGGAAAGTTATTATATATTAATACTTGTCACTTGAAAATTTTAATCTAAAAATAACGGTGATAAATATAGATTGTACGAATTTAATCTGAATATTATTGTGTGTTATAAAATTTTAATAAAAGGATAGTAGAAACACCATCGCCATTAAAACCTACGACAATGTTTTCCTATTTAAACAACTTTTTCTCATATTTACAAAATCTTATACTTATCAGAGCCTATACTCTACTTGCTTAAAGTATGAATCTATTTCATTACCCGATGTAATACCAAATTCGAAACTCGAAAAACATATAAGCACTCCCATTTCACCTAAAAAAAGAAAACTTTATACACATTCTCACATCCGAAAGACGCCAGCGAGTCATTATCCCGGAGCACACGCCAGAGCGGAAGCGCAGATGGCCGAGAGGCGTCCACTGCCTGATGGTACTTATATATACTTCCTATAGGTACTTTCTTTTCCTCTCTCACGTGTGCGTCGTCGCGCTTCACCGCTTCGCATATATAAAAAAGACTCGCGCGTGGCCGTCGTCCCATGCACGTGCGAGTCATAGTGATATTCCCACCAGTTTTCCCGCGTAAATGGTGTGTATACATGTATATGCAGCGCGCTTCTGATTTACCGCGTGATGTGGTGCGCACACGCGTGGCGCGCGCGTCTACTTATACATGCTGCGTCTCTGAGAGTTGGCATTTTGTCAATGACTATAAATTGTTGGTTAGGTGGAGGTTTACGAATGTTTATTTATCATTTTTCAGTAGTGTTTTGGTAATAATTATGCATGTATAAAATCGCAGCAGTGTAAGATTAATGAGAGATTCACCAGCAGGTTTCTTCGCAAAAGGTATATATATATAAGTCGGATGATTCGAAAGCTATATTTATAATAAATGATAAAAAATTCTTTGTTGCAATTCAGTGTAGAAAAAGTAGGACCTGAAATATCAAAGAGCTTTAAGTTGAGCGTCTAGGATTATATTGGAGATGCTATAGAGCAAATTGAGTTTTGCGGACGTTAAAAGTATAGTTTAAACCACTTGTTGAGACTATTAATAGTTCTGAACAAATATTTTACATAAATACTCTTAAATCGGTATGTACCTATCTGTGAAATTGTCACGAATTCGACACATTCTTTACGCGCTTTCCAATACTCGTAATACGTTTTTGTCTTCTGAGCTACATCTTTTATGATTATCTTTTGCAAAGAAACTGAGTTCTTCGTATTTTTATTATTATTCTCTGCTATTTCTATAGTTCAATATACAAACTTACTGAGAAAAAAAAAATAACTTTCGAATAACACACTTAAATTAAAATTATCCATCCACTTGCAAACACTCATCTCTATATATTCGGCATTGAACTTATAATTGACGCGACCCTAAACCTCCGTCGTATACGTAAAAGAAAAAAGCCAACCTTAACTCCTGCGCAAATAACAGCCATCATCGGCTCAGCCGGTCACGAAAAGGGTCATCGCGTGCCTCGTTGGTCATGTAGATGTTGGAGCGATAAAAAAATTCAAGCAGGAGCATTATACTAGCGTTCTAACCTTGCGAGCGGAAAAGAAAACTTCTCTCTCTCTCGCTCTCTTTCTCGTTTGGGGGGACAAAATCGAAGCTGCCAATCGGAGCAAGTGCGCAACCAACGGATGGGGAGGCCGGACAGCCCACAGGGCTATAGGTCGGTACGGCGGAGGCAGCGCGCAAGGATGTTATATATAGAGTGAGAGCGGCCAGCAAAGTTGGCCCGCGGATGGTCCCGCGGAGAAGATTATTGATTGGGAGCGTATATAGATATAAAGATGCGTTGACGCTTTTGTTATGGCGCGACGCCAATGACAGCACCGGTAGCCTACTATATATATCGAGGTTCGCGCGCATAAAGGGCAGAGCGGCGAACGACCTGGCGTGAATCTCGTAACAATATATATAGAGAAGATTACATTATATGTTTTGAGAATGTCTTTTACGAAAATGCAACAATAGATATTCGCCTATGAAGATTTTATCAAATGGGTATATTGTACTTGATAAGATTAACTCTTTGTTAAAGAATTATTGTTTGTTTTTTTATGATCAACATTTTTCTTGGTTATAATATAT